>JBBBDQ010001412.1:4490000-4752500 GCA_037127315.1 Ascarosepion bandense | reverse complement strand
ATCGATGCACATACAAATATACACACATATCATTTGTTATATATATATATATATATATATATATATATATATATAGTTATATATAAATACATATTTTTAATACTGATATATATATATATATAATCTTTAACATTGCTTTCTTTTCCTCTTTCTCTCTCTATATATATACGTATATACATAATTTTTAAACTCGATACGTATTTATAATTTCTTTACAACAATATATATATATATATTAAAATACTTTTCTGATTGACTTCGTCAAGGAAAATGTAAGAATTTTATTTTGCAACAATATTTGTAAATAAAAGTAAAAAAAATATCTCGTTGATTTTTCCAAATTATTAATTTTTGTATTCTCATAAATATTCACCATATTAACAGAAACATCTCATTAAATTATGCAGTTTACTTAGTGACGTAATTTAATGGCAATAAACGAAATTGAGTAATTTTTTTTTTAATATTGTTATTCACATTTAAGTTATTTAATTTGGGATAAATGTATTTAGTAAATATTTTACACCATAGCTTATGAATGTCATCATTTTCGTTTAAGTTTTTGACATTTTTCAAGTTAGATATGTTGGCTTTCAGTAACGATAATATTTGAAAAAAATCCGGGCGCTGATTTCTATTTTCGTTCTTTAGATTGAAGTTGTCATTGAATTTATTTCTATGAAACGCTTTTGGTAAATTGTTGTGTATGAAATCCTTCTTTGTGCCTACAAATACGTTTTTTGTAAATTTCAGTTAGTTTTTCTTATGTGTAGTTGTGACAATTTATTTTATAAATATCTGCTTTCGAATTATTATTTTCATTAATATTTTGATTCTGATCATATCCATGATAGCTTTCGATGTGGCTTTTAATCATTTTGATATTGTTAAGATTGAATAATAGGTGTTAATGAGTTAGAAGGTAGTATTATACATCTGTTTTTATTTAGTCCATTGTCGTTGTTATTGTTAATAACATCATTACCTTTTTGGGGGTTTTATATTTTGCAGGTCTTTTTCTTAACGTTTTGGACGAAATAATGAGGTTATTTGAAGCATTTGGAAAGTGTTTTCTATGCATATTTCTTCTTCAGTAAGTATTGGGGGACGTAGATTCTTAGCGCTTTTAAATAGAACCCTATAATTATTTCAGATTTTATCCTGTTACAAATAAAAATTGATAAGGTCATTCTTGTTGGTATATTTTCTACAAATCTCTGTATATAATTTCTTAACGTTTTATAAACAATATATATGACTTTAAAAATTACACGAATACCTGTTGCACCAGATCTTATATATTATACTGAGAAACAGGGTTTTAAAGATTTTCTAATAAAACAAATGTGTTGTGGAGGAGTGGATATCGGCTCGGAACGATAATGGAGAGCCGAGTTCGAATTCCAATTGAATTCATTGCATTCACTTACGCGCAAATACCCATGCGAAATTTATTAATCAGTCCCTTCCCTCAAGCTATGGATTAAATAGCAGGACAGATTGGATTCTACAACCTTGGTAACCAGAAAGTAATGGTTACCTACTGCGGAAAAATCTTCTCTCCAGTCTGCCCGGGCGTGTATCACCTATGGCATTTTACTGACTGAATAAAATAAAATATCTAACTTTTTATATAGGCAATACAAATAGATGTTTTTTAAATTTGTTAAATTATTTTTAAAAATGAAAAATAATTACCACAACAAAGGACGCTCTAAAAGTAAAGGAATCTTAACGGAAATTTCAACCGAGAGAGAGAGAGAGAGAGCACAATGACACCCTCGGATTAGAGCAAATGTTAAGTGATAAAACATTACTTTTACTAAATCGTTAATACCACTTGCTTTGCATTTCCGCTACCATCGAACAAATTCTTTTTGAACGTTGACAACTCTGTGAAGACCAACCGGAACATAACACTGTTCCCACTACCAGTGCTCACATTCAGTGTTTGGTTTCCCTAAAAGTCGATGAATGGTACATTTTGCTTTGTCAGCGTAGAAGAATTTAACGACCCGCCTCTGTTCGTACGCACTTTTATGTCAGACATTATTGTGTCAGACTGCCGCTTAGCTGTTACTTGTACACGACAAAAAACAAAAAAAAAATGGCTTATTGGCGGGAAAGTCAACAACAATTGCTAGATCCGCACAAGACTCCGTAGATTAACAAGAGGATCAATTCAGTTAAGATTATTATTTTATTGTAATCATCGGTAAAAACCTTTCAATTAACTAATAGTAAGGGTTAAAGAATAATTTTTCTTAGTAATGTTATAACTTTCGTTAGTCTTTTTGTTAGTCTATCTGTTTATCAAGTAATCTATCACTCCGTCCATCTAACTAAAAAGTTCTGGTTTAAACACCTGTTTCTTTCCTTTGACATTTATTAGCCATTTTACCTTAAATATTATTTAACCTTGACTAGGGAAGCCTATTTTAAGACATATTTATTTGATTATTTTGATTTATTTGGGACATTAATTATGTTTTAACTCGATGTATAAGCATATATTGCATTTTAGTTTTTTCCGTGTATTTTATGGATAAAATATTTAAAATCAATGCTTGTCTAGTAAAAAAAAAAAAAAAAAAAAAAAATTGTTTATGTCACTCTTGAGCGTTTTCAAATTTATCTTTGTAGAAACCCTTGAAATAGTCTCTATGTCCCAGAGAACCCCTGAATAAAAAAATGATTTTACCATTATTAATATATATTTCTTTTATATTTTATCGTAGTTCATATGATTAACATAATATATGAACATGCGTCCTGTATTCGAGTGAGTCACTCAATGATACACGAATTCGCCACGAACAGGGCCTGTCCACTAACTAGTGGAGGTGGTTTTCACACTGACGCCATATAGACACCACTAAATCCACTCTCGATTATTATTATAATTTTAGATAATATATAAGATTGAACCCTTTATTATTATAATAAAGGACTCTCCAACAATATGCCGTACTTGTTTAGCAAAATAAAAATAGAAAATTAAGCGAAAATTACTCAACAATTAGCTTATTTATCCCTATTTCTAGCGGAAACCCTGGCAACCACTTGCGGTACCCTAGGGTTCCGGAGACTCACAGGTTAACAAAGACTGCTCTAGATGAACCATGGAAACCAACTAGTGAATTTAAATATAAAATAATTCAGATGCAATTTTGAAAATACTTTGTACGTTGTTTAAAAATTGCTATATTTATAAGAGAAGATTCCCCACTGTTGTAAGGACAGAGTTTTGGTATATAGAGTGTGAATATAGGAATCGGCATGACTCAGTTGATATTCAAACGATAAATCAGAATAAAAATAAATCAACACATATCTTTAATTCGTACGTAAAATAACCAGAATTAAACGTATTTCAAGCCGAGTAGAATCTTTTTTTTAAAGAAAGTGATGACCGGAGCAACAAAATAAGAAAATAAATTGATAAATAAATCGAGTGAACTTTTATTAATTTATTATCAATATATTTGCTTGCACACGCACATATAATATATATATATATATATATATATATATATATATATATATAGGCAATAAATTAATAAAAATTCACTCGATTTATGTCCTCCAGGTTTGGGGTTTGGGTGCAAGGCTAACAACCCTGCCCCGTAAAAACAGTTTGTTACAGAAACCGCAACAAAAAATTGCTGCCCTATGCACCATCTGGGTGTGATGGATAAATGAATCTCAGAATATTATTCAGTGAAATTTTCATATCGATATTCACTTACGAACTACTGGGCAAATTACGAACTTACTAATTAATCCATCCGCCAATAAATTTGCATTTGAGGTCTTCTAAGTACTTTTGTTGAACTTTCCACAAATATTAAGACATTAATTTTATGTAGAGATGCATGCGTCGGTGGTGGTACTATGTATAGATGCAGATCACTGAAATTTCATTTTTATGCCCCGAACTCGTGTTGAAGTACCTCATTTAATCAGTCATCATTAATATTTTAATAGTAAATCTGTATTTTTTTTTTTTGCTTTATATATATAATGTATAATTGGACATAAATCTTTCTACTAATCATGTTTCGTTGAATATAATAAACAAGGAATTTTTCATTTTGATTATCTAGTATTATTGAATTCATCCGTGTGGTGGGTGTAAAAAAATTAAAAAACTGCCTGTAGTATTTACTGTCTCAATCGCTTAAGGCCACTTATTTAGTCGTTTTCCGAGAGGAGGGTAGTTTTTAATTATTTCATTTCACGATGGTCTCTTCGGGTGTAATTTTGATATGCATATTATTTGTTTTTATTAATATTTTTCATATATATAGTAACTGACGATTGCATTGTACAAGAAACTTAGAGTTGCGTGACCAGTGAGGAATATATATATATATTAAAAAAGGATTAATTCAAAGATGTTGAATGGCCATTTCGATATGAAGATCCCCACGGGGGACGACACATCACCTCAGCAACAGAAAAAACCTTTCAGAAACTCTTTTTTCTGTTGCTGAGGTGATGTGTCGTCCCCCGTGGGGATCTTCATATCGAAATGCCCATTCAACATCTTTGAATTAATCCTTTTTTAATATATATTTGCTCTGTAATATTTTATTACATGGAGCTCTCTTCCTGTATCATTTTTTAATATTAAAATAAATTTTTAATATTAATTAGGACCGGTTTTTTGGAATTTACCTTCCTGCTTTTTTCCCTTGGATTGAAGTATCTGAATTAAAATATATATATATATATATATATATGTGTGTGTGTGTGTGTGTGTGTGTGTGTGTATGTATGTGAAAAGTATGTATATAATTATAAATATCAATATATATATATATATATATATATATATATATATATGCAATTTGTTATATATATTATGTTTATATATTATATATGCGTGGTACTTATTTTAAAGCGCTCAATATCAGTGATAGAGCTGACATTAATATTCATTCCTATATATATATATATCTCGCACATTTTGTGCCGGTGTTAATAAAAGAGTGGCCGATGTGAACAAACCAACAGAGCTATGAATATATATTCATATATTGACATATCCCTCACCGGTAGCACGACCAGGTCATTATGTATGGTAAAATTATATTTTGTGATATCATAATATCTATTAATTTAGAATAAGAAAAATTTTTTTGACAAAATATTTTTGAAAGGTCCACTCTCCAGAAATTCGCAAAATATATAAGCCAAAATACAATTAACAGAGGACTCTGTAAGCAAAAATTTTGTCCATAAAAATTGTTACCGAAGGTGAAAAACATTGTTGGTGATTAAATGTCACGTTATTATGATTTTATGTATAGAAAAAGGTAATTTTATTTTTATTTTAGTTAAAATTGTTTTTAGTAAATTTAGACATTTCTTTAAATAGACATTTGTGTATGAAGATTTTGTATGTAAACTAGTCATATTTGTTTTTGATGTTTATTTTATTTTTAATTTAAATTAAAATTTGCCCGTCCCTTAATGGGATTTTGGCTAGTCTGTTTTTGCAATTTATGCAAAGTGGTCTTTTCAAAGACATATTACGACAAAGTATTTCTTATTTCATATACACCGATGATTCTCTATTAATTCATGCATATATGTCCAGTCCGTAAACGGTGAGGATAATCCAACAATTTATATTTTTATTTCTTCTTATTTTTATTTTATTTTCATTTTATTTTTATCCTTCTCTTCAGTTAAAGAAAATGGTTATTCCGGCAAAATGTTTTGTACCAAATGGATGAAATATTGTAAGGTCTGATGAAATGAGCTAAATAGCTCATAGAAATGAACTATAGTTTATAACCACTTGAAATGACGTGTTGAGCTTTCCTTTATATATATATATATATATATATATATATATATATATATATATATATATAGAGAGAGAGAGAGAGAGAGAGAGAGAGATACACACACATAACAGAGTTCGATGTAAAATAATAAACCTAGAAATTTTACTAAGAATAAATACATATTTGTTACTCAACGTTCGGTGCACGTAACAATTGTCCATACAATTCTTGCAGGCATGAGCTGAATCGAACGGCAAAGAAAAAAATGTTTATTTGTTCTTAGTACAGACAAATAGACTTATACACCCCTCCATATATTGAACGCAGCATTTGTTGAATTTATACGTAATTGATCATTGTATCAAGTATTCGCTATTTATTTTAAATGAGATTAAAAACATATTGATATGGTAAAGAACAAATAGGAAACGTTTATGAATATAACATGTTATACTTTTATTGAAGCTTTATCAGAGAATGGGATATGGAGAAAAAAATTATCTGATAATATCTAATAAAATCAACAAATTTTATTGTCAAGCCAACAGATCTTATTTCAGGACAAAGCAAGAGAAAGAGAAGATAAAGACGAGCGAGACATGAATAATATTAACAGTGTTTTCTTAAGTAATTCAGAGCATTCAGTAAAAAAGTGAACGAAAAATAAACGACACGGGGAAATGGCCAATGTCTAATTGAACGAATATGTTTCTTCTATTTTATGATATACAGTTATTTTTTCTTACTTTCTCAGTTAAGGCTACAAAATCCAGTGTATTTCGTTCGTTACATGACTGACCACCAAGATAAAAATGGACTCGTCTGAATACAGATGCTTTTTTGAAAGGTTGCTGGGAGAGACGCAAAGATGGAGAGATGGCTCGTTCTGATAGGAGAATTACATGCTATCTACATTATTACGCAGACTGCGATTTCATAATGGGATGTCCTAAGATGGAGTGGCGGAGACCAAATTAAAAAAGTTTATAGAAATATACAAGCAACTAAGAAGAGAGAGGAGGAAGTAGGTGTCGCTAGCGTATTATATATATATATATATATATATATATATATATATATATATATATTATATATAAAGAGTGTGTGTAATAAAAAGAACGCAAGACAAAAACCTAAATAATTGGACGAAATATTGGTAAATGGGGTCTCTACTCACTGGAAGAGTTAAATGGTTTGTACCTCCTGTCCGCTATGACCAATAAGATGTCTCCACCTGTATTGTTGACATGCAAAAGTTGACAGTCTGCAGATAAATTTCAACTGGAGAAAGGCGAAAGAACTGCAGACCCCAGAGCGAATCAGAAAGAAAAGAAATACATGCTAAGCCGATGAACAGGAAGGGGTCGTTGGTTCTTAAAATAACCAGGGATTCTTGGAAATTAATCAAACTAAAACCATACGAATATCAGGTCACGAACTTAAGAAAATATATTTAAGAAATTATTTTAAATAATTTCTTAAATATATTTAAAAAAAAGACTTTTGAGACTTCTATAGATCTATCTGACCAAACACAGAATACAAGAATAGCTTTAGTCATATTTCCTAACAAATTTATGCTTTAACACACACTCTCTCTCTCTCTATATATATATACATACATCGGGTGTATTTGGGGTAGTATTGTGTACAAAGCCGAAATTACTCAGACATTGGACAACTTATACTTATTTGTACCAAAAACTATAAAAATTGTCCGAAATATACATTAAACAGAGTTTAAAAATTACTTTTATCAATAAACCTTCTTTAAGCATACTTTATATATATATATATATATAATGTAACTCGCATAGTGATTATTTTATTTACCAGAATTTAAGTTCTGAGATGAACAACAAATGTGTATATTAAAATATAAGTTTTAAGCGAAGGCACAATGTTTGTCCAAAAACAGTGAGAATAATATAATCTCTACATGAAGTGAAGATACTTGAAGTTGTTTTTTTTTTTCTTTCTTAATGTTGGTGTTTCTTCGGGTAAATATGGCTACATTTTCGTAAAAATACTAAATGATCACAGACCTATACATTATATATATATATATATATATATTTCTTACTTTATTTTTTTCGGTTCCGACTCTATTTTCTCATTTCTGGAGAGAAATTGAATGAAAATTGTCTGCAATCTTTTGAACGCTTTCAACTTTTACAGGCCCTTATCAAAAAGTATTTTTATTCTTATGAATTGATATACTATCGGTATGCATTTAAAATTAATTTGCTTGTTTATGACAACAGAAAATGTCCAGAAGGCATTGGAAAATTTATGGTAAACCTCTCCCTGGAAACTAAATAAAATTGTCCGAAAAGAAGAAAAATTACATTTAAAATATGTTAAACAATTTTCAACCAAACATCCAAAAATGCGGAAACAATAACCACAATCCAAAGATACTATCCATATTACATATATATATATATATATATATATATATATATATATATAGTATCAGCCATGTTTTCCTAAGATTTTCTGTATCAAATGTAGATTGTAAACATTGTCAACAGAATTTTGAGTACAACTATATTAACCGGCAGAAACAGATGGCAAACTTTTAATTAATATTTACAAATGATAAGTGTCGTCTTACGTCTATGGCAGTCACGGATTTTACAAGAAACGCTACAGGATATACCAGTTATCTGTTTTTGTTAAATACTTCATGACATTTTTTATTTTTATTTTTAGTGGAACCTGAACGAAGCAAGAATTTTTGACTAGTTGAATAACAAGCGATTCCACAAAATGGAATCCCAGGGAAAATCTATTCACAATGTTTGTTTGTTTTTATATTTTTTCTTAAACGGATGATAATTTCTATTCGTTAATTGAATAGTAATTGAATAATATTATTAAATCTAACACTGTATTGTAAATATTCTTTCATTACTTGTATTAGTTCAGCCGAAAACTTGTAATTTTTAATTTTTGCATAAAGGCACACCTGATAGAAATACGTTGCATAAAAGGTCGCTACAAGTGTTAATTTCACTAACAGAAATTTGGAAATCAAGTTTGATTTCATATTCACAACATTGAAAACGTTTTTATTTATTTTGACAACAAAACAAAATGGGGTGTATTTGTGTGTTTATATATGTAAGTACATATGTGCTTGTGCACACACACACACATACACGTGTGTGCATGTGTTTCTTATTACTAAAAACATTATTTTCAATGGGTGCACATGTTTTAGTTGCTACGCCCGTATTTTTATTTTCTTAAAATTAATGACAACCGGCCTAGATCGAGAAGTCTTCAGCCTTTATGAAATAAAAGGGATACGGGTTCGATTCCTGTCGGAGGCGCTTTTTTTTTTTAATTTGTTTTTGTTTTTTTTGTTTTTTGTGAGACTTCTTCATCTAGGCTGGTTGTTATTACTCTCACTGGTTAATCAAATATCAAACAAGTATAGCAATTCAAACACGTGCACTCACTAAAAAATACCATTTATACCAATAAGAAATAATGGCGGACTGGAAAATCCATTTAAATATATGTATGTATGTATATCATATAAAAGAGTGCATATTGGTATCGTTCATTTATAAAGTTTGTAGTACTTACTCGTAAATCGTGGATCAGGGTTTGTAGTATACCATCCGGGTGTTGTTTGTCGAGCGTCGCCATAATGCCCTATGTCCGACCCGTTACAATACTGTGTTGTAAAAGATGGTGTATGATGAGACAATGGCGGGACATAGTTGTGATAGGCCGAGGAAGCAGGCTGGACACCCGTAACACTCATTCCAGTGACGCCACCGGCTTGGGGGTGTTGCGAATTTCTATAAGACAGGGGCGGAATAGATGCCTCGATTGTCGTTTTTTTGTACGTTTCCTCAATAGGACTTAAAATATCTGTTACGCTGAAAGGTGTAGTATGCTTCGGGCTGAGAGACATGCTCTCCAACGGTACTACAGACACGTCCAACTCGCACACTTAACGTCCACTTCTTGCCACTGTCAAGAGCTATCCTGCTTCGAAAAAGCTTTCCTCTTGACTAGGTTTCAGAATCTCTGTCTCGGCTTGACAAATTGCAAAGACGGAGACGACAGACAACAGCGCGTGCGCGCCTCGTCAATCATGACGAATCAAAACTTACCCCCTCCCTCTCGTTCGCTCGCTCGCTCTCCCCACTGCTCTTCTTCTCTTTCTTTCTTTCTCCACGCTTCACTCCTTCTATTTTTTACTCCTCCTCTTCCTCCGCCTCGTTCACTCTTTAGCATATAACCCCCTTTCTCCTTCCCTTTCCTCACCTCCGCCTTCTTCCCCCTCCTACTGCAAATGTCTCCTCCTCCCGTTTTTCTGTATTCAGATATTTTATATGTGTGTGTGTGTGTGTGTGTGTGTGTGTGTGTGTTTGTGTGCGTGTGTGCGCACAGGATTATTTGCCCAGGTTCCCCAGCCCTATATTGTATTTATCTCACATAATTTTTGATTCCCCACCAGGCCGCTTAAAAAAAAAAAATACTCTTCAAATATATTTAATTATATACGTGCTGTGTTCTAGAAGAAGCACTCTTTATATATATCTACACACCCACCCACACCCACAACCAACCACCCAAATACACACACACACATAATATATAAAGTGCGCGTGTGTGTTGAGGGGGTCATAGGGAACTATCATTTTAGCTGTTGATTATAAATATCGACTTTTATTAAGCTTAGCATTGTATGGCCCTAGGCAAAAGGAATAGAGAGAGAGAGAGAGAGAGAGAGAGAGAGACCCCCCCCCAAAAAAAAAAACAAAACAAAAAACAAAAAAAAACACAGATCAGGACTTGCCCAGTGTAGTGTCGGACTACCTGCCCTTAAAATCGGCATTCCAAAATTGTGGCCCCGTACTTGAACCCTGATCCTTCGTGCCTCTGCAAAATAAAATAGAACTAATACCATACACTCAATCACAAACAAGATCGAAATTTTCGAAATGAATGGCTTGGAAGAATGTGTTCCGTCAATCTTTTAAGTTAAATAGTCACCGAATAAAAATAGTATTTTAAATTTTAACCATCTTTTAAATATTTAACGCTTTTGTTTAATCACTGCAGAAAACTATAAGTAATCAAATTTTCTGTTTTTTTTTCTTCTTTTCACCTGAATTCAAACACCGTCCAACCACTTGCACAATTGCACAATACTACCTAATCAAGCAGGTCTTAAAACATATATGTATGTATGTATGTATGTATGTATGTATGTGTGTGTGTGTGTGTGTGTGTGTGTGAATTGCCTTTCGCTACTGCTTATTTTGTAGTATTTTCTTATCTATCCACCCCCTCTCTCTTTCTCTCATCTTTTTTCTCTCACTTTCTCTATAGTTTTTTTTCATGCCTTCATTTATTTATTCTTTCTTTCTTTCTTTCTTTCTTTCTTTCTTTCTTTCTTTCTTTCTATAAAACTCCTGTTACCACACTGTGAGTTGCACACTTTGTTTCAGTTCGAACAAACGAAACGACTATCTTTTCGACAAAACCAGTTTGTCTTCTCACTTCAGCTGACAACCATTTGATTTTTTTTTCGTTACAACACACGACTATGATTATTACATTGGGTTTTTTTTTCACCTTCATTCGTTCGTCTTTATAGTCAAATTAACGGGTCCACGTGGATTTTAATAATCTTTCTTTTCTTCTTTCTTTTTCTCACTAATTCTTTCTTTTTGTTTCTTTCTTTTATTTTGTTCATTATTGCTTGATTTTTAATTCTTTCATTTTTTAAAACTTTTTTTGAGTTATTCATTCTTTCATTCATTTATTTTGCTAATTTCTTTATCTTTCCTTCCTTTTTTTTCTAATTTCTTTGTTTATTTTTCTAATCCTTTCCTTCTAGCTTATTTTTTTTCAATCCTTTCTTTCATTTTTTATTCTTTTTCATTCCTTTAGTTTACTCATTCATTTTTTATTCCTTTTTTAAAAATAATTTCCTTGTTATTTCTTATTCTTTTTTCTTTCTATATTCTAAGTCTTTATTTTTCTTATTCACTTTTATTCATCTATTTTGTTAATTCTTTTTTTCTGTCTTTTATTTACCCAATTTTTCTTCGGTTTTCTAATTTTTTTTCTTTCTTCATTTCTTTTTTTTATTTATATTTTTATTTTTTTTATTTTTCTTTCATTTTGCTAATTTTCTGTTTCCTTTTTTCTAATCTCCAGGACGTAGGCGATCAGGGACTATCACTTGACTCTCTCTCTCTCTCTCTCTCTCTTGTCGCTCTCAAAATTTTTCCTCTTGACATCTCTCCCAAACCCCTCTCTGGCATCCAATTTCTAAGGCCTATTAACTAGATCTCGTGCTGGTTTCCTCTTTCTCTCTTTCCCTCTATCCGTCCTGTGAGTATTAAATTCTCCAGGTTTTCTTTCCTCATTACACCCTAAGACCGTTTAATAAATCTTACTTCAATTTGTTCATCCTATTCGTGTTAATTTATTTGCTAATTTTCTTTATTTCTTTCTTTTTCTTTGTTTCTTTGTTTTTCTTTGTTTCTTTCTTTTTTCTTTGTTTCTTTGTTTCTTTCTCTCTCTCTGTTCCTTTCTCCCTTTCATTTTTTTCTTTTGCTTATTCTTTTTCTTTATTTTATTTCTTTGTTCCTTTTCTATGTTTACTTCCTTCTTTCTCCTTTTGCTAATTGTTTCTTTATTTTTACTAATTCTCCCTTAATTTTTTTCTTGTTTCGTTTTAATTTAAATCAAAATTCTAATTCTTTTTTTCTTTTACTTTCCTGCCTTCTTTTTTATTAATTTTTTTCTATATTTCTTTAATTATTTCTTTCTTTCTTTTTTCCTTCTTCCTTTCTTTGTTCATTTGTGAATTTTTCTTTATTTTTTGTAATTCTTTTTTCTTTTTTTCTTCCCTCCTTTTTCTTCCTTTATCAATTTTTTCGATTTCTTTCTTTCTTTTTACTTTCCTCCTTTTTTCTTTTACTAATTCTTTTTTTTTTATTTTTTCTAATTTCTTTCGTTGTTTTTTGCTAATTATTTTTATTTGATTTTTTTAAATCTTTCTTTCTCTGTCTTTTCTTCTTCCTTTCTCTGTCTTTCCTTCTTCCTTCCTTTCTTTTTCTGTTTATAAATTTTGCTTATTTATATCTCTATTGCTTTTTTCATAATTATCGTACTTTTCTTTACTTCTTTCTTTTTTCTTCCTCTGTTTGCTTGAATGAATAACCTTTCCTTCGTTGCCTACGCCATAGCTAAACCCCTTGAAACCACATCTACTTATTTACTGATACCTACGTGGGTCATTTCAAAACCCATCCCGTCTTTCTCTCAATCCTACTTGATGCTAAATTCTTCCTTTTAAATTTAGCAGGTTTCTCCCATAATATCAATTCAGACAAAGTATGAGATATTCGCAGAAAGTAATGGCAACCTACTGCGTGATAATCTTCTGCCCAGTCAGTCATGTCTCTTTCGAGACATGATCGCCCAAAGCGTTTATCACGTATGGCACTTAACTGATATGTGAGATTAGGATGTGCGTTGCGGTGCAGTGGATCTTCTTCATTCATTTCGTGTCCCTTCAAGACGTAGGCGATCAGGGACTATCACTTGACTCTCTCTCTCTCTTGTCGCTCTCAAAATTCTTCCTCTTGGTATCTCTCCCAAACCCCTCTCTGGCATCCAATTTCTATCAACTAGATCTCGTGCTGGTTTCCTCTGGCTCTCTTTCCCTCTATCCGTCCTGTGAGTATTAAATTCTCCAGGTTTTCTTTCCTCATTACATGTCCCAGAAACCTCATCTGTCTCTTCCTTACATTAAATATGAGTTTTCTCCTCGTTTCCATCCTCTCTAACACCTCGTTGTTAGTCAAGTGCTCAGTCCATGGTATCCTCAGCACTCTTCCGCAATACCACATTTCTACTGCCTCAGGCTTCTCCTTCATCCTTGAGGAGATCGTCCATCATTCACTGCCATACAGAAGGACAGACATCACATAGCAATCCAGCACTCTGTTTCTTATGAGATTTTCCTGACCCTCAGTACTCTGGTTGGCGTTTGAAATGCTTCCTAGGCCATGCCAATGAGTTTTTGGATCTCAACAACGAACTTTCCATTATTTGTCAGCACGCTTCCGAGGTATTTAAACTTATTTACTTGTTTTATTTTAGTTTCTTCGACCTGTAGTTGGCATTTTGGGGTCTTCATTTTGCTGATGACCATAGATACAGTGAATATCGGCTCGGAATTCTAGTTGAATTCGTTGCATTCACATATGCACAAATACCCTTGAGAAAAATATTAATCTGTTGCTTCTCCCTCCAGCTATGGGTTAAATAGCAGGAGAGATGCGTTTCTTTTTTTTTTAATCATATCACCCCGAGCAAGGCGATAACGCCACTAATCTACAGGGAGCTACGTAAGAGTGAAAAGATTGGATAAGAGAAAACCGGAGACCACATCCTAAGCAGGGAACAAGGGATGAGCCTCTTCACCTGTTCAATAGACGAAGGTGGAGTGTGAAGTCTAGTTTAGTCTATCTACTCCAATTGAAAAAAAGAAAAGGAGTGAGAAGTTCGGAAAAGAGAAAGCCAGAAACCACAACCTAAACAGGGAACAAGGGATGGGCCTCTTCACCTGATCAATACCACAGAAAATATTGGAAACCTACCGCGGTAAAATCTTCTGCCCAGTCAGTCATTGATCGAAAGAAACAAAAACGTGTGTCACGTATGGCAATTAACTGACTGACTGATATATGCTATTATCTCTTGATTTGCGTGCAAACACACACGAATACATGCATACATGCATATGTTCTTGTGTGTTCTCTCTTTCACACACACACACACACACACACACACACACACACACACACACACACACACACACACACACACACACACATAGTGGAACCTGTTGTATGCGACCACCCCGCACTGCCATCAAAACAGGTCGCATACGGCAGGTGGTCGCTCACTAAAGGTTCATAGTAATGACCTATTTACGCCAGAAACGTATATTCTACTCATCAGAATGTACATATTAGAATTTTACCATGTAATCTGGTAATCAATAAATGAGAGCATAAGAAAATGGCCTAATTTTAAAATAAATTATTCAGCATAATTCATTTTCAAATTTTAAATAACGTATTTACAACGGTCAACAAGAGACCAAAATATTTATTCACAAGAAATATTTGTTAAGTAGACTTTAAAAAAGTATACGGTTTCAGTTTTTTTCTGAGAAGTGAGTGATAGCAAAAGAAAATCTGCGATAATACATGGAAAAAACATACAAAAAACTCACAGCGATCTTGGGTGGGGGTAGAGAAACAGAAAGATAGAGATAGATATATCCAGATAGAAATAGAGCAGAGAGATACACAAAAAAATAAAGGAACGAAAGAGATAAACATTTTAGAAAGGAACATAATTGTGATTTTCCCCATTCTTGAATTTATCCAAGTCAGTACAGAAACTGCGATAAATCCCTTGAATATGTCAAATGCAATACATATTGTGCAAAACAGCCGATGTTTGACTGTGAGTTGAACTCAGACAATGTACATTTCAACAAGAAATAACAGTTTGATACAACACTAGTGTTCCTGTCTCAAATCAAATCAAAATGAAATAGATACTCATTTAAAATTTTAGTTTCTCCTAATTTAGAAGTTCGCAGTGTACAACCAAAATGGATTTTTTTAAGCGGTAGATTGATCAATGATTTTCACTTGTTGATGTTAGTCGCTGGTCGCGTTCTGGAAGTGGTCGCTAACTAAGGGTCAATTAACATTAGCAAATCGTCCGTGCATAGAAAAACGGTCGTTAACAACAGTAGATCGCTGAGGAAGGTGGTCGCATACAGCAGGTTTCATTGTGTATATATAATTTAATCATTTCACTCCAAGCAAGTCAATAAAGCTATTAAGACAAAAGTGTTACTGAGTATGGAAGAAGATGAGAGAGAGAGAGAGAGAGAGAGAGAGAGAGAGAGAGAGAGAGAGAGAGAAAGGCTTATTAAGGTGAGAAAGCAATAAAAGAATAAAAGAATAGTGATTAAGAAGAGAGAAGATAATGATCGGCATTGCGTTTCAATTTTTGAAGATCAAAGTTGACTGGAAAGCCAGAAGCTGGTAGAGGGTTTTGCAAGTGAAATCGTGCGAGAGAAGAAACTGACAGCATAGAACTTACGGTTACATCGTGCAATTTCAACTGAAAAATGAGACCTTGCCGCTAATCTAGTAATGCGCATGAATTCATAAATAAACGAAAAAAAAAAAAAAAACGAATCAAGCCGAGATGCCCGGTCAGGGCCAATATCATTGCAGATTATTTACATTTTTATCAAGAATCTCTAAATGCATGGCATAAGCACCAGAGCAGATATGTTAGCGATATTCAAAGGAAGGACGAATATCAGATTTATAAACATGCAAGATAGATTGTCTTGCACGACACGGTCAACCATCTTTCTTAGCAGCAGACCTAGAAATAGATTCAATATAATATTTCCTTCACGTTAGTCTGTCTGTCTGTCTGTCTGTCTGTTTGTCTGTCTGTCTGTCTGTCTGTCTCTCTCTCTCTCTCTCTCTATATATATATATATATTAATAAACATACATATTATCCTACGTCTATGGCACGACTCGGAGTTTCATGCTTTATGCAATCGTCAGATGCATAATTTTGAAATATGTCTCTGTAACTAATAATAAACCCACTACATATATTGGTTTTACTACAACCACACTCTTCCGTGGACTTACCTGACACATTTTTGTTCATCGTTCAATTAAACAACATTTCTTAGAAAAACATAGCGTTGTAGGTAATATTAGACAGATTTTAGTCGATAACGCAACAATACTTACACATAGACACAGTAAAATAACCTTCAGATATTGGAGGCCATCTACATTAAATCAAAGCAACCCACATTTAATAAAATCGCATTTCAATCTAGTCAGAACGCATTACATTACATTTAGACATATGGTTCTGTTGTTAACATTTCGGTCTCTCATGTGGTGCGACGTCATAGAACCGCATTACAAATTTACGACCTACGTCTGCTATTCAGTAACTGTTATCGTCGCATAGCAATATTTTAGCCGTATATGTTTAGAAAAATATATTTTGCAAGTCCCTCTTTTATGTAAATTTAAATGTAAATTTATGGTTAAGTTTTTAAAAGAGAGAGAGAACGCGCGCGCGTGAGAGAGAGAGAGAAAGAGAGAGAGAGAAAGAGAGAGAGAAAGAGAGAGAGAGAAGAATTATGCAATTAATGTTGCCTTCAGCATCTCGAATCCAGAGTTTCGTAGATGGACAATACGGGAATCACTCCGTTCACTCGTCAGGGGTATCAGCAATTGACTACTGATATTTATTTATTTTTCCTTTTTTATGCACTCTTTATTGGTGCAAGTTATTTTTTTCATAGTGTATATATGCGTGCGTGCGTTCGCTATTTTTTTTTATTATGAACATTCTTTCCTTAATCTTTTCTCTTTTTTTTTTCCTTTTTTGTCTTTTCTTTCAATTGTAGTCATTTTGACTTTCGGTTTTTTAGACATATACTGACGTGGTTAATTCTTAAGGGTTCAGTGTTTTCGTGAGTTAGAAAAAGTATTTCACTTTTAACATAAATATTTTTTTATGCTTAAATAATAAAGTAACTATACATTTATGTAAGTCTTCACTTAGCCATTATTTCGTTTTCTTATTTGATTTAGTGGTATATTAAGTTCTATTAAGGCATTAATTGTAAGAGGTTATGTTTTTAATTATTGTGGCGAATCTTCCTCGCCAAGTTGTTGTGGCCTGTTTGGGCCAGGAAGAAAGACACGGAAACAAGAAGGTAGGTTCAACAAGTGTATTAGAATAACAGAACATATATACAAATACGAGTGTTAGTAGTCAATAAATAGAAGTGTACGTCTGAACTGTATTGTTACGCTGCGTCTCGATTGCGTCTAGACTGTCTCTTGACTGCTTCACGACTGCCTCTTTGGAAGTCACGCAGGTTAGTATTTATTGACGAAGGAAGAGTCCATTCCTATAGATAGGGAACCATAACAATAATTAAATTTTATATATTTTTATTTGAATATATTTTAATTAATAATGTTCATATATATTGGGCATGTGGCAGACTGACAAAGATCCGGGTTCAAAACTCAGCAAAGTCACTTTGTCAAGAAAAGAACTTTATGATGTTATCAAATGAGGAAGGAAACCCCGGCGTGTGACACATTTTGAAAGTGTTTGTAAAGGAAAGCATGGATTGACTCCAGTTTTGTGAACAAAATTAGGTAGACGGAACTGGGCGTCATCGATGGTCACAAGTGATCTGGTTTAAACTGCTGATCGCGCCAGGTGACACGAACTCTCGTAGAAACTGTAACTGCTGCCTGTTCCACATAGTCGCAGTATAATTGGGATCTCTGGGTGTTGGCCAAAAACAAATGTGCCAGAGCAGGCGTCTGCAACAGGGATTACCTAGCCGCCCTATTAGTCAGGTATGCTTAGATAGGAGCGACCATCCAATATGTTAGAAAAACCCTGCCTTTTCTTTTGGTTATTGTTATAATTACTTCATTTTCTTTCTAAGAACTTAAGAATTCTAAGAATTTTGAATTATTGTCCATTTAGTCAATTAAGTACCAGAGGTGATATAGGCTTGGGCAATCATGTCTCTTTTGATCCCTGACTGACTAGGTAAAATATTTTCTCGCAGTAGATTGCCATTTCTTTTTTTCTGCGGTGCACTGGTTGCCAACCAAGGCTACAAAATCTGTGATGTCCTGCTATTTAACCCATAGCTGGAGGAAGAAGAGATAGATTAATACTTTTCCGGAGGATATCTGCGCTTAAGTGAATGCAACGAATTCAACTGAAATTCGAACTCGACTCTCCGTTTTCCCATTCCAAGCCGATATTCATTGCACCACAACACGCATATTACAAGTCTGCCTTGTACTGTGCATTTGAAATTGAATCAATGTAAATTTTTGGTTGGCAAATGTTTCAAAATGGAGGACTTTTTACCCAAAATATAACCGGGTTTATATGAGGTACATTCTAAGTTATGTACGTGTGCTATGGAATCAATCAGTATTTTTTTTTATTTTCATTTAAAAGCAAAGAATCAAATTTTTCATTTGTGAAAACAACTAACAACAAAGCAACATCCCTGCAATATTTTTGGACAAAATCATTAAGTTGAATAGTTGAATAGATTTTGAATACTGCACAAGTTTAGAAGTGTTATATATATATATATATATATATATATATATATATATATATATATACTACCGGCCATAATTATTAGGCCACCCTAGTGTTTTTAAAAAAGGATATATTTCATACTATTTTTTACTATTTATTGCCAAGTGAATAATTGTAAATGACAATAGAATGGTTCTTTTGTTATGTGCATCAAATGAATTTATAAATATTTAATAATAACCTATATTACAGTTTCATCGACGAAAGAATGGAGAAAATATAAGGTGATACGGTCGAGCTCATTTTTGCTTCCTTGCCCTGTAACACTTTGCAAAGAGTTTAACAAAAGAGCCATTCTATTTTCATTTAGAATTAGCCACTTGGCAATAAATACTAAAAATAGTATGAAATACATCATTTCTTTTAAAAACTTGGGTGGCCTACTAATTAGGATCGGTATTGTACTGAAGTTCCTGGTACACGCAATGAAGAAGGAGGGCTTGGAGAATCTGATACTAACAGGCCAGATAGAGGGTAAAAGAGACAGAGGAAAGCAACGGTTAACATATTTGAAGGACCTAATCAGGTGGATGACGGCACGAGGATTGCATGGTGTAACAGGAGAAGGCATGCTCAGAGCCACCATGAATAGGGAAACGTGGAAGGCCATGATCGCCTACGTCCTGAAGGGACAAGGCACATAGAAGAAGTGTATACACACACACACACACACACACACACACACACACATATATATATATATATATATATATATATACATAGTCGTTAGCAGACAGATCTGTTTCGCTGTATCACAACTCATCAGTACGGTTAGACATCCGATTGCTTTTAGCCTGGATTGAAACCAAACCGAATTGTCATCAGTCGGCGAATCTACTTCTGAGCGACGGGCGCTATATATCATCCTGTTCAGACTGTTGATTACGCTAGATAACGTGCTTTCTCCCAGAAATCGTAAATAAGGTTCGCTCAGCATAGTTGCAGTTTAAATTACAGGTAAGCTCTGTGTATGTTGAAAAGCACAAATGTGCAATAAGAATGAGATCAATAACCTAGAAGAAGAATGAGCTTAGAAACTAGTAGCCGGCCATTATATATATATATGTCACTCTCCGCTAATGGCGTGTGTTTACATTGTATATAACACGCTAAAGTCCGCCTTCCTATACCGAGTGCCCATAGCTCAGAGGTAGAACCGCTGAGTGATGTCAATTTAGTTGAGTTTTAGTCCTGGCTAGAAGCAATCGGAAGTCTAACTGTACTGATGAGATATGAAACTGATCTGTCTGCAGATGACTATATATATATATAACTGGCAATTTATCTTTGAACACGTTTCGAAAAACCCACCGAGTATTAACGCGGAGGGGAAAAAATGGATACAAAATAAGAAACGAACTAAGCACTTGAACGTTAGTCACAGTACTAGTCGAAAGAAAAAAATCCCCGAGACGAGGAACCTAACACGTAAAGCGCTCAATACAATAGCAGAGCAAATAAATAAGTAAGTAGCTAACCTGGAGCCAACGGACCTACCTAGGTTTCACCTAATGGATCATTAGGGCAAGTTGGTCAACTTGCCCTGACAATCCACTTGCCCTGATAATCCATTTGGTGAAACCTTGGTTGGTCCGTTGGCTCTAGGTTAGCTACTTATATATATATATATATATATATATATATATATATATATATATATATACTCCAAACTCTCCAGTCGGACCCAATAAGTACAAAAATGCTAATCTGCACACACACACACACACACACACACACACACACACACACAGGTGATTTGATTATTATAATTTTTTAACCATTTCACACCAAGCAAGGCAACAACGCCACTAGGACGCAAGGGGTTACTTAATGTTAGATTATCTGAAAAACTACTATTAAGGAAAGAGAACAAAAAGAGCAAGAATTACGACGATGGGAAAGGGACTGGTCGTGAGATGCCAGAACCAGTAACATTGCAGATTCTTCATTGGATTTTATCAAGAATCTCGAAATATATAGCAGGTGCATCAGGCCATCTCTGGCAGCAATATTCGAAACAAGGACGAGCGGTAGATTTATAAATGTGTAAGATGGATTCCGACGAGAAAAATTGTCTAGCACGACACAGTGAACCAATGAATCACTCTCCTGGAGGTTAGCATTAACCATATTGATGGAAGGTAGCAAGGGTAAAAGTGGTGAGGACGTGTCATGAACAAGTCACACATTTGGGAACAACTACTGTAAATTGTAGGGTACAAGCATATATCTTTTCTTCATATTTCAATTTCAGTATCAGAATGAACTGTGATACAGTAAAACATTCTTTTTCTAGATGACGAATATATACATGTATGATTTTTTTTTACGAAAGACATTAAATCAGATATATATTTAATTTAATTTTTAAATATATTTTTAATGAATATTCATATTTGAGTAAATGCTTTGTTTTGTTTTTCGTAATTATTAAATAAATGCTTTGTTTTGTTTTTCGTAATTATTAAACAGCATATTTATTTACATTTACTTGCCTGATTTTGTTTGTTTGTTTTTTACCTTAACGACCTATCAATACTTATGGGATCCTTTTAAGGCCATAACCAGTGATTTTTTGGGGGTAAGGTTCTTTTATTTTTACAACGTTTTTCTTTTCAAGATTCATTGGGATTTGTTTTTTAAGAGCAAGGTCCCCAAGTCCTACCCTTGTTATTTAACCCATAACTGGAGGGAATGGACGGATTAATACCTTTCCCAAGGGTAACAGTGCTTAAGTGAATGCAGGGTATTCAACTAGAATTCGAACTCAGCTCACCGATTTCTCTTTCCGAGAGGACATCCACTGCACCACAACGCACATCCGTCACCATACGCTTACAGCACCTGGTATTCCCAAGCAGTCACCCATCTAAGTATTGACCAGGCTCAACGTTGCTTAATTTCGGTGATCGAGCGAGAACCGGTGTATTCAACGTGATAGGCCGTAAGCCTTTACTTGCCTGAAATAATTGAGAAATCTTGTTAGCCAAATATGCGTTCTCTGGCAGAATTCAAATATTTTTTATTGGATACTCGTATGTGAGTAGATGCTCTTTTTTATTATTAAAAAACAATATTTAAACAAATAAATTAAAAAATATGTCGGATTTAACCTATTTCATTATTGATTGGATCTTTCGAGTCATGATCGCCCAAGTGTGTATCAGGTATGACAAGGTACTACGATTAAATTCCTTATTTAATGTTTTCTAATGTTGGTATAAGAATTTTCTTTTCTGGACATAAAGGGTGCAAAAACTGTATGAATATTTTATATATTCGATAGCTTTCGACTATTCTGTTGGGCATTACAAGAGCGATGTCTAATTACAAAATGAATCTGTAGTTTTTTTTATTTTATGTATGTGTATCTATAGTAATGGGTATGTTCTTTTCTAAACACACTTAGTACATGTTTACAGTTGATATTATTGAATGTTGGTTTTTTCTTTTTTATTAATACCTCTATTATTTTGAGTTTATATATTTATAAAGATTTTCTGTCTTTGTTGCTCTACTTTCGTATTGAGCACTTTAGTGTTAGGGTTTTCGTCTTGGGTTTTTTTTTCTTACGAGTACTTGACCTTTTGTTCATGTACTTTGTTTGTTTCTTTTTTTACTTCCCCTTCTTTTCCCTCCGAGTTTGTTCTCGGTGGGTTGTACAAGACGATTTAAATTATAGCTTAATTAGTTTTGGCAGAGTTAGTCCTGTTACTATTGGTATTGTAATTACTATAGTTAATATTATATAAATATATATATATATATATATATATATATATATACGCTCTCACACCCTGATTGAGCAATCTGGACAAATGGTAGACTTTGAAAAACAGTAGCTACTCTGGAATCGTTCATTCAGCAATGAATTAGAACACTCTCAGCTATTGGGCGTGTATAATGATAATATAAATACTAAAAAAAGTTTGCCTCCTTCTACCAAGCGCCCATAGCTCAGAGGTAGAATCGCCGACTGACGCCAATTCGGTCGGGTTTCAACCCTGGGTAAAAAGCAATCGGCTATCTAACCGTACTGATGAGCTGTGATACAGCGAAACAGATCTGTCTACGGATGACAATATAAATATATATTCACTTGGATTGGTCAGAGTTTATCTGACAATCGCAAAAGCGTGAAACCCAGGGTCACAAGCTCACACCAATCCAACTGAATATGTTAGCTCTATCACTAATATTGAGCGCATTCAAATAAGTACCGAGCCCATGTAATATATAAATAATATAATATATGTAACAAATTTCATGCATATATATATATATATTATAAATTATGTTTTAGAACATGTACATAATTTCTTCTATATATGTCCTTTTCTCAACAATTAACATATAAATAAGTATTAGCATATTATCTTCAGTTAACATTTTAAAAATAGTTCAGTTGAATTTTTCATGACCTAGGATAAAAAGATCAGTAACATTGCTGTAAAAATCTGAATCACTAGGAGCTGCTAATAATTGTTAGACGCCATACGTACTGCCTGTATTTAGTCTTTACCAAAAATTTACCTTGAATTGCGACGTACAAGCCGAGTTTTCAGGCCTAAAGAAATCTTTAAAAACTACTGATTGACTTATATGGCGGGTATAAAATTCAAACCTTTACTACCGAGTTGTAAACAAGTGAGACAGTACTCCTAGCAATTACACCACTTACCCCTACGGGGAGCCGAGTTCGAATTCCAGTTGAATTCATTGCATTCACTTACGCGCAAATACCCTTGGGAAAGGTATTAATCCGTCTATTACTTCCAGTTATGGGTTAAATAACAGGACAGATTGGGTTCTATAGCCTTGGTCGGCAACCAATCTACCGCAGAAAGCAATGGCAATCTACTGCGGGATAATCTTCTGCCCAGTCAGTTATGTCTCTTTAGAGACATGATCGCCCAAGCGTGTTTCACGTATGGCACTTAACTGACTGACTCCTAACTCCAAATGGTGGAGGAATGATCTTTTTCTTCTTCTATGTGCCTTGTCATTTCTACGTCTCCCTATTCCTGGGTGCTTTGAGAACACTTTCTCCTATAACACCACGCAACCCTTGTTCTGCCATCCCTCTGCTCATGCCCTTCATATATGTTATCCGCTGCTTTCCCCTGTCTCTTTCCCCCTATATCTAGCCTGTTAGTATCAGTTTCTCCAAGCCCTTCTTCCTTATTGCATGTCCCAGGAACTTTAGATGTCTCTTCCTGATGTTTAATATTAATTTCCTTTTTGTTTCCATCCTTTTCAAAACCTCATCATTGTTCACATGCTCGGTCTACGATATCCGCAGTATCCTTCTGGAGAACCACATTTCGGCTGCTTCCAGTTTTTCCTTCATCTTTGAGGATATTGTCCAGCATTCACTGCCATATTGAAGAACTGACATTACATAGCAATCTAGTATTCTCTTCTTTGTTTCTAGCGAAAGATTCCTGTCTCTTAATACTTTACTCAGCTTCTGGAACGCGTCCTTCGCCATGCCAATTCGCCTTCGGATCTCTGTGTCACACTTTCCGTCTTCTGTTAGAACACTTCCCAGGTACTTAAATTTTTGTACCTGCTTGATTTTAATATCTCCACTGTGTTTTAAAATAATAAAATTTAATATATATATATATATATATATATATATATATATATATTAAAATACAATACGTATATATAGTCGAACATTTAACTATTTTACATTTGGAAACGAATTATTTCCGTAACTTTGATTTCAATCTTTCGGTATCTTCAGGAGATTTATTATAACTGATTTTCCAACGTATTCAAACGTACAACATTTTTTTTTTTTTTACGAACACGCTACTGGAGTTTTTAAAGAACCAGAAATTCCAAAATTAGGGAGGTGTTCATTAAGGATTTTAAACACATCCAGTATGTATTTTTGAATATTTTGGGTTGTATTCTTTGGATATGATTTCATCTGGACATTAGTTATGATCTTTCATTTAGTCATTTTTTTTTTATTCTGGAAACTGTTATGGCTTACTTTTCTTCTTGGCCAAATCTAAAGACATCACCACCGTCGAAAGGTTTGGCTTTCTTTTAATAATCATTTTCATTTTTTGTTTTTATTTCCACGCAGGTTTTCTTCTTTGGTACAATTTTAAAGGTTTTCGAGCTTGAATGTAGATTTGTGGTTATTCTATCATTTTAAAAATTACCTTTTATAGATCCCAAACAAGTTTTTTTTTGTTCACTTGTATCATGTACATCTGCCTTGTAAACAACTTCTTCTGTTTTACGAAGTCCGTCTAGTGGGCATTTGTTTTTTTATCGCTACACTAACATTCTTTATTAGTGATATTATGTTGCACGCTATTTTTAAGTTTCTGACGTTTTGATTTTTATGCAATTTTCAAAATTACTAGTACAGCTATAGCTTAATTGAATTTCTACTGAATATTTTATTTAATTCCGAGTTTTTTGCGAATTCTTTATTAATTAATTGTTTTTTTTAATCATATCACCCAAAGAAAGGCGGTAACGCCACTGATGCGCAGGGGGCTACGTAAGAGTAAGAACATTGGAAAAGAGAAAACCGGAAACCACATCCTAACCAGGAAACAAGGGATGAGCCTCTTCACCTGTTCAATAGATGTGGGTGGAGTGTGAACCGGGCGATAGTTTAGTCTATCTACTCCAATTGGAAAAGAAAAGAAAGAGTAAAAAGATTGAAAAAGAGAAAACCGGAAGCCACATCCTAAACAGGGAACAAGGGATGAGCCTCTTCACCTGTTCAATAGATGTGGGTGGAGTGTGAACCGGGCGATAGTTTAGTCTATCTACTACAATTGGAAAAGAAAAAAAAGAGTAAAAAGATTGGAAAAGAGAAAACCGGAAACCACATCCTAACCAGGGAACAAGAGATGAGCCTCTTCACCTGTTCAATAGTCGTGGGTGGAGTGTGAACCGGGCGATAAAAAACATTTGCCTTATTTTGGATGTTATTTCTAAATTAAACTGTGGGTTGAACCAGATAATGTTTCGATTTCTAGTATTATTTTTCAATCGTTTGTTTAACTAAGTTTTGTATTCTAATTTGCCTTTATGGCCACTTTTATTTAAGTATCTTTCATAATCTTTTTTTCTTTCACCGAAGATTATTCTGTGAGAAGAATGTTTTGATAGTCTGTGTTCCATTCAATAAGGGATGTTTAATTATGCTAGCAGGATAGTTATATCTAGTGTTTACGTACTTTAAAGTTGTATTTATTTTCATATATAGAGAAATACTGCCAGTTAATAGATTAAATTCTGCATTTAAATATTGGATAACATTTTTATTCATTTTGACTTCTATTTGAAAACCAAGGTTTTTGAAGAGTTTGAAAAGCATTTTTCTCATTTTGTCATTTTCTCTTCTGGGTCCATTGGACTTTACCTCCAAGCCATTTTGTTCGGATTTATGACCAATATATATATATATATATATATATATATATATATATATATATATATATATATATATATTTTAAATCCAAAAGGATGATCAGATAAGTAAATCCCCAAAACTCGATCCTAATTAATATTAATGAAATTAATATTAAAATTGGTGAAGGTGGAGGGCTCGATGCAAATATTATATTCTATTTACAGAGTCAAATATAAAAAGTAAAACATAAATTTCGATATTTAAATCCGCTGAATAGCCATTTCTACGTGGAAATTCTTGCTTCATCAGCAATGGTGAAACGAAAATTTTATTTACTCAAATTCAAATGTATTAAAAGATTTTTATACCGGCAGAATTCGAAAAATAACTGGATGAATGTTTTGTTGGGACTTCTGCCGGTATAAAATCTTTTAATACATTTGAATTTGAGTAAATAAAATTTTCGTTTCGCCTTTCGAAGGGGGTTACATAGGAGAAACCCTTCTCTTACCCACTTCCTTATACGCCATGTAACCTGTCACTCTTTCTCATAAGAGTGACAGGTCACATGGCGTATAAGGAAGTGGTTAAGAGAATGGTTAAGATACTGAGAGTATAGTGGACGGAGAAATGAGCATGAGAGAGAGGATGCAAGTTATCAAGATAGGAGATGACTATTGACTTTCCATTCAAACTCCTGGAGATTGTAGCTGTCTAGAAAGCAAGTAGACGGAAAGGAATTCCACAGGCGGGAAGCGAGAGAAAAGAAGTTGCTGTAGTAGAATTTGTGTTTACATTTTATTGGCTTCACAGGAAAAGAGTGGGACCTAGTTGCTAATATTGTGGCTCGAGCAAATTCATGCATAGGGGGAACCAGAGAGCTAAGTTCATTGGAGCAAAAGCCGTGAAATTACTTGTAGAAGAGGCACAGAGAAGCCACATTGCGCCGGTGAGAAAGTGACTGTATCTTGGCTGCAAGGTCGGGATCATTCACATTACAGATTCTCCGTTGGATTTTGTCAAGTATCCCTAGGTAGATAGCAGGAGCATCCGACCAGATATAGCAGCAGTATTCAATGCAAGGGCGGACGCATGTCTGAAAATCTCGATATTAATGGTATGTTTTATCATCATGCTTCTGTTTGGTTTCTAGGCCTACTGATGTATATAGATATATGCGCTGGTGGGTAGTGAATATCGGCTCAAAATGAGAAATAAAGTGAGGTAAAGGAAGTAAGGGTGAGAGAGGAAGTGCAGAATTGCTACTGGTTTTAATTCGCCAGTCAACCGAAGACGGGTAAGGATGATTTCATCAAAGAGTATGTAAAGAGTGCTCAATATTAGATTTTTTACACTCTAAAAATATTTTCTGGCTTTGAATAATCTGCAAAACGGTTAGTTAGTTAGTTAGTTAAGTGCCATACGTGATACACGCTTGGGCGATCATGTGTCGAAAGAGACATGACTGACTGGGCAGAAGATTATCCCACAGTAGGTTGCCATTGCTTTCTGCGGTAGGTTGGTTGCCAGCCAAGGCTATAGAATCCAATCTGTCCTGCTATTTAACCCATAACTGGAAGGAAAAGACGGATTAATACCTTTCCCAAGGGTATTTGCGCGTAAGTGAATGCAATGAATTCAGCTGGATTTCGAACTCGTCTCCCCGATTTCTCGTTCCGCGCCGATATCCAATGCACACAACGGTTAATAATCCGTAAAATACAATTCTCTCTCTTTCTCTCTTTCTTTCTCTCTCTCTATTTATATATATATTCTTCAAACGATTTTTACGTGATCTAGGTTTCTACCATGTGGTGTCTTCAGGCGATTTGCAATAACTGATTTTACCGCTTACCGTTTTTTTAAGAACGCTCACGTAACGGTGATTTTTTTTTAACGCTCACGTAGCGGGGAATTTTTGAACTCGCAATTTTAAAATTACAAGAAATTATGACCTTTTCATCCATGGTTGTATGAACCTAATAAGTATTTTTTTGGTATGATTACACTTAGTCATAATTCATTTAATAATTCATTTTTGTTTGGGGATAGCATAATCGCTAACTTTTCTTCCTGGCACAGTCTACATATTTTGCCACCATTGTAAGGTTTGGCTGTTTTCAATATACTCCACGTTTTGTCTGGGTATTTTCCATATTTTAATTTCAATTTCCATAAGAGACTAACCATTTTCTACAATATTTTAAGTTTTTTATTTTAAATGTAAACTTGTGATTTAACCACCTGGTCTTAACGATGTTTTTGGTTGATACCAAATAAATTTTATTTTGACCATTTAAGTCATGTACATTTGCTTTGTACTGGTCTAATTTTATTATGACCCAAAACTAATTAAACAATCAATCAATCAATCAATCAATATATATATATATATATATATATATATATATATATATATATATATATATATATATATAGTTACCCCTTAACATAGAATTTCTAAAATTGTATAGAAATATAGTGGTACTATGATTTTCTGGAACTTTTTAGACCTTCCTGGTGACTTGTAGTACTTTAAGGAACGGTCTATAACTTGTTTTTCTTAATTTGTAATTTTTTATGTTATGTTATATCCATAAACTGTTAAATTCGTTAAAAACATTAATACTATCCAATTACATCATTGGAAAATTGAAAGATAAAGCTTCTGAAATATTTTGTACCCTTATTGTGTAAATGGTAAAATCGAATGCTCAGTTTGGAGGTGACCTTTCTCAAGAACTAAAACAAATAAATGCCTTTTCATAACTTTTGAACAAAAATCCATAGCTCTATGACACATGAACATATGGTTACAAAAAGTCATAACCCTAATATATATATATATATATATATATATATATATATATGTGTGTGTGTGTGTGTGTGTGTGTGTGTGTGTGTGTGTGTGTGTGTGTGTGCTTTGTATCTACGCCCATATTTTTGTATATATATATATAAAAACATGTCAGCTATATCTGGCTGGGAAATGCCATAGGGTTGATTATCCCCGGGTCAACAAAATCTTATAAGAATGGTCAATAAATGTCCATCGTTGGAAAACATCTCTGCAGAAATCGAAAAAGTCAAGTGACCACTCCCTAGATTCATACAGTGATAGAGATAGAAGTGGGTGGATAGAGTTAGAGAGGGGTAAGATAGATAGATAGATAGATAGATAGATAGATAGATAGATAGATAGATAGATAGAGAACGGTAGAAGAAGAAAGTCCGAGAGATGGAATGAGTGGGAGATAGAAAAGAATAGAGAACAAGAAGGAAGAAGGTAGAAAAATGAAAGCGAGAGGAAATAAGAGATAAAGAGAGAATGAGGGAGAAGGAGAAGAAGCCATAGAGAGGGAGGGATAAAGAAAGTTAAGGTAGGAATGGGTGTGTAGAATTGCTACTGGTTTTAATTCGCCAATCAACAGAAGACGGATAAGGATAGTTTCATCAAAGAGCGTGTAAAGAGTGCTCAATATTAGATTTTTATATTCTAAAAATATTTTCTTGCTTTGAATAACCTGCAAAACGGTTGATAATTCCGTAAAATACTAGTAAATTTCTTTCTCTCTCTCTCCCTCCCTCTCTCTCTCTCTCTCTCTCTCTGTATATATATATATATATATATATATATATATATATATATATAGATAGATATACAATAATAAAATATAGTTTTTTGGTATGCTATATTTATGTGAAAAAGTGCCCAATATCAAATTCTTACAGTCTAAAGATATATTCTGGTTTTAAATAATCTGCAAAAAATATGGTAATCCGTAAAATACAAATCTATCTATCTATCTATCTATCTATCTATCTATCTATCTATCTATCTATCTATCTATCTATCTATCTATTATTTCAAAATCTCTTTGTTTCCGTATGTGATAAAGCTTTAATAAAAGTGAAACATGTTAGATTAATACACGTTTCCTATTTGTTCTTTATTTTATCGTCTTGTCGGATTCCATTTCATATATTATCTGCATTTGATCTTTAGCTAACACACACACACACACACACACACACACACACACACACACACACACACACATATATATATATATATATATATATATATATATATATATATCGACAGCAGGTAAGACATATAAATATATCCATAAAAGCGGCAGGGTTAAATAAAAATAAACAAATATAGGGAATATGTAATAACATTTGTTATTTCATCGACGAGGATAAAAATCTCTTTCTTTTAAATCAAATTTTCCGCCATTATTATCAAAATTCTCTGCAGTGTTTAATGGCTGTTTTAAATATTGTCATTCAAGTGTGCCGATCACACTCTTACGTGCTTCTTGTCTTCCTCTGTTTCTTTTTTTCAAGGTGTTTTTCCTTCTTTGTCATCTTAGCCTTAAGTGCAATTTTAAGGAGGCTTCTCCTCTCGGTGGGGAGATCATCTTCAATTTAAAAAAAAAAACCCGTGCCAGTCGAAGTTCAACCCGAATTATCTCCTCTTGATTTCTGCCCCAGCCACCACAACGCTTCTAGCTTCAAGATTGTTTCGGCTACTATGTCTCTCACGTTTTATTCATTTCTTGTTTTATTACCAGAAACAAATGGATTTGTTCAGCGAATGATATTCGTAATATCAACCGTTTCTCTTGACATTGATTGTCTGAACAGTCGGTGCCACGCGAGTTACGCTTTGCCACATCTCTGACCATCGGGCAAGGATTAAAGGGTAGTTCAAGTTTAGAATTCTTTATCTGAAATTCTTGGGACCAGAAGATTTTCGATTTTCAGATTTTTTCGAATTTTAAAATACAGTCTATTTAATTTGCATATATATTTTATTTGCATATAGTATCTATAAAATCGCCCCCCCCCCCCTATTTATCGGCTCGGAAAGAAACATCGGGAAGTCGAGCTCGAATTCCAGTGGAATTCCTTGCATTCATTTACGCGCAAATACCCTTGGGAAAGGTATTAATCCGTCTCTTCCTTTCAGTTATGCGTTAAATAACAGGACAGATTGGGTTCTATAGCCTTGGCTGGCAACCAGTCTACCGCAGAATGTAATGGCAACCCACTGTGGGATAATCTTTTGCCCAGTCACTCATGTCTCTTTCGAGACATGATCGCCCAAAGCGTGTATCACGTATGGCACTTAACTGACTGATCTATAAAATTTCGCCTGTTGGGAATGGAACCCAAGCATAAACACAATATCCTTTTACATTTCATAACACAGCTTATACATATACCCTGTGTAAAACAACCACGATAATAATGGTTGTAGTAATTCTGAATTACTTCATTTTCGTACCAACAAGATGTCAATACAAAAATACATTCGGCCACTAGTCACTCAGCTGCTTACATAACACCGGAGGAGGTAACTTATCTAATGAGACCGTACTAATCCACAGTTTGAAGGAAGTTTTATATAAACATTATATACCCTGAAAGTAGTTTTATATAAAATGTGATAAATTCTGTGTAAATACAGATGCGGGTAATGACGCTAGACATGTAATTCTCGCACGGATTTTTAAGTGGTGAAATTAAGATTTCACATGAAAATAATGTTTTGTGATTGCTGTCCGAGTACAAAAAACAAAAACAAAAACAAAAAAAACAAGATCGCTTATAAAAAAAATTAGCAGTATAGCCCGGCATTGGTCGGGTGTAAGGAAAGCTTTAAAACTAATCCATGATCCTGGAGCTCAGACTCTTTGGTCGTTGGCACGAAAGACTAAAAAGCAATAGTTGTTTCCAGTTAAAGCGAAACCGTAGACTGAAAGAAAAATGAATGGATGTAAGTCAAATTTTGATTTCCTGGTATCGATATCAAATAAGTTTTTTCGTCGTAAACTGAATTTTAAAGACTATATAAGTCCTCTGAGTAAATGGTATCATGGCTGAGACTAAGAAATACAATTATACCTACTTAGAGCCAAACCCGAAGCAAAAACTAAAATAAAAGGGTTGAAAAAATACAGACATACAAGCAGATAAACAGGCACACACACACACACACACACACACACACACACACAAACATCTTGCCTTATATATATATATATATATATATATATATATATATATTATCGATTTTCTGCACTATTGTAAGAACTGCAACCTTGAAACTTCTGAATATCGTTTCTTATGTCTTTGTCTATGTGTGTATCAAATTTGATTAAAATCGGACCACTCCTTCTATAACCCGATTTTTTCGATTATCAATTTTCGATATTTATCGGGGGTACCTCGACACAAAACCTTGCTAAAAACACTCGCAGACGCTTATAGTACAACTGTGTAAATTTTCAAGAAAATCGGTTCAGCTGTTTCGGAGTCTATAGGTAACTGACGCACACACACACACATACACACACAAAGTTCCATTTATAAATAAGTTTAGATATATGAATGCAGGATATTTTTGACCTTTTGAATAATATCTTTACTGAGTAAGAAACATCTGGTAAATGATGCACGAACGAAGGTGTTGCTGCGACGATCTTTAACAAAAGCTGGCGCCAATATAGGCTACGTAGCTGGGTTGGGGAACAATTATCCAGGGCAGGTGAGGTAACTTACAACAGCTGCACATCATGTTTTTGACCTCAGGCAGCAGCTCCTTCATTTCACCGAAGAGTGGAATAACAATTTTAGCACGACTGTGGTTGTGGGGTCATTTTTGAACGTTGCCCATGTGCACACGCATAGGTTCCTTATTTTAAACCAGCCTTGTGCCATATCCTGTCACCGTGGAGGAGGAGGCAAGTAAATACCAAATGTAGTATTTGCTTTCAGGTGGACAAACTACGTTTTATTTCTCAATTGTGTTTCTGTTCTCGGGAAGAACTGAACAAATAAATGAATGATGTCTACTTTCGGAGATTCCAACCCTGCAACAGCACTTCCCTCGTTGAACCAAAGAAGGCGAGTAGGTAGAATATTAACGCCAGTGCAACATTTGTTATAGGGACCGGGCAATTTGTGACTTTAGCCCATGTAAATGCGTTTTAGATCCCTACTTTAAACCGGTCTTGTATTATGAGGGGGGGGGTGGAGAGTAAATAACAAGTGTAAGAAATTCACCGCCGTGATCGCACCAAAGTCGGACGAGCAGCCGTGGTGAGCCTGTTCTTTCTTCACTTGAAATTAGAGAATGCACCTGTTCCTGAAGATTCCAACTCTGCAACATCACCTTCTTCATTGCGCTGAGAGATGTGGAGTTGGTGTAATATCGACACCACCGTGACAATGGCTGCGGGAATTGGCAATTTTTCCTCCTTGGCTGTGATGCATACGTTTGGATATTCTACGTTAAAAAAAGGCGCTGTATTCCATCCAACCTTATCAGAGAAGTCAGGTAAAATACCAATTGTAATATATGTTCTCATCATTTCTAATGATTATGACAATATTAGCTGTTTCCTTATAAGAAAACATTCGGGATTTATTGACCAAGCAGCCAGTGCTACTTTCTCTTAAAACAATTTAATATATATATATATTGTATATATATTGTAATGATAATGGGACTATTAATCGTTTCCTTATAAGGAATCGTTCGGCATTCATTGAATTTAAAATTTATGGAATCTTTCTCCTAAAACAATTTTTCAGGCAGATAGGTTTCTCAATTCCAGTAGCTGTTATTGCTCTTTCCAGTATTGATGGGGGTTTCCTTCCTAACCTTTTGTTCGGAGTGGTGCGGAACGTTAACATCTTGATTGTATCTTTTTTTTTCTTCGAGTTGCATGTAATATACATTTTGGTTGCTGCTGAAGTTCTCAATTGATGTGGGTTCTGTTATTTGGCACAATTCTTGGTTTGTTATTTTGTAGAGTTAGAAAGATGGTTCTCGCTAAGACCTACGGGTTTCATTTGATCGAAGCTATTTTAACCATTGATCGGAGAAAGCCAGTTTGTACCACTGACAGTTTACGTATTTTTAGATGAGTTTGACGCCAAACACAACGTCCATATGAAAATATCGCTCAGAAGTTTTAGGTTAATATTTTGGATTTGTAATAATTTGATGTTGTGCGAAACTATTCCTAGCGGAGCCTATTTTATGTTTACTATCTTGTGTTTACGTTTGTGTTTACTATTTTGTGTTTACTATTTCGTGTTTAATTTTATTTTTATTATTTTTATTTTACTTTTCTTATCCCCTATACTAAAGTTTGTATTTACTATTTTATTTTTACTGTTTTATTTTTACTATTTTGTGTTTACGTTTGTGTTTACTATTTTGTGTTTAATTTTTTTATTACCTATAATAAATTTTGTGTTTATTATTTTGTGTTTACTTTTGTTATCACCTATACTAAATTTTGTGTTTGCTATTTTGTGTTTACAATTTTGTGATTACGATTTTGTGTTTACTTTTCTTATCACTTATACTAAAAAAATTTATGTTTGATTCATACACGAACTGTTTCGTATTTACGAATTCCACATTCTTTTTCCTCTTATCGAGTCTCCACACCACACTCACCCAAAGCCTCGTCTTGGGTGCTAAGATTTCAAGGTAGTTCAGTGTGCATGGACCTTCGAGACCGCCCAAATTGGTAGGAGATCATCATTGGTGTCATATTCCCATTTCTGAAGGTTAGCTCTACAGCTGTTCGGAGACGATTCCAGGACCGATGCCTTGCCTAGAGTCTTAAGATTTAAAGTTAGTCAAGTGTGCATGAATCTTCGAGATTGGGGTAAACTAGATGACGTTTCCAGAATTTGATTGCCTGCATTGGTAATTGGGTTAAGCATCGGTGACATTTCACCATTTCTAAAGATTGGCTCTACGGCGACCAACAACATTTCGAAGGCGATTTAGGCATCACCAGAATGTCTAGACATCACTGGTATCAGTTGAGAGAGAGAGAGAGAGAGAGAGAGAGAGAGAGAGATGTTCCATATTGTTACGCTGGCAGGGATAGACGCTGACTAGAATTAGTCCGGCTGAATGTAAAACGTAGTGTCTGTACTTGATTTTAATGATCGGTTCCACATCCTGAATCGTTATGAGGTGTCTAGAGTAGCTTCTATTACTGCTTTCATTCCAATTCTAGATCATAGTTTTCTGTTCTGCTCCCTATTTTCGGTCTTGTGCCGCATCTAAGCTATGCTTAGAAAATGATTTTTGGCGTAGAAAACCACACTAGAAACATGGATACTTCGACGTAGTGTAGTAGTTAAACTCATCTCGGTGGATCAATTACGCCAGAATGGTGAATTAGATCCTCACTTGGTTCTCTTACTTTCGGCTTTATGTCACAGCTAAGTTACATTTAGTAGATCATTATCTTCATGTTGGTGATCATGGCTCTCCACAATTTTCTGTTCTTTGTAGCTCTTAATAACTTTATACTTTTTTTGTCATTTCTCCTAAATTCTGATCTGCCATTTATTCGCACAAGTTCACCATGTTGCTTTTCTCTAGCTCTTTTACCTTTAATCTGTTCTGTGAGTAGCAAATTTGGAAATGTTAAATCATCGTTTTTTTTTTGTTTTTTTTTTCGTTTTTTTGTTTTTTGTTTTTTTGGAAAGCAAGCAGAACTCCCAGTTACCAAAAAACCTACTCTGTATCGTGACATAAAAAAAAAAAAATGGAATAAGATATTAATTAGAAAAGCTTATTATTGCTTTTACGAGTCAGAGATATATTATGGGCACTACCGTCTGAAGAAAAACTTTCTTTGATAAATAATTAACTTTTACAAGACTTTTTTTTACATTTTTAACAAATTTAATTCGAAGAATTTGTAATGTTTTAAATCGTTTCAAATTATTAATTAACTTGTATTGTTTGTACTGGTTAGGTGATATTGCTGTTAAATAAAACTATATTTTCTAATGATAAATTAAAAAGGTTACTACAAGTAAGTATTAGTGTTTCAATTTAGATTAATTGAACTTCAGAAAAAAAATTTTATTTTAGAAAGAATCTTTTGATAAAGACAATTAAGTTGGAACGAATCAATTATAAATATGGCTAAAGATAAGGCTAAAATATTTTTAAAGACTGTAGTGATTTTAATATATCTTATTCATAAATCACCCATTTCTAGCGTCTAAAAAATAAAAAAATATATACTTCGTCTCTCTCCTGTTCTCTCTCTCTCTCTCTCTCTATATATATATATATATATATATATATATAGTTCTCTCTCTCTCTATATATATATATCTTAGAATTAGTACAAAATAATAATAATAATAATAATAATAATAATAATATGTATTCCCAAAAATATAAACTTTTTTCAAATATAAACTTTTTTCAAAGTGCATCTTTATTCTGAATAGTTAAATTGAACACACACATAAATTTTTCTGTTTTCTCCACATCCATAAATAACAAACGTATTGTTTTTTATATTCAAATGAAAATCATTTTTACAACAATGATCTAACATTGCCTGATGACGAGGTAAAAAACTGACAACATAAAAATTTTCGTGTCGCAATGTAAAATATATTAATTCCAATATAAAAACAAATTTAATTATATATATATATATATATATATATATATATATATATATATATATATATATATTCTGCGCTCTCACTCTCTGATTGAGCACTCTGGAAGAATGGTAGACTTAAAAAAAGTAGCTACTCTAGTATCTACCCATTGTTCATTCAGTAATGAATTAGAACACTCTCAGTTACTGGCGTATGTTGGCATGGCATATCACACGCTAAAAGTAGCCAACTGATGTCAATTCGGTCGGGTTTCGATCTTGGCTAAAAGCAATCGGATGTCTAATCGTACTGATGAGCTGTGATACAGTGAAAAAAATCTGTCTACGGATGACTAATATATATATATATATATATATATATATATATATATATATATATATAAACAGATAGATAGACAGATAGATAGATTATATTATATTATATATATATATATGTGTGTGTGTGTGTGTGCAAATTACTTTCAGATACTGTGTATTTGTAAAGGCACAAAATGAATGAAAAGAGAAGAGGAAAAACTATATTCAGTAACGCGCGTTTCGTCCTCTTAAGGACATTATCACTTGCCTTGGTAAAGCCCCTAAAATCAAGCAAACGGATGGGAAATCCACAGGCGGGAAGTGCAAGAGAAGAAGCTGATGGAGTAGAATTTCCGTTTACAATTTATTGGTTTCACAGTAAAAGGGTGGGACCGAGTTGCTAATCTAGTTGCTTGAGGAAATTCATGTATGGGGTGTACCAGTGAGCTAAGTTCATCTAAGCAGAAGCCATGAAAGTATTTGTAGAAGAGACACAAGGAAGCCATATTGCGCCGGTGAGAAAGTGACTGTATTCGAGCTGCCAAGTCGGGATCAATCACATTACAGATTCTCCGTTGGATTTTGTCAAGGACCCCTAGGTGGATAGCAGGAGCACCCGAGCGTATATGGCAGCATCATTCAATGCACGGGCGGATGGTAGATTTGTATATGTGCAGGATTGTTTCAGATGGAAAAAACTTCCTGGCCTGCACAGAGAACCGACCTTCTTAGCATATATATGACAATAAACACTCATGACATAGAGTTATATAGAGATGATGGACTTATGATAGTACAAAATTCCACACACTTTAAAACCGAGAAAATTAGAAAACTAATCCATAGAGAATTCAAAAGTCTAAATTTTAAAGTAATAACCAAAAATTAATTTAAAAGTATTAAACTTCCTCGATGTAACACTAGGCTTACTAAATAATACTTATCAACCATACATAAAACCTAACGAATATTCATTATACATGCACCCAAAGTCTAATCCCCCACCAAGTAAAATCAAAGATATACCCACCTCCATAGAATATTGAATTAGTAAAAACTCTTTTAGTGAAGAAGTATTTTATAAACATAATGTTTTTATAATAATGCCCTGAAGATTAGTGACCACAAAATCTAGGATATCAAATACATAAAAAATATAACTATAATAGGAAAAATAGAAATAGAAAAATCGTTTTATATACACCCTCTTTTAACCAAATGCTTAGCAGCAAGTTAGGACTGAAATTCCTCAATTTAATTAAGAAAAATTTCCCTAATAATAACTCTCTCAGTAAATTTTTAATAAAAATACCCGATGAAAAATAGGTGTTTAACAAATTCTATTGTGTACCAATGTATTATAACATCAAATGAAAACCCAACTATTAAAAAAGTTTACATTGAATCTACTAAAAGCACTTTTAAACAGTGTTAGTATTTGCATTTAATTTCCTTAAAAAATAACACGTACCGAAACCAAACATCCCTTTCTGTGTATTTTTGGAGGTTAAAGGATACAAACAAAAAACCCAAAAGTAAAATAGAAAATTCTGGAAAAAACAAAAACTAAACAAGAATCTGTAAGTTGATCTACGTTATCTGCTCTCTGTGCCCGAGTGAAAAGCTACATATTTTAAGGTTCCCTAAAAATGAAGAACTACTGAACCGTAGAAATGAATTGCCTGTTTTATGTAAACATCGAAAATATTTTTCGTTAAAATTTAATTCATCATAATGTTTTATTTATAACTTATGCTCCATTATAACTTAGAAATTAAAATTTATTTTACTAAAATAAATGACCCACACAACACTTATTTGGTTTTTAACTACAACATACCTTAGTATACTGTAGTTGTCTAATTATAATTGTAACCTAAAAATTCCAGCCCCTTTACTCATAAAATAGTTCAAAATCTAATTAAAAAACAAATTCTTTAAAACTTAATTAAATTATAATATTTCATTTATAACTTATACTCCAAATTAAAATATATTTTACTAAAACAAATGACCCACTCAATAGTTAATTTGTTTTCTTAACTACAATATACCTTAGTAAAACATAATTATTTAACCCTGATCTAAACTAAACATTCCAGCTCCTTTACTCATGAGGTAGTACAAAATCTAATTAAAAAGTAAAAGAAACTAAAATCCAACCTGCAGTTAAAAAATATTGTCTATCCATTTAAATAATATATGGTTCCACAATGTATCTTACTCAGACAAATAATTCTCTTTAATATATATATATATATATATATATATATATATATATATATATATATAGTGGTAATGTGAATTCTCTCCCAACATATCTATCTATCTATCTATCTATCTATCTATCTATCTATCTATCTATCTCTGTCTATCTCTGTCAATATCTATCTCTATTTATATAGGTGTTCTGTTTTAATAATTTATTTTCACATAATAATTTGTAAATTCATTTAATTCTTTAGCAAATCTTAATCATATCGGTCAAACATTATACAGTGAAATTTTTAGATCAAATTTTTCTATCTATCTAGCTCGCTAGCTAGCTAGCTATGTAGGCGTGTGCGAGCGCGTGTGCGCTTACGCGCATGCGCGTAATGTTGAACTATTTTATCAGACGCTTATCTTTGTTTGATCGGATTCACGTTTAGAGACTAGAAAAATAACATTGGTCTGTTTTGTTTTGTTTTCAATATGAGGGCGCTAGATAAGAAAATACTCCTATCAACTTGAATGCTATGCATTCTTAAAAATTTATCTCGATCTACTAAGGCTACATATAACACAATTTTATGAACAAAGTAGTCCGTCATAAATATGACTGGAGCTGATTTCTGCCGACTGCCGAATATTCAGAGCGTTGGTAACACTGGGAAAATACTCACTTGATATTATTTCAGAAGCAGGTGAAGATTCAGAACGATCAATGGAATTTTCAAAATTAAAATGTGTACGAAATACCTGATATGAGCGCCGGTGCGTATTACCCACGACTGGGAGTGATGTGCTTGATTGGGCCCCCCGGGCAGTGCTTTGCGACCCTCAGTATCTCATTAACATTTGCTTTTTTTCATACCTAAATTTATATACGTTACATATGAATATAAGCACAGTTGACTATTAAAGGCTGGATGATGTTTTGCTCATGCTAAGCTTAAAAAAAGAATATATATATATATATATATATATATATATATATATATATATATATATATATATTCTTTTTTAAGCTTAGCATGAGCAAAACATCTGTGAAAATTTTTCCAGCCTTTAATAATCAACTGTGCTTATATTCATATGTAACGTATATAAATATATATATATTCTTTATATATATGTATACGTAGTCTTTTTTTCCTGGCTAAAAGAAATCCGATGTCTAACCGTACTGATGAGCTGTAATACAGTGAAATAGATCTATCTATCTATCTATCTATCTATCTATCTATCTATCTATCTATCTACTATGCTTACTATAATTTTAAAGCCTCACACGGGGACAGTTTTCAGTTTTTATTATTGGGTGTTTCTTTTGTACAATAAAGTGTTTTTGTAACACAAAAGTTCTCTCTCCCACACACACACACACACACACACACACACACACACACACACACACACAGTAGCGTAAACCACCGAAATATCATGAATATGACAATAATGCTGAGGACAACAGTCGGATCGATGTAATTAGTAACAATACTTCATCCCAGTAATATAGACAGATCCTAAGAAAGGCCGAAGCGTACAACGGACCAAAACGTCGTGAATATGACTAATAAGATGAGAGAAACAGTGGGAAAAACGTAAATGGTTTAAATAGTTAAAATAGCTCATCCCAGAAATAGAGACAGATCCTAAAGACTTTTGATTTTATCAAGAATCTTGAGATGAATAGCAGGGGTACCAGACCAAATATTGTAGCAATAATCAGTGCACGAACGAATGGCAGATTTACAAATGTGCAAGATAGATTCTTGCGAAAAGAATAATCTGGCACGATTCCGTGAACCAATTTTCTTAGTTGCTCATCCTTATTTTTTGTATCTTTGTGGAGAAAACAATGGAAAACAATGATTTTATAAATTTTGTATTTTACAAAAGGAGTCCAACTACTGCTTACTTCCCCTCTTAAAACCCTTAAAACAACCTCATCATGTCATCTTCTACATTGAGTTGTTCTTGAGCCTTGTATTGAGAGAACAATAGTATTAACAAATACGTCTGACCCATTTATTCTTAGATGACTAGTAGACGCTGGGATGTGCGTTGTGGTGCTGTGGATATCGACTCGGAACGACAAATCGGGGTGCCGAGTTCGAATTCCAGTTGAGTTCCTTGCATTCACTTACGCACAAATGCCCTTGGGAAAGGTATTAATCCGTCTCTTCTCTCTAGTTATGGGTTAAATAATAGGACAGATTGGGTTCTATAGCCTTAGGCTGGCAACCAGTCTACCTCGGAAAGCAATGGCAACCTATTGCGGGATAATTTCTTTCGAGGCATGATCGCCCAAAGCATGTATCACATATGGCACTTAACTGACGCTGGGGAACATTTTTTAAATTAAATTTCCGACCCGACCCCGAACTTATAAAGACCCCCGTCCTTATTAATGTCACACTTATTTTATTAAAACCCCATCGTTTATTGCATATTTAAAAAAATTCCGGTACTCTGAAAAGTTTCATTCAAACCGTAAGTTTAAGCTGTTTAAATGGCAACTGCGTTTTAATTTCATAAGTTATCAAGTAGTCCAATTATTAAACTTATTTTAATTGATTAAGAATTATTATTATTATTATTATTATTATTATTAATAATAATAATAATAATAATAATAATTTTAACATAAAAGTAGTGCCCATCATTACCAGCGTACTTGGAGCAGTCTCTAAGAGCTTTGCCAAGCGGTCAGAAGAGTGTTTTAAAAAATGATGTATTTCATACTATTTTTTTAGTATGTATTGCCAAGTGAATAATTGTTAATGAAAATAGAATGGTTCTTTTGTTAATACAGCACAATAACATGTACATCAAATGAATTTATAAGTATTTAATAATTACCTATATTGCAGTTTCATCAATGAAAGAATGAAGAAAATTTAGGGTGATTCGGACGAGTTCATCTTTGCTTCCTTGACATGTAAAATTTTGCAAAGTAGTAAGAACAAAAGAAACATTCTATTTTCACTTAGAATTATCCACTTGGCAATAAATATTAAAAATAGTATGAAAAACATCATTTCTTTTAAAAAATCGAGGTCGTCTAATAATTATGGCCGATAGTGTACAAATGTTTATTTTTTCTAAGTTTGTCAAATAAAATACAATTATATGTCTAAATTTACTCTCTTACTTATTTTTATATTAAAGATAAATGTATACTGCTTTAATTACATTAAACTTAGGAAATAATTAAAGCTTAAATATAGCCGTCATTTTTTTTTCATCTATGGCTTAGAAGACCCTTCAAGCAATGACAAATCCTATTAGGTTTTCGGTTTCTGTTAAAGTCTTCTCATTCTTATTTTCGCTAGTGTCCCCATTGTGTCTTAGTGGCGTTGTTTTCTTGCTCTGTGTGAAATCTATCCATCTCATTCTGTTCATATCTATCTATCTATCTATCTATCTATCTATCTATCTATCTATCTATCTATCTTAGCCTTTTATCTACTCATTCTTTTCAGATCTATCTATCTATCTATCTATCTATCTATCTATCTATCTATCTATCTATCTATCTTAGTCTACTCATATCTATCTATCTATCTATCTATCTATCTATCTATCTATCTATCTATCTTATCTATCTATCTTAGTCTACTCACTATCTATCTATCTATCTATCTATCTATCTATCTATCTATCTATCTATCTATCTATCTATTCATTATCTATCTATCTATCTATCTATCTATCTATCTATCTATCTATCTATCTATCTATCTATCTATCTATCTATCTAATCTGAGTCTACTCATTATCTATCTATCTATCTATCTATCTATCTATCTATCTATCTATCTATCTATCTATCTATTTCATTCTTTTCAATATCTATCTATCTATCTATCTATCTATCTATCTATCTATCTATCTATCTATCTGAGTCTACTCATTATCTATCTATCTATCTATCTATCTATCTATCTATCTATCTATCTATTTCAATATTTCTATCTTTTATCTATCTATCTATCTATCTATCTATCTATCTATCTATCTATCTATCTATCTATCTATCTATCTCCTTGCTCTTTTGAACAGCGGTAGATGTTTATCCCTTGTTGAGGATTGAGTTTCGGGTTTCTTCTAAAGTTTTCTCATTCTTTTTCAATCTTAGCAACCCCCTTGCGCGTTAGTGGCATTATCGCCTTGATTGGGGTGAACTGATTTAAAAAAATACAAAAAAAAAATAAAATAACAGACATTATAATTCAAGATTGGCATTGTCATCAGCTCAAAATATCTCTGTTAAAGAATACGACAAAATAAAGCAACATAAGGATCTCGAAACTGAAATACATTTGTCACCTTAAAACCACTATCATACCAATAACTTGTGGTCCCGTGCCCATAAAATGATGGCAAAGTGTTTATGTCGATATGCCGTCTAAAACTATCACAAAAACACGAATAAAGAATCAAATCGCCACCATTGTATCATCAATAACTTGCATAAATCAATCCAATTTCGTTTGTATCAGCTCTAGAAATAAAGAAGTTTTTTTGGCAATACCAAAATAAAATACATTAATGTATCAGAAAAAGGTAAACTCAACACTGGTTTAGAATATTCTGTTAAAAACAAAGTATACAGAAATAAGCAGAAACTACGTAAACGTGACATTAAATGGTTTAAATCCCCCTTCAGCCGTAATGTCCAAACAAATCTTGGAAAATTCTTCCTAAATTTAATTCACAAACATTTCGAACAGAAAGAAAATAACATTTCATTTACGTACAGTTATGGTGAACACAGATAAGAAATAAATAAAATAAAATATGAAAATAATATATATATATATATATATATATATATATATATATATATATATATATATATATCCGAGTGAATAAGGAACGAAAAAATTTACAACGTTCAAAACATTAATTTAAAACAGTGCTCAATATATAATATAGAGCTGTGAATATTTATTATAAATTATATTTTAGAATATGTACAATTTTTTTTTATCCACTAGAAAGTGTACATTTTGTTTTGACATTGAAATTACAATGTCTCATCAGGTGGTGTCTTTTCTTATTTCTTTTCTTATTCATCAGGTGACACCACCTGGTGGGACATTGTAATTTCAATGTCAAAACAACATGTACACTTTGCAGTAGATAAAAAAATTTGTACATGTTCTAAACTATGATATATATATATATATATATATATATATATATATATAATCCACTCCAAAAGTTAATTAATATCCACGTTTCATCCACAAAATAAAAAAAAATTGATATTATATTAATAAAATAAAATAAACCTATACAAGACAAAAAGGTCACTCTATTTCATCCACTCATAGATAGTAGTGAAATAAAAATTGTTTACCGATTTAAAAAATCTAAGGTCCCACTTAATACGATTTACTCAGACAAAACTAAAAAGTGACCTGTCCAGAACTAAGCCACCTCACCCCCTTCTCCTAACCCAAATCTGTATCTCTATGGTTACAAACTGCCGACGGACCAGCTTAGACATACTAAATTCCCATCCCCCACATCACCTACATATCACATTCCCAAAATTAAATCGTTCCCACTATTTATTTTCGGTTACATACATCACCCGAAGAAGAGCGGTTGTGCTCAGAAATATGAAAACTTTCGTGTAGTGGTACTATGCTCTTATAAACCATTGTAACAACTATTACAATATATATATATATATATATATATATATATATATACAAAGAATCTCAAGCTAGCCAAAACCTACCGCGGTTTCACACTACGGCTCGTCAGGGCAAAGGCAAAACCAAAGATTAACCAAATAAATAGACAACCACCAAGACAAGGACGAACCATAGGTTCTGTTTGTTAATGGTTTTTCTTAAGGTTTATGTTAGTATAAATTTAAAACTTAAATACTTGCAGAGTCTATTTAGTTATTATTTTGAATATATATATATATATATATATATATATATATATATATAATCATATCGCTCCAAGCAAGACATTTCAATGCCACTGTTTTGCAGAGGGTTACATAGGAGGAAAGTTATGAGAAAGAGTGATAGGGTGTGTCAGGAAGTAGATAAGAGAAGGATGAGAATACTGATGAGAGTGAAGTGGATGGAGAAAGGAGCACGAGAGAGAGGATGAAGGTTAGTGAGATAGGAGATGACTATTGACTTTACATTTAAATTCTTGAAGATTTTAACTGTCAGCATTTGTTCTTCTTTAAAACCCATATCTCTTTCTCGTCCTCTCTTATTCTCCTCTCTAGATCCCCACCTCTATACTTCTCTCTCAAGTAATGAGAATGTAACCCTGAAATGAAAAGGGGACTAAGAAAAGACTGAACACGATATCGGAACGGCGAAAGGTTATCCCCACTGAGCATAACAGGAGGGAAATATATATATATATATATATATATTATTGAGTTGTCATTTTTCATTAAATTTCGATTTCTGCTATGGTCGCACTACCTACCAAGTCTGCGGGAAGACCTAAGACAGGTCGTGGTGTGTTATGGCTCCATTTCATGTTTTTTCTATCTCACCTAACATCCCTAGCGTTACATAGGCAAAGTTCTCCTTAGTGTGTGGGCTGTACTCAACAAGACAATTTTTTGTATATCTCTTAAGCTGGTGTTTCCATGGATTCTTTCAATGTGTTGTTTTGTTCCTTTTTTTATCATTCCAAGTGCACCTACTATCACTGGCACGATTCTTGTTTTCAATTTCCACGTTTTTTCTATTTCAATTTCCAGGTCTTTATATTTTGACAGTTTTTCGAATTCCTTGGTTGCTATGTTACAATCCACTGGACAAGCCATATCAATTAATAGGCAAGTTTTTTCTTTCTGGTTTTTAACAATAATGTCTAGCCTATTTGCTTCAATTTTTCTGTCTGTGTAGATGATGTAATCCCATAGATGGTGATATCTATTTCTGTAACTGGTGCTGGGTGATGTTCATACTAGTGTTTATTTACATATTTTTCATAGTGTTTGCACATTGTTCAATGTGAATATTGCCCCACTCTATCGTGGCGATTTTTATATTTATTTGAGGCAAGTACAGAACATCCGGTTGTGCGTTGTGGTGCATTGGATATCGGCTCGGAACGAGTAATTGGGGAGCCGAGTTCGAATTCCAGTTGAATTCATTGCATTCACTTACGCGCAAATATCCTTGGGAAAGGTATTAATCCACCTATTCCTTCCAGTTATGGGTTAAATAACAGGACAGATTGGGTTCTATAGCCTTGGTCGGCAACCAGTCTACCGCAGAAAGCAATGGCAACCTACTGTGGGATAATCTTCTGCCCAGTCAGTCATGTCTCTTTCGAGACATGATCGTCCAAGCGTGTATCACGTATGGCACTCAACTGACTGACAGAACATCCTGAGATTAGATGGTTTATTGTTTCTTGGTTTTTATCACAGAACCTGCATTTTGGATCCACATTATTATTTATAATATTTGCCTGAAAGTTCCTAGTGAAAAGACTTTGGTCTTGCGCTGCAAGAATAAAGCCTTCAGTCGCAGACTTTAATCCAGATGCACGTAACCATCGATGAGTATTGACTTTATCAACATTGGATTTATTAGCACGTTCTGTTGTTGTTGTTATTATTATTATTATTATTTTATTTTTACTTATTTTATTTTTTGTTTTTTATTCTAATTTATAATATTAGGTCTAATGAATTTATATCTTTGTGTTATGTTTTTTTAAAATATTCTTTATTTTACGTTATATGAATAATATTTTTGTTCGTGAATGGGATTTCATCATTTTTTTAAATGCCAAAAAGTTGAGTCGCAACATTGTAACTTATGTCAATATCTGTCTGCAACTTATTTCCGCCTTAACTTTGAATTCTCCTCTTTTAGCCGTTTTCATTGGCTCTCCCCGCTCTCTTCATTTTCTCACTCATTTTTCTCTTCACTTTCTATTTCTTCCGTATCTTCCCTTTTCCTTTTCTTTTCCTTTTCTCTTATTTTCTGATCTTTTCTTCCCACTTTCTTTCTTTTCATTTTTTAAAATTCTTTTACCGTGTTCGGAAAAATTCTTTTTACAAAAATAAAGGGAATGCTGCTTTCATATATATATAAAAAAAAAAAATTAAAACATTCATTTCCATCATTGTTAACTACCTGATGACACATTGTTTTTTCAATGTCGAAACGAAATGTATAATTTTGTAGTAGTTTTTCACATGTAATAGTGTGGATAATTGGAGTCCTGTTTACGATCGAGAAAGTTTCAACCAAGAATATAAATGAAACCCCTGGCAACCCTTGTTAACAATAGACCTTGCATATTGTATAACAGCCCATCCTCCGCTCAGGAGAGTATCACCAATGTCAAGAAAATATAAACACCGTACAAGTTAACATCAGAATTTGTGCAAACCGAATACATATATGTTTATCTGCTTTGCCTTACCCCCAAGTCTCGGGTGATGACCCAGTAAGGGATTGTACTAAACTCAAAGCAAAAGAAAGATAATAATAATAATAATAATAATAATAATAATAATAATAATAATAATAATAATAATATGTCATACTAGGGATGATAGGGAAGATAGAAAAACATGAAATGGAGTCATAACAACACGCCACGACCTGCCTTAGGTCTCCCCGCAGACTTGGTTGGTAGTGAGACCAAAGCAAATATCGAAATATGATGAAAAATGACATAATAATAATCTTTGAAAATCTTCCAAATTCAAGGAGCTTCTCGTGGAAATCTAAAAAATGTGGCACATAAGGACATCAATACAATCCAGTTGTAGTTGGAGCCCTCGGATTGATTGGAAAATGTTCCGATAGACACATTAGAGAGATTCCTGGTAGCCTAAGGAATATTAATCTTCATCTTTAAAGAAATACCAAAAAGTGTACTCACAATTATAGTTCACACTTTACGAAGAGCTTTATCTATGTAACATATGATCTTAGGTTAATGATCAGTGGAAAATGGTCTGAAGCCATTTCTGACCTTAAATCTCTGGGTGGGACCTGAAAGGAAATGTGTATAAAACGTAAATCAAATGAAATAATAATAATAATAATAATAATAATGAATTGGAAGGCAAAGGAATCATTAAAATATCTTAAGCAATAGCATTATTAAAATCAACTGCGAAAAATGCATGCTATAGAAAAAATGCTGTCACCTGACCTCCAGTTACCTCCGCCTCGTTCCTACTGGAAATGAGGTGTTGGAAAGAATGGCAACTAAAAGGAAATTGATGCTGAGAACCAGGAAGAGACAACTGAAGTTCCTGGGACATGCAATGAGGAAAGAGAGCCTGGAGAACCTGATACTGACTGGTCAGATAGAAGGAAGGAGAGACAGAGGAAGGCAGCGGATAACTTATTTGCAGGGTCTGATCAGGTGGATGACGGAACCGGGGTTGCCAGGAGCAACAGGAGCAAACATACTAAGAGCCACAAGGGATAGGGAGACGTGGAGAACCATGATCGCCTACGTCCTGAAGGGACAGGGCACATAGAAGAAGAAGAAGAAGAAGTCTGCGAGGATACTGAGAGAGGTGCTGGAATTTTGAGGAAAGTTACCGTCATTTTATTTACAGTAGAAGCCACCAGTTAATACTCGCGCGAAACTCCAATAAGTACAATTAAAAAAATAATTACGAACAACAAAAGCAATGCCTGCAAAGATGCGACTTTAAATGAACGAAAATACAATAAAAAAAGAACAAAGAATATTTAAGTACCAGCATATCCCAGGGACCTCACCCGGGATTCTATTAGTATCCATAGTACCTGCAGTTCTGTGAACGATTCCTAAAACAATAAATGGTGATAATAATAATAATAATAATAAAAAAAGATTTATATACCGGGGCCACACTCGGGATTCTATTAATGTCCATGATAAATGGAGTTCTAGGAACGATTCCTAAAACAATAAATGGTAATAAAGAAGAAATATATACCGGGACCTCACCCGGGATCCTATTAATGTTCATTACAACTGGAGTACGACGAGTAATTCATAAAACAGTAAGGGGTTTCACAAGAACAAAAAAAAAAAAAAAAAAGAAAGAAGAGAATAATATACCATTATCCCCTCTGAGAATTGCTCGGAACGGGATTTACTAGCAGGGTTGAGAGTGTTTAGATCACAACAGTGCTGAAATATGCGAGGATACTGGGGAAGGTGCATGAATCAATCTCTATCAATAACTACCAGACATCTGTCATGGGCATGCAAATAAATCAAATAATCTGGCTAGAATACTGGAGAGAGGGGATTTGCTGTCACTTGACTTACAATCTCAGACACCAAATATTATTAGTGTGGAAAAATAACTCTAAAAAAAATAAAAAAAAACGCAGTGCAGCGACATTTTGATTGTTGTCAGAGTGCACAGATACTCTGAGGCGGAAGCGACGATCTTGTCATAAAAGAACTTATAATTCTTTACGGGTACTGTGCTGTTAACATGAAAATAATATTACTGAGGAAATTCATTATTTGTCTATGTTTCTGAGATTAAGTATAATTTACCCTATTTAAGGATGTGCGTTGTGGTGCAGTGGATATCGGCTCGGAAACGAGAAATAGGGGAGCCGAGTTCGAATTCTAGTTGAATTCATTGCATTCATCTACGCGCAAATACCCTTGGGAAAGGTGTTAATCCGTCTCTTCCTTCCAGTTATGGGTTAAATAACAGGACAGATTGGGTTCTATAGCCTTGGTCGGCAACTAGTCTACCGCAGAAAGCAATGGCAACCTACTGCGGGATAATCTTCTGCCCAGTCAGTCATGTCTCTTTCGAGACATGATCGCCCAAGCGTGTATCACGTATGGCATTTAACTGACTGACATTGTTCGGACTGTTGTCTTCATCCTTGTTACCATATTCACAACGTTTCGGTCGTTGTACGCTTCTTCAGGTGATTGGAATTTTGAACTAATTTCGATCACTGGGGTATATTGTTCTCGTTCCATGAACCATGCTACTTTCGGATGTCTTAGTTATCATCATTTGATTCAACTCTCTAAATTTTTGTTCACTACTGCTGTAGCCAGGAATTGAACTCACAACTATTTGGTTCAAGTCATTGGATCCAACCAACGCTTTTATCCACTGGGCCATGTAAATGTTGTAAATAATTGAAAATTTATATAATAATAATAATAACAACATTGCTACTACTACTAATAATAATAATATTAATAAGTAGGTGACCATTTATCTCGCAAGATAAACGTGGCGCCTTGTTTGGTCAAAAATTGGTCCTTTGTTTAGTAAAACTGAAGTGACCTCTCCGCAGCTGAACGATGATATGAAGATTGATTGACTGATTTTTTTTTAGCTTTTCTATACGGTTTATCAATTTTTTGCAGGTTATTTAAAGCCAGAAAATATTTTTAGATTGTAAGTTTTTTTTTGATACGATAATTATTTACTAATACAAATTGTACGAATTAATCCATAGGTGGTGGTGGGAGAGAAGATGTGAACTCATGCCTTTTTCAAGGGTATACACATGTAAGTGAATATAACGAATCCGACTGGAATTGAAACACGACTCCCAAATTTCCAGTTCCTGGCAGTTATCCATTACACCAATCGCATATCCAAACTTACAACACGTGGCATTCATTCCCAAGCGATAACCTATCTAGGAAATGACCAGGTACAACGTTGCTTAACTTTGATGATCGTAAGAGAACCGATGTTTAACGTGATATGGCCGTCAGCCGATGGTATATTGAAGCTGGGTTAGCCGACCTGTATTTCTAACTGGGTCCAACCTGCATGGATATGCGTTTATTTTATTAAATTATGGAGTTATATCGCGCATTTTTTGCATGTAATTTGTATACCCTTATCAGACTGGGTAATATGATGGAAATCGGGGAGCCGAGTTCGAATTCCAGTTGAATTCCTTGCATTCACTTACGCACAAATATTCTTGGGAAAGGCATTAATCTGTCTCTTCCCTACCGCAGAAAGCAACGGCAAACTACTGAGGGATAATCTTCTGCCTAGTCTGTCATGTCTCGAAAGAGACATGAACACCCAAAGCGTGTATCACGTATGGCACTTAACTAACTAACATGACGGGTACATTTGGTTTCGAATATTTGTACACCAAAAACATTTCATTGGCGTGCTGATCTCTCGCATATTATTAATAATAATCTTGATAACAATAATGTTATTAATAATACATAAAAAATAAAAATAAAATAAAGCCTAAAGTTAAAAAAAAAAAAATCTGATGAAGCCCGTTGAACTTTGGACTGTTTTTGTGCGATAAAAAGCAGAGATTACGGCTTGAGAGTAAAAGGCGTCAAGCCAAGACCATCGAACGTTTGTGTGAGGCAAATGTAGTAGTAACGGAGAAACAGTAAAGGAAGGAAACAAAAGAAGGAAGAATGGAAGGAAAGAAAGAATGGAAAAGAAAAATAAAGAAAAAAATAAAGAAAAAGAGAGTTCAAATATAAAGAAAGAAAATAAGGAAAAAATAAACAAAAGAAAGAAAACGAAAGAAAAAAATATATCAAACAAGAAGGAAGAAAGAAACAGTAAAAGAGAGGAAATAAAAGAAAGAAGCAAGGTATTGAAAAAGAAGAGAAAACAATTTATAAATTAATAAAAAAGAAAGAAAGAAAGAAAGAATGACATAAAGACAAAAACAAAAAATAAAAAGACGGTGGAAAGAAAATTACGCGAAAAAAAAAAAAAGAGATAAAAAAGAACGAAATATTGAAGAAGAAAAGAAAAAACGAATTATAAATGAATAGAAAGAAAGAAAGGATGAGAAATAGAGAGAAAAAGAAAGGAAGAAAAGGAAAGAAAGAAACGAAGAAAGAAAGAACGAAAAGGTAAGGAAGACAAGAAAACATAAAGACAGTGGAGAGAAAATTACGCGAAAAAAAATGAAAGAAAGAAAAAAAGACAGAAATAAAGAAAAAAAAAAGGAACGAAAAAGAAAGAAAAAAAAGAATAAAGGCAAAAGAATAAATAAAGAAAAGAGAATAATGAACAATCCGAAATGGTCGGGAGTTTGAGAATCAGCAAAACGTAGAGAGAGAGAGAGAGAGAGAGAGTGAGAGAGAGAGAGAGAGTGAGAGTGAGAGAGAGAGTGAGAGAGAGATGAGAGAGAGAGTGAGAGAGAGAGTGAGAGAGAGAGATAGAGAGAGAGAGAGAGAGAGAGAGAGCGAGCGAAAGAGAGCAAGATTATGCATACGTTTGTGCGTGTGTGTGCTCGTGTGTGTGTGTGTGTGCGAGAGAGTGTGTATGTATGTGTGTGTGTGCGAGAGAGAGAGAGAGATAAAGATTAGAGAGAAAGAGAGAAGCTCGCCCTATTATCAGGCTTTGCTCGTTCGTCACATCCTTCTGATATGGTCGGTTGGGCGGAGCCTAAACTCCTACTCCAATGGTAGACGAGAATACTTAAGTGACGCTTAAGTACGATTACTAATCGGTAAACACTCCCATGATTATAGCACTTCTCCTCGTCCTCTGGAGACCAACTCGATTACTCCGACCAGCGCCATCGATCCCCCCCCCCACAACATCCCTGTTTCCACTTCCACTACCATTTCGTCTCCAGCTTCATCTTAAATCAGAAAGGAATCTGTAGTCTGACATTATGATCCCCAGAATTAATAGTACTGCCAGTAGCTAGTAGCGTTTAAATTAATATTAATAGTAGGAGTAGTAATAATTGGTATTAGTTGCCGGCGTGCTTGCAGGAATTTAATAGAAATATCATCGCCTCCTCTGAAACTATATCTTAACACTGGGGTAGAGGGTTCGATTCTTATTGGGTGGTATTTCATCTAAGTAGAGAGACCTATTAGTTGTCACTGGCTTCATTGTAGAGATGGCAAGAATAAAATGGAGATGTAGCCGAAGATATCGCTAAAATATTTAAGTTCGATTATGACTGGATGTCTCTCTATTTTGGATTAGTTAATAACTAATATGGCGACCAAAATCTTAAGCTTTTCTTGTTAAAATCATTTATATTTCTATTTTTTTGGTTCAATTTGTTTATAGAGAGCGCGTGATTCTGAGCCCCGGGGGATACATTGTGACCCTCGCTATCCTTTAAATATTTGCTTTTTTCCATCTACATTTATATACGTTACAAATTAAACTAAACACAACCGACTACTCTAAGGATGAAATTTTTTTGCAAATTTTTACATCATTCTGGGGTGTTTTTTAATTTTTTCCCGTCCAAAAAAGTGAATTTGTTTTTTTGCCCAATGTTAAGCCTAGATAAAACACGATATAAAATTCACTAGTTCTTACAGATAATGCTGAATCTATTAAATTATGCAAATTTTTAAAAAGAAAAATCACAAGCTGATGCTAAAAACAGCCGCAAAAAATCGTGGATTTATTTAAAACTAGCAGAACCCGTGGAATTTCCACGGAAGGACAATTATGATTTCCTGGAAAAATTTTACTTTGTCATACTACAAATGATAGTAACGTCTTAATAAATAAAATAAATTAATACAATAATAAAATTTTAAAAGAATTGTTTTCATTTTTATTATTATTATTTTTATTATTAATTATCCCTTAAGCACAAATACCTTTGGGAAAGGTATTAATCCGTCTCTTCCCTCCAGTTATGGGTTAAATGATAGGACAGATTGGGTTCTATAGCCTTGGTCGGCAACCAGTCTACCGCAGAAAGAAATGGCAATCTACTGCGGGATAATCTTCTGCCCAGCCAGTCATGTCACGAAGGGGACATGATCGCCCAAGCGTGTATTACGTATGGCACTTTAACTGTTTTATATAAGTGCCAAATATACATATATTTATTCAGAAATTATAACATGAATATGTTATAATATCAGTACAAAAGTAGCTATTTTGTTTCGACACTGTCTTATCAAGTGCCCCATATATATATATATATATATATATATATATAATATTTATTCAGAAATTATAACATGAATATGTTATAATATCACTACAAAAGTAGCTATTTTGTTTCGAAACTACTTGTGTTTTCACTTGATAAGACACAAGTAGTGTCGAAAAAAATAGCTACTTTTGTTATGATATACTAATATATTCATGTTATAATTTCTGAATAAATATCATACATATATGAGGCACTTTTATATATATATAGGGCACTTGATAAGACACAGATAGTGTCGAAACAAAATGGCTACCTTTGTAGTAATATTATAACATATTTATGTCATAAATTCTAAATAAATATTATTCGAACTACTTTGTATTGAGACCTTTTTTTAAGAATATTATTTCTTTGGATACGGAATTTTATTCTATCCATACCTACCCTATACTTGTATATATATATACTTGTATATATAAACTACCTGATGATGGTGTATTGAACACCGAAACTTGATGACTTTTGAGTTGTATTATGCTATTATTATAACAATAATAATAGCTATATATCTAAAAATGCTCTACTTCTGTATTGAGCACTTTTACATAAAGTAAATATCAAAATGTGGAATATGTATCTATTAGTTTAAACTACTTTTATTATCTATCTATCTATCTATCTATCTATCTATCTATCTATCTATCTATCTATCTACACTACCGGCCATAATTATTTGGTCACCCCAGTTTTTTTAAAAGAAATGATGTATTTCATACTATTTTTAATATTTATTGCCAAGTGGATAATTCTAAATGAAAATAGAATGTTTCTTTTGTTATTATTACTTTGCAAAATTTTACAAGGCAATGAAGCAAAGATGAACTCATCCGAATCACCCTAAATTTTCTTCATTCTTTCATTGATGAAACTGCAATATAGGTAATTATTAAATATTTATAAATTCATTTGATGCACATGTTATTGAGCAGTATTAACAAAAGAACCATTCTATTTTCATTTACAATTATTCACTTGGCAATAAATATTAAGAAATAGTATGAAATACATCATCTTTAAAAACACTGGTGTGGCCTAATAATTACAGCCAGTAGTATATATATATATATATATATATATATATATATATATATATATATATATATATATATATATGTGTGTGTGTGTGTGTGTGTGTGTGTGTGTGTGCGTGTGTGCGTGTGCGCGTGAGTGTCAGTGTCACTATAACAGTCAAACAACGATGCCGAATAACGCCTTTAAACACATACCTGCCATTTTTAAAAAAAAATTCGTATGTGCTCTGATTTCGTATCATAATATATCTTAAAGGCCGTATTCGGGTTTTGTCGGCTAAGACACGTCAGATTTAATAACAGCTTCCCCTAGGGACGTAGGTTCGAATCCTGCTAGGGAACGCGTATTTTCTTATCAAGATTTATCAATTATTCAGGCCAGTAGATGTAAATAAATATACTGTTTAATTATTAACAAAAACAAAAATAATAAAAAAAAAGAGCATCTACCCAAATACAAGTACCCATTAAAAATAATGTGTAAACAAATAAATTAAAAATATGTTAATTCATTTCATATATATATATATATATATATATATATATATATATATATATATATATATATATATATATGGGGGAGAGTGTAGTATATTCAGATTGACAGAATTCATCCAAGCCATTTTAGTTATATTCAACGTCATTATTTGTTTGCAAATTCTTAATTTTTCTTTATAATTTACAAATAAAATATGGTATATATAATTCAAAAAGGTAGATAAATCAACGTTTGAGTTTTGTTTAATTTTTGATCAAAAATGTGTGCTCGAACAACCTATCTATCTATCTATCTATCTATCTATCTATGCTTTACACGCATGTATACAAAAATAATTTTATGGGTAAAAAAAAAGATATATTAATTTTTGAATATACCAGAATAATATGAGGATTTACAAGTACCCAAAATTTGTAAGTGTCGATATTTATATGAAGAGAAGAAATACAGTGAAAATACATTTAAGCTTCATCATTACGCTAATAATTTTAATATTCAACGCGTTAAAAAAACAAAACAAAACAAAACAAAAAACTGGTAAAATATTTCAAAATAGAACAAGAGAGCATTCAAGAAAATCTAACAAAATTGGATATCTAAACTTATTTATAAATGGAATTTTGTCTGTGTGTGTGTGTGTGTGTGTGTGTGTGTGTGTGTGTGTGTGTCCGTTACCTATAGACTCCGAAACGGCTGAACCGATTTTCTTGAAAATATACACAGTTGTACTATAAGCGTATGCGAGTGTTCTTAGCCAGGTTTTGTGTCGAGGTACCCCTGATAAATATCGAAAATCGATACTCGAAAAAATCGGGTAATAGAAGGAGTGGTCCGATTTTAATCAAATTTGATACACTCATAGACAAAGACATAAAAAAACGATATCCAGAAGTTTCAAGGTTGCAGTTCTTACAATAGTGCAGAAAATTTGATATCGATACCAGGAAATCAAAATTTGACTTATATCCATTCATTTTTCTTTCAGTCTACGGTTTCGCTTTAACTGGAAACAACTATTGCTTTTTAGTCTTTCGTGCCCACGTCCAAAGAGTCTGAGCTCCAGGACCATGGATTAGTTTTAAAGCTTTCATTACACCCAAGCAACGCCAGGCTATACTGCTAGTATCTAATAAAGTTTATGTGACTTCCGGTAAAGTTCGAACCAGCTTATCTCCTTTGTGGAAAAAGCTACATTCTCATCCGGAACGATTTTGCCTCACGGCCCAGCAAGGATTCCACCCAACCCTTTTAAGAAATGCACACTCACTGGTTTAGATTTTCTTGAAAGCCCATATATGCTCAGTTTTATATCCTAAACGTAAACAAAGCAATTTCTCAAGAATTAATGCAATGATTCTTCTATCATGTGCTGTGTCCCTTCAGAACGTAGGCCATCATGACCCTCCACATCTTCTTGTCCGTTGTAGCTCTAAATCTGTTTTCTTATTTCACTCAAACCCCGTTCTACCATCCATTTGCACATCGAGTACGTTACGCGCTGCTATCCACTATCTCTCTTTCTCTCAATCTATCCTATGAGTATCAGATTTTCCAAACCTTCCTTCCTTATTACGAACCCCTGAAATTTCAACTGCCTCTCCCTGATGTTAAGTATAAATTTCCTTTCCGTTTCCATTGTTTCCAAAACCTCATTGTTGCTCACATATCCTATGAGTATCAGATTTTCCAAACCGTCCTTCCTGATTAGGAATCCCTGACATTTCAACTGCCTCTCTCTTATGCTAAGTATAAGTTTCCTTTCCGTTTCCATTGTTTCGAAAACCTCATTGTTGCTCAGATGTTCAGTTCATGGCATCCTCAGCATCTTTCTGTAGAGTCACATTTCTGTTGCTTCAAGTCACTTCTTCATTTTTGGGGAGATTGCCATACAGGAGGAGTTTTATCACGTAACCGTTCAGTCCTCTTTCAGTCAGTCAGTTATTGCCATAAGTGATACACGCTTGGGCGATCATGTCTCGAAAGCGACATGACTGACTGGGCAGATTTTCCGCAGTAAGAGAGAGAGAGAGAGGAGAGGGAAGGGAGAAAAAAGAGAGGAGAGAGAAGAAAGGAAAATGCTACAGGGAATGTCGAAAAAAGAGTAAGAACGAGGTGGGAGTCAAAGAGATAGAAGGTGCCAATTAACATCTTTGGAAATTGTAGCTATGAGAGAAGTAAGCATGGGGATAGGAGTTTTACAGGCGAGAGGTGCGAGATAAGAAACTATTTGAGTAGAAGTGGAGGTTTTATTTGCCTATTTTGACAGTAAAACGGTTGGACCTAATTTCCAATCTAGTTGCCATTATTTTCTGCGATAGACTAGTTGCCAACCAAAGCTATAGAACTCAATCTGTCTTTCTATTTAACTCATAGCCGAAAGGAGAAGCAACGGTTTAATATCTTTCCAAAGGATATTTGCGCTTAAGTGAATGCAACGAATGATTGGAATTCGAACTCGGCTCTCTGATTTCTAGTTCCCAGTCGATATCCACTGCAACACAACATTCCGGTCAAAACAGAATTTATGAACGGTGAATTAAAATCTTTAACATACTTCATGTAATATAAAAAATATTCACCAAAAAATATTAAAATTCCATTTTCTGTATCGTGGCTTCCCTTTGTCCTTTCTATAAATATATTCATAGCAGTTGTTATAATGAACCCTCTTCCCTTGTACCTTGACTGCATGAATATAATCCTACTACTAGATTGGCAATTAGGTCTCATCATTTTACTGCTGAAATAGCTTAATGCAACCTTAAGTTCTTTCCTAACAGTTTCTTTTCTCGCCTGTGTAACTCTCTTTCATTCCCTTTTTCCCTGCAACATACAACCTTTAATAAATTTAAATGCAACGTCAATCGCCATCTTCTGTCATCCTGTATTCTGTGTTCTGATTTTCCTTTCTCATCACTAAAGCCTTCTACTTGTCTTTCACTCTCAGTAACCCGTGTTGTCTCAGCGGTAGTATCGCTTTGCTGGGGGTGAAATGATGAAAAATATTCAGTCACTGGTTTCTGAGTAATTTCTAATTAGTTAATAATAATAATAATAATAATAATAATAATAATAATAACCAAGGAATTCGAAAAACTATCAAAATATAAAAACCTGGAAATTGAAATAGAAAAAATGTGGAAATTGAAAACAAGAGTCGTGCCAGTGATAATAGGTGCACTTGGAATGATAAAAAAAAATGGAACAAAACAACACATTGAAAGAATCCATGGAAACCCCAGCTTAAGAGATATGCAAAAAATTGTTTTGCTAAGTACAGTCCACACACTAAGGAGAACTTTGTCTATGTAACGCTAGGGATGATAGGGGAGAGAGAAAAAACATGAAATGGAGGCATAACAACACACTACGACCTGCCTTAGGTCTTCCCGTAGACTTGGTAGGTAGTGCGACCAGAGCAGAAATCGAAATATAATGAAAAATGACATAATAATAATAATAATAATAATAATAATAATAATAATAATAATAATAATATATCAACGCAGACGAGATAATAGAGTCATTGTGTACCCCTAGATATTGTCAATAACTGCATAGTACATACAGTTTTGTGTTCAGAGTTATTCTTCTCATAGATTAGTTGGCAACCACGGCTAGAGAGCCTGGGAGAATAAGAGATGGATTCTTATAATTTCCAAGGTAAAGCAAATGCAACAAACTCGGTTCGAATTCTAAATTGGGACACCAATTTCTCGTTCCGATTATACCATTTATATTATACCACCTGCACATATATTTAGTATAAATGGGAAGAAACTGCTTATCCAAGGGAAATAACTCTGTTAACTGCTAATTAAATAAAATAAATGAGACAGAGAATATCCTTGATATCTGTGTACAACACTAGCATATTAAGCTTATATAATGCAAGTCGATTTTTATTTTATTATTCACACAATAAAAGGCCCCAGGGCCACTTAAGGTAGCGGAATACAGATTGCGGTTGTTGTAATGGTGTACAAAGAGGGAGTAGAAGGTGAATATTAGGAGGATATTCATGGTTGATAAAGGTTCACTCTAAATATGAAGAGGTGAATATTGTAGCGATCCGGGAAGCGTCATTTCAGGAGTCTGTTTCACAACGAAACAGTTTTGATGAAGAAGCCATTTGATTGGAATTTCCTCTTCGCCAACCGAATACGAAGGAAATAAAGGTGTTCGACTGTGGGTCCTAGGTGAACTGTGGTACTAAGAAATTTAGCTTATCTGAATATCTAACAATAAATAGCAATAGTGTAGCGAGTAGGTAGCAAATCTTTTGTCTGTGGGGGAAGAGTTGTAGTGTAAAAAATAATTTATCACTCACAAGATCGTTCAAAAATAACAAATTGATTTAATTCAGCTTTTTGTTTCTGTAAACCCGTGATTGGAAACCAGTGAGAGTTCGACAAATCCACAGGTGGGAAATTATTCCCAAACTCGGCGGTTCTCTACTTGCAAAATCCCATCCCTTCGTACCGAATTTTCCTTTAAAGAAGTTACCAATGGTAAAAAAAATCGATCAAAATCACCTATAAAGCCGCGTAAACGTAAACGGAAGTGAGGAATGAGCAGCTGAGATATGAAAGCAATAATGCATTTTTTGGCCTAATCTGACTATTGTAACGATGAAGCATGGTAGAATGTCTCTATCAAAACTGGAAAGTGAGAATTGGGCAGCTCCAACTCACATATGAGAGCAATGATGCATTTTTGACCTAAAATGACTCTTTAAGCTATAACGCGTGGTACAAGGACTCTATACAGGCTGAAAATGAGGAGTATGAAGCTCAAGCCTAGATATGACAGCAATGCTCATTTTTAGGCCAAATATGACTCTTGTAATGATGAAGTGTGGTAGAATGACCCTAACAAGGCTGGAAAGTGAGGATTTGTTCAACTTTAGGCAAGATATGACAGCAATACTTCATTTTTGGCTCATCTGATTCTTGTAACAATGAAGCGTGGTAGAAGGTCTCTATCCAGGTGAAAAATTGGGGAATGAGCATCTCCAAACCAGATATGACAGCAATGCTCCATTTTTGGCTTATTTGACTCTTGTAACGCTGAAGAGTGGTAGAATTTGTTTGTCAAGGCGGCGAACTGTGAATTGTGCATCTTGAGCTCAGATATAAATGATATGCTCCATTTTAGGTCTAACATGAGTCTTGTAAGGATGAAGTCTGGCATAAAGAATTTAACAAGGCTGGAAAGTGAGGATTAACCATTTCCAGCCCAGATATGGCATCAGTGCTTCATTTTTGACTTACATGACTCTTGTAACAGTGAAACGTGGTTGAAGTTCTTAATCAAGGCTGGAAAGTGGAAATGTAGGCATCTGCAGGCCTGATATGAGAGCAATGATCCATTTTTGGCCTAATTGTAGTTTTGTAATGACGAAGAGTGGGTCAAAGACTCTATCAAGTCTGAAAAGTAAGGATTGGTTTCTTCTAGCCTAGATATGATATATGCTCCATCTTAGGCCTAATATGACGCCCAAAAAGTGTGGTAAAAGGACACAAGCAAGGCTGGAAAATGTAGATAGGCCAGCCGCAGCTAAGATACGACTGAAATGCTCCGTCTTTGGTCTAATCGGATTGTTGCAACGATGAAGCGTCACAGAAGGGCTCTAACGAAGCTGGCAAATGAGGATTGGGCATCTCCAGGCCAGATATGATACCAATGCACCATTTGGGGCATAATTTGCTTCTTGTAACGATGACTGACCCTATGAAGGCTGGAAAGTGAGAATTTGGCGGCTCCAGCAAAAATATGACAACGGTGCTTCATTTATTTCAGTTATATCTGACTCTTGTAACGATGAAGCTTAGTAATAGCCTCTGTCAAGGCAGGAAAGTTAGGATTCGGCATCTGCAGCCCAGATATGGCAGCAATGCTCCGTTTTGACCTAGTCTGAGTTCTGTAACGATAAAGCGTGATAGAAGGCTAGAAAGTGAGGATTGAACAGCACCAAGCTAGATATGCCAGCGATGTTTCATTTTTGGTCTATCTGAAATTGTAACAATGAAGCGTTCTAGAAGGAGTCTATTGAAGGCCGGAAAATGAGGATTGGTCACCTCCAGGCCAGATATATCAACAATGCTCTAATTTTGGTTTATCTGAAATGCTGTAACAATAAGGTGTGGTAAAAGGAGACAATCAAGGCTGGAAAATGAGGGTAGGGTAGCTCCAGCTCAGATATGACAGCAATGCTAAATTTCTGGTCTAATCTGATTCTTGTAACGATGAAGCGTCGAAGAAGGACTCTAATGAGGCTGGCAAATGAGGATTGGACATCTCCAGGCCAGATATGACAGCAATGCTCTAATGTTTGGTTCATCGGACTCTTCCTACGATGAAACGTGGTAGAAGTACGCTATTAAGGCTGCAAAGTGAAGAATAGTCATTTCCAAGCCACATATGACCGAAAAACTTCATTTTTGGCCTAATCTGACTCTTGTAACGATGATGGACTCTAACAAGTCTGGAAAGTGAGATTTGTGAAGCTCCATCCCAAATATGACAGCAATGTTCCATTTTTGTTATATATGAGTCTTTTAACGATGAAATATAGTCGAAGGCATCTATCAAGTTGGGAAAGTGAAAATTCGGCATCTCCAGCCCAGATATGGGAGCAATGCTCCATTTTTAGCCTAATCTGACTCCTGTAACGATAAAGCGTGATAGAAGCACTCTATTTAGGCTAGAAAATTAAGACTGAACAGCACCATACTACATATGCCAGTGATGCTTCATTTTTGCTCTATCTGACTTTTGTACAGATGAGATGTTGTAGAAGGACTCAATCAAGGCTGGAAAGTGTGGATTATGCAGCTTCAGCTCAGATGTGGCAGCAATGCTCCATTTTTGGCTTAATCAGATTCTTGTAACGTTAAAGAATGACTCTATCAAGGATGGAAAGTAGGGATTGGGTTAGCTCCAGCCCACATATATCAGCAATGCTCTATTTCTGGCTTAATCTAACTTTTGTAACGGAAAAGCTTGGTTGGATGACTCTTTCAAGGAGGAAACGAGAGGATTTAGTATCTATAACTCAAATACGACAGCAATACTCTATTATTAGACAAATCTGACTCTTGTAACAATGAAGTGTAGTACAAAAAGTTCATCAAGGCTGGAGAGTGAGGATTCGGTAGATCCAGCACAGACATGACAACGATGCTCCGTTTTTGTTTTGAGTCTTCTAGGCGTAGTAGAGGACCTCTATCAAAGCTGTAAAGTGAGGATTTGGCATCTCTAGCCCTGATATAATAGAATTGTTTCATTTTGGCCTAATCTGCTTCTTGTAACGGTGAAGCATGGTACAAAGACTATATCAGGGCTGGAAAATGAGGATTGGGAATCTCCAGTCTAGATATGAGAGAAATGTCCCATTTTGGGCTTTATCTGATTCTTGTAACGATGAAGCGTGATAGAAGGACCATATTAAGGCTTGAAAGTAAGAATTGGGAACCTCGTGCCTACATATGACAGTAATACTCGATTTGTAGCCTAATCTATCTCTCGTAACGATGAAGCATAGTAGAAGAACTCTATCAAATCTGGAAAGTGAGTATTAAGCAGCTCCATCCCAGATATGACTACAATACTTTATTTTTACCCTAATCTGACTCTTATAACAAAGAAGAGTGGTAAAAGTACTCTATCAAGGCTGGAAAGTGAGGATTGGGTTGATCTAGCATAGATATGACAAAAATACTCTTTTTTTGACCTAATCTTTTTTTTGTGACGGTAAAGCGTGGTACAAGGACGCTATCAAGCCTGGAAAGTGATAATTGAGCATATCCAGCCTTGATATGAGAGAAATACACAATTTTTGGCCTAATCTGATTGTTGTAACGATGAAGCGTGGTAAAGCTTCTCTATCAAGGCTGGAATGCGAGGACAGGGCAGCTCCACCCTAGATATGGCAGAAATATTCCATTTTTCGTCTAATCTGATTTTAATAACGGTAACGCTTGAGACAAGGTCTTTATCAATATGGAATGTGAAGATTTGGTATCTCTAGCCCAGATATGACACCAATACTCAATTTTTGACCTAGTGAAATTCTTGTAATGATGAAGCGTTGTAGAATAACAGGAAAGTGCGGATTGGTCATCTCAGCCTAGATATGAAAGAAATGCTCCATTTTTGGCCTAATCTGATTCTTGTAACGAAGATGTGTGGTAGAAGGTCTCTATCAAAGTTGAAAAATGGGAATTGAGCAGCTACAGCCCAGGTCTGACAGAAATACTTCAGTTTTGGTCTAATCTTAATCTTGTAGCGATGAAGCATGGTAGAAGTTCTCTTTCAAGGATGGAAATGATTGATTGGGCAGCTCCAATCCAGATATGACAGCAATGCACTATTACTGGCCTAATCTGACTCTTATAACGATCAAGCATGTTAAAATGTATATATTAAAGCTGAGAACTGAGGATTGTTCATCCCAGATATGTTAGGAATATTCCATGTTTAGTCTACCGGTCTCTTGTAACGATGAAGCCTGGTAAAATGACTCTCTCAATTCTGGGAAGTGATGATTGAGATGCTCCAGTTCAGATATGTAAGCAATACTCCACGTTTAGCCTAATCTGTCTTTTGTAACGATGAAGCGTACTACAAAGACTATCAGGCCGGATATGGACTGATTAGCTCCAGTCCAGATATGACAGCAATGCACTATTACCAGACTAATCTAACTCTTGTAACGATAAAGCATGTTAAAAGGTATCTATCCAGGTTGAAAAGTGAGGAATGGGTAGCTCCAACAGAGATTTGACAACAATGCTCCATTTTTGGTCTAATTTAAAACGCTTCTAATGATGAAGCATGATAGAAAAACTTTGTTACACGGGAAAGTGAGGATTGGGCAGCTTTTGCCAAGACATGACAGCTATACTACAGCTTTCGTTTATTTGGTTCTTGTAACGATATCAGGAAGATTTCGGCTCTTCCTGGAGCGGTACATTGATCCCGTACCGTACACTTTGAGGAAGAAAATTCCTATTAACCAATCGTGCTGGGTAATTTGCGTAGCATGTATTTATACCTCCTGAGTTTCAGATTAGAATATCTGTTCATAAATATCAGCAAAACTATGAGCTCAAAAAGGAAATTACAAATCGGGGATACTAAAACAAATGTAAATAAAAATATAAATATTTGTGAAGTGTTCTAATAAACGTCAAAAAGTACGTCACTGAGATCCGAAGAAGTATTGGTGTAGCCAAAGACGTATTCCAAAAGCTAAGCAGAGTATTCTTCTTCTTCTTCTTCTTCTTCTTCTTCTTCTTCTTCTTCTTCTTCTTCTTCTTCTTCTTCTTCTTCTATGTGCCTTGTCTTTTCAGGACGTAGACGATCATCTCCCTCTCTCTGGTGGCTCTAAAAGACACTTTCTCCTGTTACACCACGCAACTCCCGTTCTGCCATCAGGTCCTTCAAATATGTTATCCGCTGCTTTCCCCTGTCTCTTTTTCCCTCTATCTGGCCTTTTAGTATCAAGTTCCCCAAGCACTCCTTCCTCATTGCATGTCCCATGAACTTTAGCTGTCTCTTCCTGATGCTCAGTATTAATTTCCTTTTCGTTTCTATCCTTTTCAAAACCTCATCATTGCTCACATGGTCAGTCCATGATATCCACAGTATCCTTCTGTAGAATCGCATTTCAGTTGCTTCAAGGTTTTCCTTCATCTTCAATAATATTGTCCAGCATTCACTGCCATATTGAATAACTGACATCGCATAGCAATCCAGTACTCTCTTCTTTGTTTCTAGCGAAATTTTCCTGTCTCTTAATACTTTACTCAGCTTCTGGAACGCGTCCTTCGCCATGCCAATTCGCTTTCAGATTTCTGTGTTACACTTTCTGTCTTCTGTTAGAACACTTCCCAGGTATTTAAATTTACCCCCACCTGTATTTGGCATTTTGGGCTGCTTTTTTTGCTGATGACTATGCATTCGGTTTTCTTGCAGTTTATTTGTAGTCCTTTCTTGTCACTCTCTTCAGTTACCTTCTGTAGGTGGTCTTGTAGTTTCATTTCCATGTCTGCAATCAGCAATGTATTATCTGTGTATCTTATATTATTCAAATTGCGACCTTCGATGACAAATCCTGGCCTGACATCTAGGGTCCTCAGAATAGTCTTGCTGTATAAGTTGAATAGATCCATTGAAAAGACACATCCTTGTCTTACGCCCTTTTCTATCTTTGTAGATCTGCTGAATTCGTTTCTTATGTCTTTCCCAAATATGTGGAGGCTGCTGAGCATCTCCATCAATTCTTTATGGCGTATTTTGTCAAACGCCTTTTTACATAATCTATAAAACAAGTATTAAAAGACAGAAAAATTCGTTCGAGACAAAGAAAAGAGCATTTAACTGTTACGTGATATTTGTCCTCCTGTATGGCAGTAAATATTGGACAATCTTCTCAAAGATGAAGGAGAAACTTGAAGCAACACAAATATGGTTCTACAGAAACATCCTGAAGATACCATAGTGTGAACCTGTGAGCAACGACGAGGTTTTGGGGAGAATGGAAACCAAAAGAAAACTAATACTTAACATGAAGATGCATTGAAATCTCTGAGGTAGGTAATGATGATTGTTGGTTGGTTGTTTTGTTTTCATGGCAAATCAACCTCGGCGGGTCATTTATTGCCAACTAAACTTTATTTATTGCTGATAATATCTTTTTCTTTCAACACTTTATTGTTGTTTTTTTTATATAAGTTTTGTGTCTAGTAATACATTTTTCTTTTCAAGTATCAAGATTCATTGGGATTTGTTTTTGTCTTTTTAAGGACAGGTTCCCCAAGTATTACCCTGTTATTTAACCCATAAATGGAGGGAAGGGACGGATTAATACCTTTCCCAAGGGTACCAGTGCTTAAGTGAATGCAGGGTATTCAACTGGAATTCGAACTCGGTTCACCGATTTCTCTTTCCGAGCCGATATCCACTGCACCACAACGCACATCCGTCACTATAGCGGTCACCCATCTAAGTACTGACCAGCCTCAACGTTGCTTAACTTCGGTGATCGAGCAAGAACCGGTGTATTCAACGTGATAGGACGTAAGCCTAGGTAATGATGAAAGAGAGCTTGGAAAAATCTAATACAGGAGAGATTAAGGGACAGAGGAAAGCATTGTATGGCGTCCATTTTTCAATTCAGACAAACGTGATCGTTCTGAAATGTTTTCCATAACAGACCTTAGTTTCTCGCTCCAGTGATCTAATTTCTGTTCTAATGTTATTTTTAAGATCTACAATTGTTTGGGTTTTGTTCGCATAAACTTTTTTCTTAAGATGGCCCCATAGAAAAAAATCTGGAGCGGTCAGATCAGGAGCGGTCAGATGTGAATGGCGAGATGGCAAATTTATCTTTGAAAATCGAGAAATTAATTTTATATCAAATATTTCAGAATATGCATTTTTTCTTCAGTAGTGTATTTTTCATGCTTAAATTTCAGGACCTTTATATAAATCTAAAATAAAAGAAAAATTAATTTATTACTTTAAAAGTTATTAAACATTAAAATATCTTCGTGACTTTTGGGTTACCTTGGACATATTACTGAAATAGATAATGTTTTATCAAATTACATGTTAATATGAACTCATTTAGATTCTGCAAACATCACGTCTTTCGAAAAAGTATTTGAATAGCTGTTCTTCTTTGTCAAAATCTAAATTTCTTGTAGCAGTTGTGTTGCTATCCGGATTTTTAAGGTCTTTTTTATTTTTAATTACTTGGGATTATTTTTCTCATATATATATATATATATATATACTGTTAAATATAAGAGACAATGAATGTCTATTATGTTTAATCATGAGCCGTTCTAAACATCGTATTTTGGCTTTAATTTCAGTTGAAAATAAAGACAAAAATTCTCCAACATTTCGATAATTTTTTATTAAGTTGGTTCTAAGCTTTCGGCTCACATGAACCATCTTCAGAGAGGTTACAAGAACCAGTATAATAAAAAATTATCGAAATGTTGGACAATTTTTGTCTCTATTTTCTCCTGAAATTAAAGCCAAAATACGATGTTTAGAATGGCTCATGATTAAACATAATAAACATTCATTGTCTGTTATATTTAACAATATATGTTTGGATAATTATCTGCTGCCTCGATACACTATATATATATATATATATATATATATATATATATATATATATATATATTTCGATAGCAACCTTTCTTTTATGTTTGTAATTCTTTAATTCACTTGATTTCATGACTTTTTTCTGTAGTACATATGGATGTGCGTTGTGGTGCATTGGATATTGACTCAGAACGACAAATCGGGGAGCCGAGTTCGAATTCCAAATGAATTCTTTGCATTCACTTGAACAGAAGTACCCTTGGTCTCTTCCCTCCAGTTATGGGTTGAATAATAGGACATATTGGGTTCTATAGCCTTGGCTGGCAACCAGTCTACCACAGAAAGCAATGGCAACCTTCTGCGGGATAATCTTTTGCCCAGTCAGTCATGTCTCGAAAGAGACATGATCGCCCAAAGCGTGTATCACTTATGGCCCTCAACTGACTGACATATGGAATGAGAGATACGGAATCCAGTTATGAAACTGCAACGGACTGCCATTGAATTTTTCGAGTGGCGCCTTCTGTACAATGTCCGTAATGCGAGCACTCTTCATCTGTTGGTTCAACCGTTGAGATCTGTGTAATCATTAGATTGTGCCACTGTTGGTCGCGGTTTGTGTAGGTCCTCGTTTTTGATCAAGGGTAGACCTACCAGGATTTTAGACTTCCAGACGGCATCGATCTCCGAGTCCTTGGAACATACAATCCCCTCCACCGCGACAAAGTGCGACCATAAGAGGTACGCAGTTAGAAACATACACGCATAAAAACACATGTACAACGCTTCAAAATGTAGTGGGGTGCTTGATTTTCGAAATATCTGTCTAACGCCTCGAGAGCTGCGTATATTTTCTTTAAAAACTGACTCCTCAATGTCTGTAGTCTCCCAGAATATATATTGAGGACATTTGTAACAGTCCCATCTACTTTAAATTTGTCTCTATTTCGAGTGTTGGTTCATCTCTTAGGTGAGTCTGTTTAAAACATCCTTCTGATCTGTTTTGGCTCATCCACTGCGTTTTCAAACATCCAGCAGCACTTTAGGGTAAATTTACACTGTCCACTGTACAATAATTATCTCTTATGGATTAAAACTGAAAATAAATGACAATTGAGTTATCAGCTGTTAAAATGTGATTACGTTGTTGGATTATTAGACAGATTCGTTCTTTTATTTCAATGTTATTTGAATGAACATGCAAAATATTTTTTGCTGCAGTATTTTTGAAGTGACACATTTACATAGGAAGCTACTAAAGATATAAATAGCTGCAGTTATTACCCATGAGGCAATAGAGTGCTTACCACTTCCCGCGAGTTAGTTTTATTGTTTACAGTATTTACATTATTCGGATTACTGTCCTCATCTTTGTTGCCATTTTACGACGTTTCGGCCGTTGTACACTCGAGCCTTCTTCAGGCGTTAGAACTTTCGAAATGAAACTATTTGTTCCTTATTTCCTTGTGTAGTTTCCTTTATTCCGTTCCATTTCATGGCATTGTTTTCTGTCTCCTTTTCATCATGTTGAGAGTCACAGTTATGATCCACTAGGTCTTTATTTCATGATGTCACTAAAGTTTCTCTCGAGTGTGTCCCATCTCGAGTTTCCGTTTGTCCTTGTATCTTTTTTTTCACAATGTCCGTATATTTTTCCTGTAGGTTCGGGTTGTCCAGGAGACTGTTATATTGTAATTTGAACGCTGTGGTAGGCTTCTTTAATTTCCGAAGTTTCTTTCTTAGTTTACATATAACTAAGAGGTGGTAGCTTCCGCAGTCGGCACATGGATAGGTTTTGCACCGAATAACTGCATCCCTGAATCTCTTGTTGATAGTTATGTACTCAATTTGATTTTTTGCTTCTCCTTCTGGGATTTTCCATGCCTATAGTCGTCTTGGATGTTCTCGGAACCAGGTGTTGGTTACTACTTGATCATTCACTGTGCATCATTGGACCCATTTTTCTTCTCGGTCATTGCAGTTTCCTCTAAAAAAAGTAACACCAAACGCATGTATGACACAAGGATGCAGGAAATGAGGTATTCTTTCAAACTTCACAACTATTTACCTTAGTTCTCTTTGCCTACTTTGTCATTCAGCTCTAGTTGTATTAGAAAGAGATAAGGGAGAAAATGAGAAGATACAGGCAAATGTTTAAAGAAGAGCAGAAACGTGATATTCTAATAATTTCTTTTCTCGTCCTTTTCGCCTATGGAACTCTCTTCCAGGTTTTTGCTTCCTCGACTTCTACGATTTTCGAAAATTTAGATACATCAGCCGTCATCTTCTGTCATCTGGAATTTTGTATTTTTATTGTTCTTTTTCCTCACTAAAATCTGCTCATTCCCTTTCGCTTTCAGTAACCTGTTGTTGCGTCTTAGTAGTATTCTCGCCTTACTTGGGGTGAGATGCTAAAAAATAGAATAACGATGTTGGGTCTGTGGAAAAGAGGCTGAAGGGTGAAGAATAAATATTCTCCAATCTGCAGTCTCTTTCCTATCTCGTAAGCTGTTGTTAATGCTTGCGTTCCGAATTGGGTGCTCAGCGGAGGTGGCCTTATGCTAGCTCACGGTTAGATATAAATTTAAGAACTCATTAGTGCGCATGCTCAGCGCATTTAATAGACTCGCAATTGTTGACTTTCGGAAGCCACCCCAGTCTCTCACCGACTTTTTTTTTTACTTCTCCTACCAAACGCGCTCCACTGTCTGCCCTATATAAACCCTTCGCGGTTTTATCCTCTGCTATCCCACTGCACCTTAAACAAGACCTTACCTGCCTCACCCCTGTTAAATCTGTCCGCTCTCCTGTCGGCAGTCAGCGATAACAAGTACTTCCGGCTTCATGTCGGACAAGACATTGGTCGGCATGCGCCAAACTGTCGACTCTGGTCATTGAACCTTAGAAGAAATCCTTATTTGACGAATCGTTCATCTGTCAGACGGACTTAAGCATTTCTGATTGATAAATTACTTTGCAAATGTGGTTAATAAAAAGCTTACTATTTCTTTTCTTTTTTTTTTTTGTTCACAACCCACACTTTTTTTTTTCACTTCTTGAGTTGGCTTTCTTTCTGGTGCGGGAAGCCTGTTCACTTCTTTGTCAGCGTGATTCGTCTAAGTCATTTGCTTGCCGATCTGACCGTCAACCTGGCTTGCTATACAGTTTTCTTGGCATTTGAAGTCGAAAAAGCAGCAGTGTACGTGGGCACGGCCGGGTATCAATCTTGTGGTCACCAGCTGACGCATACCCCATATTACATGTCCTAATGAGATGACCATCGAATTCTATTATTATTATAATTGTTATTATTATTTGATGAGGTGCAAAATGCTTTTACCTCATTTTCATTGGAGGAAGTCCAAAGAGAAAGGCGTTCTCTACATCCTGGCACATGGCCCCTCACATCGCGTGGAAAAATCGATTAGGCACCCCGAGGGCAATCTCATTAGTAAATTCAGTTTAGCTTAAATATTCGAACCTGGAGGAAAGAATATATAGCACTATGTAAATACTTAGAGACAAGGAATATGGCTCAGTCTGCAAAGATATTGAACTAGATTTCATACTTATTTACATTATACGTGACGTGCATTGTAGTGTAGTGAATATCGGCTCGAAACGAGAAATCGGAGAGCTGAGTTCAAATTCAAGTCGAATCCGTTACATTCACTTACGTGCAAATACCCTTGGGAAAGGTATTAATCAGTTTCTTTCTTCCTCCATCAATGGGTTAAACAACAGGACAGATCGGGTTCTGTATCCTTGGTTGGCAACCAGTCTACAGCAGAAAGTAATGGCAACCTAGTGAGGGAAAATATTCTGTCCAGTCAGTCATACATTGCCTTGGTTAACAAACATCTATTCAACAGTATTTTGATTTACTAGTTTTGCATAACATTCGGAAAGAATAACTCACTTCATCAATCCTTGTGTCATACATTGTTTCGATTAACAAATATCTTTTCAGGAGTATTTTAGTCTACTAGTCTTGTACTCCATTCCGAGAGAATACCTCACTTCATGAATTCTTGTGTCATACATTGTTTCGATTAACAAATATCTTTTCAGGAGTATTTTAGTCTACTAGTCTTGTACTCCATTCCGAGAGAATACCTCACTTCATGAATTCTTGTGTCATACATTGTTTCGATTAACAAATATCTTTTCAGGAGTATTTTAGTCTACTAGTCTTGTACTCCATTCCGAGAGAATACCTCACTTCATGAATTCTTGTGTCATACATTGTTTCGATTAACAAATATCTTTTCAGGAGTATTTTAGTCTACTAGTCTTGTACTCCATTCCGAGAGAATACCTCACTTCATGAATTCTTGTGTCATACATTGTTTCGATTAACAAATATCTTTTCAGGAGTATTTTAGTCTACTAGTCTTGTACTCCATTCCGAGAGAATACCTCACTTCATGAATTCTTGTGTCATACATTGTTTCGATTAACAAATATCTTTTCAGGAGTATTTTAGTCTACTAGTCTTGTACTCCATTCCGAGAGAATACCTCACTTCATGAATTCTTGTGTCATACATTGTTTCGATTAACAAATATCTTTTCAGGAGTATTTTAGTCTACTAGTCTTGTACTCCATTCCGAGAGAATACCTCACTTCATGAATTCTTGTGTCATACATTGTTTCGATTAACAAATATCTTTTCAGGAGTATTTTAGTCTACTAGTCTTGTACTCCATTCCGAGAGAATACCTCACTTCATGAATTCTTGTGTCATACATTGTTTCGATTAACAAATATCTTTTCAGGAGTATTTTAGTCTACTAGTCTTGTACTCCATTCCGAGAGAATACCTCACTTCATGAATTCTTGTGTCATACATTGTTTCGATTAACAAATATCTTTTCAGGAGTATTTTAGTCTACTAGTCTTGTACTCCATTCCGAGAGAATGCCTCACTTCATGAATTCTTGTGTCATACATTGTTTCGATTAACAAATATCTTTTCAGGAGTATTTTAGTCTACTAGTCTTGTACTCCATTCCGAGAGAATACCTCACTTCATGAATTCTTGTGTCATACATTGTTTCGATTAACAAATATCTTTTCATGAGTATTTTAGTCTACTAGTCTTGTACTCCATTCCGAGAGAATACCATAGAGCCGGGTCAAAAAATGTTTGTCTATTTTTCCCCAGTCGTGGTTCTACCCTTCGGCGAAACCACGACTGGGTTTGTGCTCTCTGCTCGGAAGCAGAGAGCGCCCTCTACCCGAAGGCAGAGAGCTGACAGTGTCATAGAGCAGTAAGGCGAATGCCTAAGACGTTTTATTTTTTTGTATTTACTAGCCTTCCCACGCAAGGCCAGATGTGACACATGGTCATTTTATAGTGGGTATTCCCGGCTATATAGCCGGGCCAAAAAAAATCTCTGTCTATTTTCCCCAGTCGTGATTCTATCCTTCGGCGGAACCACGACTGGGTTTGTGCTCTCTGCTCGGAAGGCCAGATGTGACACATGGTCATTTTATAGTGGGTATTCCCGACCATATAGCCGGGCCAAAAAAATGTCTGTCTATTTTTACCGAGTCGTGGTTCTACCCTTCGGCGGAACCACGACTGGGTTTGTGCTCTCTGCTCGGAAGCAGAGAGCGCCCTCTACCCGAAGGCAGAGAGCTGACAGTGTAATAGAGCAGTAAGGCGAATGCCTAAGACGTTTGTATTTACTAGCCGTCCCACGCAAGGCCAGATGTGACACATGGTCATTTTATAGTGGGTATTCCTGGCCATATAGCCGAGCCAAAAAAATGTCTGTCTATTTTTACCGAGTCGTGGTTCTACCCTTCGGCGGAACCACGACTGGGTTTGTGCTCTCTGCTCGGAAGCAGAGAGCGCCCTCTACCCGAAAGCAGAGAGCTGACAGTGTCATAGCGTTGTCAGGCGAGTGCCTAATAGGTTTCCGTGTCGTACCGCTCGTTACCGTCTTTTAGAATGTAGAGCATTCTATTCTCGGGGATGGCAGGATGTTCCACTATAACAAGATCTTTAAACAATATTCAAACAGTCGAAAAGTAAATTAGCTGAAAAGTTGAGTTAAAAATAATAACGATAAAAGCAAAACCACGAAAATAGTTGAAATAATAAAAGTATTTCCTTTCAGAAATTAAACAATATTCAAACTGTAGAAGAATATATCGGCCGAAAAGTCGAATTAAAAACGATAAAAGCAAAAAAAAAAAAAGAAAAAAAAAACGACTATAGTTGGAATAATAAAAGTATTTCCTTTTAGAACTTTGAGTAATATTTCGAAAGTAGAAGAATATTTCCCCTAAAAAGTTGAATTAAATATGATACAGGCAAAGGCCGTATAATATTTGGAATAACGAAAATACTTCGTTTCAAATCTTTGAACAACATTAAAACGGTAGAAGAATATATCGGCTGAAATGTTATATAAAAGTGATCAGGTCGAAGAAAGTAGATGCAAAAATATGTGGCAGTGTATCAATGTTAAAGAAATTTAGAGAAGCACTAGAAGACATGAATGATTTTTTAAAAAATTCAGCCTATTATTTCGTAGCTTGATATATTGATCTGTGATCGATTCATATTAGCAAGGAAGACAGCTGACAGCTTTTAAGATATAAGCATCCCCGAAACAATTATTACAAAAGATCGATAACCGAATCGCGTCTTAATAGACTACTCATTCCCCAGTATCGATCCTCTTATGTTCTGAGTTCGACTTTAGGTTTTAGCATCTCCTGACTTATTCATTCTTTTCTGGGTCTTTACTTTTATTCAGAAAGCATATGAGTTACACTCTTTATACCACGCAATATTTATTCAGACTGAGATTTTTATTTTGCAAACTCTGCTTAGTCTACAAGAAATAACACATCACTCAATGAATCACTGGCCTAACTAATAAAGCAACAACATTTCCAATTCGATCAACGTAGTCTCCTTCTAGGGTGATACACTGATTCCAGCGGTTCTTTGACAATTCGATGCTTTTTATGTAGAACAATTTGTTGTTGGCCTCAAAATACGCCTCAGTTTCCGATATCACTTCTTCATTGGAGTCAGATCTCTTTCCTTGGAACATTCTTTTGAGGTCTGTAAACAGCCAGTAGTCACTGGGGGACAAATCTGGAGAATAGGGTAGACGCGAAAGCAATTCGAAGTGCAATTCATGTAGTGTTGTCATCGTTACGATCGACTTGTGACACGGTGCGTTGTTGTTTTTCTTCTTCATTTGTGGACGTTTTTTGGCCATTTTCTTCCATCATGCTCACCAATAATGCTATATAATATTTGCTATTGATGGTTCTTCCTTTCTCAAGGCAATCAATGAGCAAAATACCTTACGCATCACAAAATACGGAGGCCAAAACCTTGTCTGCTGATGTCTGCGTCCTTGGTCGCTTTGGACGGTTTTCACCTGCTGCTGTCCACTCAGCTGACTGCCGATTTGACTCCGCAGTGAAGTAGTGGATCTGTGTTTTATCTATTGTCCCATATTTAAGCAAAACCTCCTTCTTGTTGCGTTGAAACAGTAGCAAACAACACTGAATCGTCGACGCGTGGTTGTTTTTGACTGACTGTGTGCAAACGCGACACCCACTTTGAACACAACTTTCTCATTGACAAATGTTCATGCAAAATAGTGAATACACTGCCTTCTGATATGTTCAACACCTCTGCTATCTCACACAACTTAAATTTACGATCGGCCAGAACGAGTTTGTGAATTTTTATGGTGTTTTCCGAGCCAACTGTCGATTTTGGAAGACCTCAGCATCATTTGTATCTGTACGACCGCGTTTAAAGCCAGTATATCACCTCTTAAGCGTTGTTTCCGACTGAGTAGAGTCAGAATAACATTCATCAAACCATTGCTTTGCTTGAAAGGTATTTTTCCCCATCAGAAATCAATGTTTTATCAATACACGAAATTCAAATGTTTCCAATGTTTTGAAAATTTGCAACAGTAGCTTCACTTAAATAACTGTAATTTGTAAACTAATAATTCGATTGGGCCCAAATTTTGTCACGTGTCATTTGAAGGTTAGTACTTGATAAAAATCATATGGATTTTTATTAGTGGCGCCATCTATATGTCAGGCCCAGGACTTATTGAGTGAGTTGTTATAATGAGATGGGTTAGGGGTGTCCATTAAAGGATAACACAGGATTTGAAATTTCATAAGTGAGCATTTTATTGCATCACTTACTCTCGGCCAGTCTGCGGTATGTAGCCCTCGCAGAGTCTTGTCTTCATCCGAACGTCATCTTTACACACCCTGTCTAGGATGTCCGTGAGACTGTATCGCGTCTGCTTGGGACAGTCATTATTTATTTCTAAAGAATTAATAAATTCTTATTTTTAATCCAATATATTTTTTGTAACAGAAAACATTATTTTTAGTGAATATCCGTATTTGAGTACAACGTCTGGCTATATCTTAAGCAGTTTTAATTTTGCCCACCGACCTGCGTATTTGAGATCCCACGAACGAACATTTCTACTGAAATACAGGTATCAACTAAGATTTCTACTCAGATACGGGTATCCGATAAAAGCAACAGTCGTTTATCCTCCCCCAGTTTTTGTACAGGATTTATCACTTTTTTTCTGTTTAGAATTGGGTTTCCACATCCTTCTATAGTGTTTTTCGTTGTATTTTATTCCCTGTAATTAATTGTATGATAGTGGCATTATCACCTTTCTTGGGATAAATTCATTAAAAACAACATCAACATAAAAAAAAACGAAAAAAATCTCCGCTAGTCTACTCAGTGATGTTGTCATTCCATATTTCATTTGACTGCCCATTTTTCTTTTGCCAAAGGTGGTATCTTGTACGATGTTAATAGAAAGATTGTTGGTTCTTATGACATGTTCATATCATTTCAATGTCCACAGTGATATAATATTACTTTTCAAGTGGTTAATTTGTATAACTTGATGTTGGGATTACCTTCAAACAAAACAAAACACCCAAAAACAAAAACAAACAAACAAACAAACAAACAAACAAACAAACAAACAAACAAACAAACAAATAAACAAACAAACTGATTTCCACTCAAATACAGGTATCCATTAAAATACGAGTATCCACTAAGATCTTTACTCAAATACGGGTATAAAATTAAAAGGCGAGAGTTGTTTATCCTCTACCAGTCTTTTCAACAGGAATAAATGCTTATCCCTTGATAAGGAGAGGTTTATCCCTTGTTTTCTGTTTAGGATTGGGTTTCTGGTCACTTCTAAAAGCGATATAGATTTTAGAAGGGACCAGAAACCCAATCCTAAACAGAAAACAAGGGATAAACCTCTCCTATATTTCTAACGTTTATATTTCTAACGTCTCCTCCTCGGTCTTTTGAACAGGAGGAGAGGTTTATCCCTTGTTTCCTGTTTAGGATAGGGTTTCTGGTACCTTCTAAAGTCTATATCAACTCTATGTTTCTAACGTCTCCTCCTCGGTCTTTTGAAATGGAGCAGAGGCGTATCCCTGTTTCCTGTTTAGGATCGGGTTTCTGGTCTCTTCTAAAGTCTATATCACCTCCATGTTTCTAACGTCTCCTCCTCGGTCTTTTGAAGAGTAGGAGAGATTTATCCTTTGTTTCCTGTTTAGAATCGGGTTTCAGGTCACTACTAAAATGTATATCAACTCTAAACTTGTGACGTCTCCGACTCGTTCTTTTGAATAGAAGGAGAGGCTTAACACTGGTTTAAATAGGAGGAGAGTCTGAAACCCGATTTTTTAAAAAAAGAAGTAGAGGTTTATCCCTTGTTTCCCGTTTAGAATTAGATGTCCGGTTCCATCTAAAGTCTTTTTTAGTCTATTTCACTCCCAGTAGCTCCTTGAGTCTTAGTGGTGTTGTTTTGATTAGGGTAAATTGACTTAAAAAATGAATATTTACAAAATCTTTCTCATTTTTTATGACAATGCAAATATGAGGTTATATACTTCCAGCATTTGGCAGCCGGGACTAGCACCATGTCAACCCACCAATGCACCCGACCTCTTTGCTATCTGGTGTGAATTAAGCACCGTGTCTATTCCAACATCATATTACATAAAAACATAGGTTAACTTGTGAAAAACTATTTTCGTTAAATGTCGCTGTCGTTGAAGGTACCCGCTTTGTTTAAAGAAAACTATTCACTAAGTTTAACTTTAGTTTGACGCAAGAATGTTTCATTAAAGTAATAATGATTGCAAACCGTTTCTCTTTGTTGATAGCATTAGATAATATATTCCAACAAGTTTATTAAACATAGTTTGTGTCGGCGTCTTATTTGATTGATTGACTGTTTTTTTTTTACGGCCTGTTAAAGTTATTTAAAGTCTAAACATATTTTCGATTGTAAGAATAATTTTTGTTATTGCGTCAATTTTTTTAGAGATAATTTTTTTTCCCGAAAACTTGCTATTTACAGAGGGAGATAAATATTAAGAATAAACTGGAATATCTACGAGATTGATTTAATAATAATAATAATAATAATAATAATAATAATATATATATATATATATATTAATTGACTTGTTTAGATAGACAAAACAAAAAATCGTGAGTTGACTTAATGTTATAGTTAGTAGATAGGTATCGGGCAATAATATAATTCAGGAATTATTCTGTTGACTTAAACAAAAAATAAATTATCTATTGCACAAAGTTTAAAACTGCTAACCTCATCGTCAAAAATAACAATTTACCTGCAAGAATTACACTACAGAGAACCAATATTATTTACGAATTTACATGTCATTTGAAGAACTGTGTTCTTGATCAATTTAATTTTCTAAATAATTAATTGGAGTAGATAGTACCTTCTATCGCCCGGTCTCACACTCCACCCCCTTCTTTTGGACAGGAGTAGAGGTGATCGCCTTGTTTCTTGTTTAGGAAGGGGTTCCCGGTTCATCTCTCTTTTCTTCGGTCTTTGTCGGTTCGGCTGGAAGCTTTTTGCAGTTGGTGAGTATGGTGGCAAAGTCTCTTCATTCTGAGGGTACCGGGTTGGCAGTTTCCTGGTTGCTGCTTCCGACTGGTAGTTAGGAGCCCGAACTCTTGCGTAGCGTCTCGAGAGGCTGCTCTGATCAACAGTTGAATAATATCGGGGTTCCTGTAGTGCCATTTCGCGCATGGACGGGCGTCCCTGCATGAATTTCCGATGGGCAACCCCGAGGCCACATTATGCTGCAGGCGGCGCCATTCTCCATCCTTCACCTGCTGCAATTAACGACCATCTGACCCTACTCTAGACCTCTCTATCCACAACTACAACCAACATGAAATTTAACAAACAAAATAGCAAGCCTAAACCAGCTAGTCGTAAATCGCCCAAACCTATCTGCGTTACCTTCACAAATATACGAGGTATTCGCAGTAACTTTAATAGTGTAGAGTCTTTCCTTCTAACTAACTCACCCGATATCTTAGCTATATGTGAGACTAACCTTGACCCTTCTATCCCCTCTTCAGAGCTGTTCGTTCCTGGTTACCTTCCTCTCTTCAGGAAGGACTCCAATGTCCATATGCATGGGCTTGGTGTATATGTCAGCGAACAACTCCCCCTAGCCAGGGTCACATCTCTTGAATCCCTTGATCATTCCTTCATGTGCTTCCGTCTCTCACTTCTAAGCTCGGTTAGCTATCTCTTCTTCCTCTACCGCTCCCCCTCCTCCTCTGACTGTACGTTACTTGATTGCATCTCTAATAACATCGACAGGGCCATTTCTTCTCACCCATCTGCCCAAATATTTGTGTTTGGTGATTTTAATGCCCACCACACCAAGTGGCTTGAAAACTCAGCCACCGACCTTGCTGGGATCCGCACCATGCACTTTTCAATAGCCCAAGCTCTAACGCAAGTGGTGGACTTCCCCACGCGTTTCTCTAAAAACCCTAACGGAAGGGACTCTTTACTCGACCTTTGTTTTACTTCCATCCCAGACTCCTGCACTACCAGGCAACTCTGCCCCCTTGGAAATTCTGACCACGCCGTAGTCTCCGTAAACATATCAATCCGCACTAACTCCTCCCAAGAAAACCAGACCAGCAGAATATCATACTGCTACCAAAGAGCCGACTGGGACTCGTTCAGGGACTTCCTCTGCGACGTCCCCTGGAACAACGTCTTTGATCTTCCTGTCGAAGACTGTGCCTCCGAAGTCTCCTCTTGGGTTAAGGCTGGCATCGATGCTTTTATCCCTGCCAGAAAATTCCAACTAAAACCTAATTCGTCCCCCTGGTTCTCACCCGCTTGCTCGGCCGCTATTGCCCACCGGAACCATTTCTTCCGGCTCTATCGAAGCTGCTCGTCGAACCAAAACAGGCGCCTTTTCACCTCAGCACGGAACAAGTGCAAAAAAGTACTGAACGAAGCCAAGAGGGCGTTTGCTACCAGAATTAGGCAACGCATAGCATCCTCTAAGTTTGGCTCCAAAGATTACTGGCGTCTCTGCAAAAGCGTGCTCAGCAGGAACAAGACTTCAATACCCCCACTAATCAATGAATTTGAAGTTCTCACCTCCCCAGCCGACAAGGCTGAGTGCTTTGCCCGTAAATTCTCAACCAATTCGACACTGGACTCGTTAGGAATACCTACACCAGACTTCCCACCCAGAACTAAGGCTCAACTAAATAACGTCCTCATCTCGCCCTCGCTGGTCGCCAAGATAATTGCGCAACTTGACCCACACAAAGCGAGCGGCGGTGACGGAATCCCAGTCATAGTACTGAAGAAATGTGCCCCAGAACTCTCCTCTGTCCTCTCTAAACTCTATAACCTCTGCCTATCTGCTTCCTGCTTTCCTGCCTGTTGGAAGTCCTCCTGCGTAGTACCTATATTTAAGAATTCTGGCGAACCCTCGGACCCCGCCAATTACCGTCCTATTAGTCTCCTTCCAATCTTTGGCAAAGTTTTCGAAGCCATTATCAACGCCGAGGTGATTCAGCACCTTATGACCAACGGGCTTCTCTCTGACAAACAGTATGGGTTTCGCTTCACCAGGTCTACTGCTGATATGCTAACGACCATTACCGAGTACATATACCAGGCACTCGACAAGAATGGTGAAGCCCGAACCGTTGCCTTGGATATCTCCAAAGCATTCGACAGGGTCTGGCATGCTGGCCTCCTGTGCAAACTGCGGAGCTATGGGATAACTGGACATCTGTTTGACCTCATCCAGTCCTTCCTCTCTAACCGCACATTAAAGGTGGTATTAAATGGGCATGCCTCCCAAAACTACCAGACGAACGCGGGCGTCCCTCAAGGTTCTATCCTAGGTCCCACGCTCTTTCTGATCTACATTAATGATCTCCCCGACACCATTAGATCCCAAGTTGGCATGTATGCCGACGACACAACAATCTACTCCCGCATCGATCAGAAACCAGGTCTGGACGACAAAGTGAACCTCGCTGCCGCACTGGAAAGGGACCTCCAATCCGTAGTGACCTGGGGTAGGAAATGGTTGGTAAATTTCAATGCCTCCAAAACAAAGCTGTTATCAACTAACCACCATAGACTATCGCATCTACCTCCCATTAGCATGGGACAGGCTAGCCTCCCAGAGAGTAAAATACTACGCCTCCTTGGCCTTACACTCTCGGCGGACCTCAAATGGAATGACTATATTGAATCCATTGCCAAATCTGCTGCTATGAAAGTCGGCTCTCTGTGCAGGGCCCGGAAATTTTTCCCACCTGAAACTATTCTGCACATATACAAATCTACCATCCGCCCGTGTATTGAATATTGCTGCCATATCTGGTCGGGTGCCCCTGCTGCTCTCCTTGGGCTTCTTGACAAAATACAAAGGAGGATCTGTAACGTGGTTGATACTAACTTGGCAGACCGGCTGCAGCCGCTCTCACACCGGCGTGATGTAGCTTCCCTGTGCCTCTTCTACAAGTACTTTCATGGCTTCTGCTCCGATGAGCTTAGATCACTGGTGCCGCCCAAGCACGAATTTACACGAGATACTAGATTAGCAACTAGGTCCCACCCTTTTACAGTTAAACAAATAAGATGTAACCGTAAATTCTACTCCAACAGCTTCTTTTCTCGCGCCTCCCGCCTGTGGAACTCCCTTCCACAAGTCTGCTTTCCCGACAGTTACAATCTCCAGGTGTTTAAATGTAGGGTCAATAGACACCTCCTATCACACTAACTCCCAACTATTCTCACAACACTCTCATCTACCAACCCTCATTCTCGGTATCCTCACCCGCCTATCACCCACCCTCTTAAATGTCCTATATTTAACCAGCCTTTCTCCTCTCTACGTAGCCCCCTGCACAGTAGTGGCAGTGACATGCCTTGCTCGGGGTGAAACGCTTATAAAAAAAAAAAAAAAAAAAAAATTACATTGGACATACATTGGACACACAACCACGCGGTTGATGAGAAGACTAATGTTGCACCTCTCAGACCATAGTTGAATTCGATCTCATTTAAACACACACAGAAACCTACCAATCTCTGTCCGTAACATACTTATTGATAACAAAACTATAATCGCATCATCCACATGCAAGAAAGGCTAAAATAATGGAAGCATTATTAATAAAAAAAGATAAATCTAACACTTAATGATATTAATTACGCACATGGCAACCACGTACTTACCGTGTTCGGAATATAAAACAAATACATGACTCTACACACCTACGTAAGCACTAACCATATCCAGTCACACGTTAAATAAAATTCATCCTTGCGAATGGATAAAACCTGTGATTAAATCATCTGGTCTTAAAAGTATCTTTGGCTGTTTTGTTTTGTTTTGAACATTTAAGTAAACTACATTCGTTTGTATTACAATGTCCTTGAAGTGGGCATTTGTTTTGTCTCTGCAGTTACATTCCTTATTAACAATTTTATTTTTTACATTACTATTTAAGTTTCTGGCGTTTTGTTGTTTTTATGAAATTTTCTAAATTACTAGTACAGTTATAACTCAGTTTGATTGTTTTCTTATTGAAAATTTTGTTTAGTTTAAAAAATATTTGACCTATTTTGGTTTTTACTTCCTTCTAAGTTAAATGGTGGGTTGAACCAGATAACGTTTCGTTTTCTATCATTGTTTTTACTTGTCTGTTTGTTTGGGATTGTATTCTAAAATGTTCTTATGGACAGATTTTCTTAGTGTATCTTCATAGTTTCTTTTCTTTTCATCAAATATTGTTTTGTTTGACAAATTTTTTGATAGTCTGTGCTTTATTCCATTGTGAGTGTGCATGACTATGTTTTTGGGATAGTTAGTACATGACTTAAATGGTCAAAACAAAACATGTTTGGGATCAACCAAAAATACTTTTAAGACCAGATGGTTTAATCACAGGTCCACATTTAAATTAGAAAACTTAAAAAAATGTATAAAATTGGCTAGTCAGGTGTGGAAATTGAAATTAAATAATGGAAAAAAAAAAACAACAAAAAACAGACTTAAGGTGGAGTATAGTGAAAAGAGCAAAGCTTTATAACGGCGACAAAATATGTAGACTGTGCCAGGAAGAAAAGTTAGCTATTATGTTATTCTCAAACAAAAACGATACTGAATGAAAGGACAGAAATTATGACTAAGTGTAACCATCCGAAAAAAATGTCTATTAGGATCATACAACCATGGATAAAAACTTTATAACTTCTTCTAATTTTGAAGATTGCGCGTTCATAAAAAAATCCCCATAATGTGAGCGTTCTAAAAAAAAAAAAACATAAATCGCCTGAAGAGACCAGATGGTAGAAACCTGGTTTGCTTAATATCTCGTTTACTAATTCTATATATATACAGTAACGGCCATAATATAAGGAACGGTAACAACAAAGACATAAATATGCGTATTACTTAAAAAGTAATGCATGATTAGCAATGAAATTTTTACCGAATAAAGATTAGAGTGTAATACATGAATATTATACAATGTTACAACAATTTCATAATAGCTTTTTTAAAATAAAGATGAAATGGAACAAAGGAAATAAGCTACTGAACAGAAGTTTAAGTTGCATAAACTTTTAATTTACATTGCTAAAAAACTCGATAGAGCTTTTCAACAATAAGTAAAAGTTCGTTTATCATTAGGACTTGTTTTCAAGTAATATGGCAAATTCTACTCGCAAAACGCTCTCTTTTGAAGAAAAAACTCATTATCGCTAACTATCATGAAAAAAATCAATTTCAGAAATTTCTGATATTGTTCATAGGTCTAAAAGTGTCGTTCATCGTGTAATTAGCAGGTATAAAACCGATAAAACGTTAGATGCAAAGCCAAAAACCGACAGACTTCCAAAATCATCGCAAAGAGAAGATCGAAGAATTGTTAGAATATCTACAAAAACATTTTAAAACTGCTACATCAATTGTCCGTAAATTTAATGTAGATAATAAGATCTCAAGGAAAACGGTTGCTCGCAGGTTAAAAAAAATGCAGGATTGCATGCCCGTATTCCAGCTTTGAAGCCTCTCATTTCAAAGCGAAACCAAATGGCACACCTGGAGTATGCGAGAGAACATGTTGTTTGGACTGACGCACAATGGAATACAGTTCATTTCAGTGACGAGTCCAAGTTTACTATATTTGGTTCTGAGGGTAAAACTTACGTACGCCGTAGAACAGGTGAAAGACTGTCTTCTCAATGTGTCAAGAAAACCGTTAAGTTTGGTGGCGGCAGTGTGATGGCATGGGGAATGATTTCATCTGCAGAGGTTGTCCCTCTCATCCGCGTACATGGCAATAGCAATGCTGAGATTTACAAAAGGTTTCTTCAGCAGCATGTGGTACTAAGATTACACAATAATCTTCACGAATTTCTTATTTTTATGCAGGACAAATCACCTTGCCACAAGGCTCAGATGGTTATGACTTTGAAGAAGTGGCCAGCCCAGAGCCCCGACCTGAATCCAATAGAAAATGTTTGGAAGATAATAGGAGAAAGGGCTCAGAAAAGAAACCTGAAAAACCAGGATTACCTATGGGAGTTACTGAAAGACGAATGGAAAGGAATTACTGCTGGTTTTTGCAAGAAAGTAATTAGATCATGTGGTCGACGATGCAGAGAAGTCATTGGAAATAAGGGAATGTTTACCAAATATTAAATTTTGTTGATATTTTGTTCACAATCAAGTATTAACAAGATCGTTCGTTAACTATTGTCAAGTAGCTTATTTCCTTTCTTTAATTTAATCTTTATTTAAAACAAAAAAACTCTTATGTAAATTATCGTAACTTTGTATAATATTTATGCATTACACCCTAATTTTTATTTGGTCAAAATTTCATTGCATTTTAAGTGATGCAGATATTTATGTCTTTGTGTTTTCCCTTCCTTATATTATGGCCACTACGGTACACTACTGTATAATATATATATATATATATATATATATATATATATATATATATAAGCAACAGGCCGGACTAGATAGATAAACAGACTGACAAATAGATATGTAAAAAATGAGATAGATAAATAGATAGATAGATAGATAGATAGATAGATAGATAGATTTAAATTTGAAAAGCCTCAGATAGATAGATAGATAGATAGATAGATAGATAGATAGATAGATAGATTTAAATGAAAAGCCTCAGATAGATAGATAGATAGATAGATAGATAGATAGATAGATAGATAGATAGATTTAAATGAAAAGCCTCAGATAGATAGATAGATAGATAGATAGATTTAAATGAAAGCCTCAGATAGATAGATAGATAGATAGATAGATAGATTTAAATGAAAAGCCTCAGATAGATAGATAGATAGATAGATAGATAGATAGATAGATAGATTTAAATGAAAAGCCTCAGATAGATAGATAGATAGATAGATAGATAGATAGATAGATAGATAGATAGATTTAAATGAAAAGCCTCAGATAGATAGATAGATAGATAGATAGATAGATAGATAGATAGATTTAAATGAAAAGCCTCAGATAGATAGATAGATAGATAGATAGATTTAAATGAAAAGCCTCAGATAGATAGATAGATAGATAGATAGATTTAAATGAAAAGCCTCAGATAGATAGATAGATAGATAGATAGATAGATAGATAGATAGATAGATAGATAGATAGATAGATAGATTTAAATGAAAAGCCTCAGATAGATAGATAGATAGATAGATAGATAGATAGATTTAAATGAAAAGCCTCAGATAGATAGATAGATAGATAGATAGATAGATAGATTTAAAGAAAATTTGCCTCAGATAGATAGATAGATAGATAGATAGATAGATAGATAGATAGATTTAAATGAAAAGCCTCAGATAGATAGATAGATAGATAGATAGATAGATAGATAGATAGATAGATAGATAGAAATGAAAAGCCTCAGATAGATAGATAGATAGATAGATAGAAATGAAAAGCCTCAGATAGATAGATAGATAGATAGATAGATAGATAGATAGATAGATAGATAGATATGATCAGGCTGGGGCAGGCACACAGAGATAGATATAGACAGACTGAAATATATAGATACAGACAGACTGAGACAGACATGCACACATATAGATATAAACAGATTTGAATAGTTAGATAAATAGACAGACAGATAGAAAAAGGAGATCGAGAGAAAGAAAAAAGCACAAAAAATAGAAAAAAGAAGAAATACGTGAAAATAAATTCAGGAGAAGATGAGAGAGAGAGAGAGGGAGAGAGAGAGAGAGAGAGAGAGAGGCAACCCCCTCCCGATGTGTGAACTTGGGTCTGTGGTCAAACTGCCATTTATCGAAGCTTGTGGATAACTTCTAATCTGTAGATAATGTTACGTACACGTCGAACTATCCTCGCATACGCTTCCATCCAACTTCACATATGCAGCTTGCTAATCCTCTTAACGCCATCCTGATGACACACACCATTTCATTCGCCTCGAATCAGTATTTGAGCTTTTCAACTAATGGCTGTCAGTTCCACCTTATTTCTTTTCGTCGTTCCTTTTTAGTTAGCGCTTACGAGTAATGCCACTTGACCCCATTACGCGCTTCACACTCACAGAGCCGGCCATCTTGTTGAAGGCGAACTGGAGTCAGCACGTTGTCCATCCTAATAAATCACCTACAATTACACGAGATGGTCAGACATCAACCGAAGGTCCTTTTGTCAGTAAAATTAACACGAGCTGATCTTGCAGTCTCGGGTAATTTTTCAGTCGCTTCTCTTACGGTGCTGATGGCGTTTCATCTTCACTTACATTACACCATTTACGATTCATCCTATCTATCTATCTATCTATCTATCTATCTATCTATCTATCTATCTATCTATCTATCTATCTTGTCTTTCATATCTGTCTGTATACTCTGGTAATTTGCTTCATATCTATCTATCTATCTATCTATCTATCTATCTATCTATCTATCTATCTATCTATCTATCAGTTTATTTACATATTTTTTTTTTAATCATATCACTCCGAGCAAGGCGGTAACGCCACTGAAGCGCAGGGGGCTACGTAGGAGTGAAAAGATTGGAAAAGAGAAAGCCGGATGTGTATGTATGTATGTGTGTATGTATGTATGTACAGGCTGTAATGCGTAAATTATCTCCAATTTATAGTTTTAATTTCGCGCATGCGCGTTGCTTGTTTTTGCTTTTGTCGATTGCACTGTATATTAGGTTCAGTTGAGCACCGAGAAAAAAAAAAACAGAATGACAAATTTGGAAGTAGCATGCTGTACTGCTTGGCATTCGTGCCATACGAGCATTTCAAAGTGTTTTATGTGTCTAGTTGAGGACAGTGTAGTGTACCGAGTCAACATCATGGTGTTCGGAAAGATCCCTAATGATGAAGTTATGCCTCCGTTCATCTTCCTCAGTCTCAACACGGAGGCCTACATCAAGTGCCTGGCAACAGGACTCTGCACCATGTCACACATGCAGAAGAAACCAGTCATGACAGTCAATCAATTTCTGCCATCACATCACCCCCCCCCTTACATCTGGCTACCTAACTTCCCAGATTTGCAACCCCTTAACTATTATGTGTGGGGCACAGTTGAGGGAGAGACCAACAAAACTTCTTTTAACACCAAAGCAAGGATTATGGATTAAAATGGATGAAAGCAAGGATTATGGCAGTATTCGCCAACTTATTCAAGAAAACAGTTCAGAAGAGTTGGAGGAGATTCCAAAGTCGTATGGAAGCCGAGATTGAAGCCAATATCGATTTTATTGAATAAATTTACTCTTTAGTATTTCAAGATATTTTTGTGCGATATTTTTGTTAAATATATCTGTTAAAATGAGACTTCAGTATCATTTTCATTTTTGCATAATTTAGATAACAATGTATCTATTGCAACATATATATATATATATATATATATATATAACTTGGGTAAATTTTATTACGTCGCTAAATTCATTCGACTTCGAGAATGAAGAGATTAACATATCATAAAATAGTTTCTCTTCTTTTCCAAAATCAAGTACATTCGCTATAAAATATCTCATTATTGTTGCCACTCTAACTGGTTTCCTTGTTTTGGGGTGATCGGCTTCCTATTCATAATGCAGCCATATATATATTTGGATACTATTATTATTTGAAAAGTTTTATTTTTTTAACGTGTCTTTTCTAGATAGGGATATCTGCTTTTTAAATATTTGGTTCGGTTAATTTTATCTTGACAATAAGTAAAACGGAATTTCGTGAAAATCAACAAAAACGATGTTAACTGGAAATTCAATAATTCTTCTAAACAATAAATAAATAAAAACAATAATGAAGGACTCGTTTTTCTCAATATCAATTAAAAGATAACCATTTTCATGCTGTCATTTTCTGTTAAATATCACAAGAAAATATTCGACTTTTTATTTATTTATTTATTTATTTTTATTTTCAAAGAAATATTATTTCGTTATGAAAGAATTGTCTAGGGAGTTTGACATTCGGACTGTATTCTATGACATGCGCAGTGAGCGGTTGCTTCAGAATTAAGATGACTGTGAATAAAAAAAAATATCGGCGATAAGGTAGTGACATCGAAGCAATAATAGGAAATGAAATTGACTCGACATGTTCGAAGAAATACAATTTTATTTAGTTGAAATCAGTTCTGGAATTAAATCGTAAAAAAAAAAGAATGAAAAAGTGACGAAAGTAAATACAGTAAAAATATAAACAAGTGACTGTTATTAAGATAGCATTTTATTAAAATAAAGAAATATATAACTTTATTTTAATAAAATGCTATCTTAATAACAGTCACTTGTTTATATTTTTATAAATAAACATATATATATATATATATATATATATATATATATATATATATATATGTTTATTTTATTAATATATATATATATATATATATATATATGTTTATTTTTATAATATATATATATATATATAGATTATACCTGAGAATATATATATATATATATATATATATATATTCTCAGGTATAATCTGTAGAAAGAGACAATATGACTAAAAGAAAAACACAAGACGAAAAATGTATTTTTTTTAAAATCATTTCACCCCGAAATGCCACTGATGTGCGGGGGGCTACATAACTGTAAAAAGATTAATTAGAAAAGAGTGAGGAGTACAAACTAGTTAGAAAAGAGCAATAGAAAGCTGAGAAAGCAGGTGCGATGACAGATACATAAGTGGAGAGAAAGGGAAGGTTATACGGGGGTGGGGAGAGAGCTAGAGTCCAGTGGTTAGTAAATGAGTATTGACTTTGCATTTAAATTTCTGGAGGTTGTAGCCGTCAGGAAAGCAAGAATACGGGAGCGAGTTCCACAGGCGGGAAGTGCGAGAGAAGAAGCTGCAGGAGTAGAATTGTCGTCTGCATTTGGCTAACCTGACTGTGAATAGGTGGGACCCAGTTGCCAGTCTGGTTGCACGAGTAAACACCTGTTGAGGAGGCACCAGTGACTTAAGTTCGTCCCAGCAGAAGCCATGAAAGTATTTATAGAACAGACAAAGGGAGGCCACAGTTTTAACCGATGCGTTTCGTTCACTGACAGACATTATCAAGGCAAAAAAAAAAAATGTAATTAATTTATTTGAAATAAAGTATCTATATAAAAAAAACAAAATGTTATTAATTACTAGAAAATTATAAAACGCTCATAAATATTCATTAGGTCAATTGAAAATATTATATATATATGTATCAAACTATGATCCAATTTAAAGTTTTTAAGAAAAAGTTGATTTTCTAAATTCAAAATTAAGGTTAAATATACAAAATTAGATTAATTTTAAAAACTGTGTTTAAATACAAAAATATTTTATAGTTGTACAAATAAACATTAAAGATAGGTTCAATCCTATTCCTCCTCACCCCTTCTACTAAACCCAAAGAATAAAGTCCAGTCATGAGGCCATAAAGCTATACCCCATCTTCTAATGTTAAATCTGCTTACAAAATTCTCGACACTTTCATTAATCAACTATATTCCCTAGCCACCCCACTTTTTTCAAAATTCTAACGGACAATTTACAAGACTTATTCCCTTATCGATAACCCCCAACAACATTCCACACACAACTCACCAAATATAAGAAAAGAGGCTTTCCATTCCTTTCCACACCACCTGATGAGACATTGCAATTTCAATGTCGAAACAAAATGTACACTATGTAGTGGATAAAAAAATTTGAACATATTCTAAAATATACTTTATAATAAATATTCACAGCTCTATATTATATATCGAGCACTGTTTTAAATTAATGTTTTGGACGTTGTAAATTTTTCTTCGTTTCTTATTCACTCGGATATATATATATATATTTATATATATATATATATATATATATATATATATATATAGACATATTTTTATTTTACATATTTTCAAAGTGTCATTTTTGGGAGTGAAAAAAGAGATCCAGTATTCAATTTCATATATGACAGATCTGAAAATAGCTATCACGTATACACACACACACGCACACACACACACACACACACACACACACACACACACACACACACACACACACACACACACACACGCACACACACACATAAGCTTTCCCTACATTGACACATACACACACAGAGAAACACAAAGGCGGGATCGTACATTTCTTACGTCAAGTCTTTGGGGATAAGTGAACACACCGCCAGACATAAGTTCCAGAAGATCAGATCGAAGATCTGTCCCGTTTTGATGAACATTGCAGTGGCTGACTACAGGTTCTGGATGATGAGACTCTGAAGGTAACCATAGGGGATGACAACAAGCATACCTGTGGTGAGCTTGCCGAACGCTTCCAAGTTTCTGATGAAACACTCAGACTTCACCTGCACCGCATAGGAGAGGCGAGCAAGTCGTTACCTCAAACGTTATCGGAAATCAAAAAGCAACAACCAGTGACATTTTTTCGTTGCTTTCTCAGCATCACCAGAAACTCATCTGGACGACCTTCTGGTCTAATTTGACGAATGTTGTCATAGTCCTTGCCTTCAGTTCATCTTTGGTGTTAAAAGAAGCTTTGTTGGTCTCTCAATCAATTGCGCCCCACTCATAATCAAGGGGGTTGCAAGTCTGGGGAGTTAGGTTGTCAGAATTATGGGGTGAGGTGATTGCAGAAATTGTCTGACAGCCATGACTGGGTTATACTGCATGTGTGGCCTGGTGCAGAGTCCTTTTGTCAGGCATTTGATGTAGGCCTCTGTGTTGAGACTGAAGAAGATGAATGAAGACATAACTTCGTCATCATTAGTGATCTTTCCGAACACCATGATGTTGAATATTTGGTACAGAACATAATCTTCTTTAGATAAAGATCAGCCTTAAGTGCATTTGATAACGGTTCAGTTCCCTTATCTCGAAACCACTTGCGTTCCATGTTGTTGTAAACCACTACTTTTCATCGCTGGTTAAAATTACTTAAAAAACGGAACATTTTCTTCACGTTTATGTAGCGAATTGCCCATAGAAGTATGATCTTGTAGGTCGTCTTTGTTTAGCTTATGTAGAAGGCATACATAAAAAAGGTTAATATAATTACGCTGCAAATTTAGATGTTATCAGTAGCGTCGTATATTTAGACCTCTAAACCTCAGGTCTACTTTCTACACGATGAAGAAAATCGGCTTCATTTTCTGATCTTGGCGAACGCAGCAGAACAAATTTCTATGACATATGATAACATAATTAGAACTAAATAAACGCACGTTGGACATCTCATGCTCAGATAGACAGTATAACTAACAAATCATATTGTTATATATTTAGTTTTTTAAACTCTTAAGTCTGTTTCAAAAACCAGTAGATACTCATTTTTTATCCTGTGACTCATTAGCATTAGAGTAGTAAGGGGAATCACATGTACTGCAATTGTGATAGATGTGGTGTTTCTTTGGGCACGAGAACCTAAGCAAGCCCAAAACTTTCCAGGCTGGTTTGAATTCTGAGTTTCCCTTCTTCTAGACTGGTTGTGTACCAAGGCTATGGAACCCTGTCTATCCTGCTATTTACTCATAGATTTGTGGAAGAAGATATATATATATATAGTAATTTACTAAGCGCAGTTTAGATATGGCACAAGGCCGAAAAGAAGATATATATATATATATATATATATATATATATATATATATATATTATCAGTATAGCCTGGCATTGCTCTGGTGTAATGAAAGCTTTAAAACTAATCCATGCTCCTGGAGCTCAGACTCTTTGGACGTTGGCACCAAAGACTAAAAAACAATAGTTGGTTCCAGTTAAAGCGAAACCGTAGATTGAAAGAAAAATGAATGGATGTAAGTCAAATTTTGATTTCCTGGTATCGATATCAAATAAGTTTTTTTCGTCGTAAACTGAATTTTGAAGGCTAAATAAGTCCTCTGAGTAAATGGTATCATGGCTGGGACTAAGAACTACAATTATACCTACTTAGAGCCAAACCCGAAGCAAAAACTAAAATAAAAAAAATAGAGATATACAGACACACACACACAAACATCTTGCTTTATATATATATATATATATATATATAATCGATTTTCTGCACTATTGTAAGAACTGCAACCTTGAAACTTCTGAATATCGTTTCTTATGTTTTTGTCTATGAGTGTATTAAATTTGATTAAAATCGGACCACTCATTCTATAACCCGATTTTTTCGATATTTTGATTTTCGGGGTACCTCGACACAAAACCTAGCTAAGAACACTCGCAGACACTTATAGTACAACTGTGTAAATTTTCAAGAAAATCGGTTCAGCCGTTTCGGAGTCTATAGGTAACGGACACACAGACACAGACACACACACACACACACACGCATACAAAGTTCCATTTATATATATATATATATATATATATATATATATATATATATTCTCAGGTATAATTTGTAGAAAGAGACAATATGACTAAAAGAAAAACACAGGAGGAAAAATGTATGTAGTTTTAACCGACGCCGCGTTTTGTCCACTGACGGACATTATCAAGGCAAAAAACGAAATTAATTTATTTGAAATAAAGTATCTATAAAAAAAAATGTTGTTGTTTACTAGAAAATCATAAAACGCTGATAAATATTCATTAGATCACTTGAAAATATTATATATATATATATATATTTGTTTTACAATACCCAAAGGGTATTTTCGCGTAAGTGAATGTAAATGAATTTGACTGGAATTCGAACTCGGCTCTCTGTTTCCTCAATCAAATCCGATCCATTAACAATTACTCCACTGTGACTTCAGTTATTTTACAAAACCTGAAAATTTTTTTCCATCAGTAAAATTGAGAAATCTTTGATTTTGATTGGAAAAGGTTTGAGAAAAATGAATTCCTTAAACATTTTAGCAGCACTGATTTTTAAATTTTTAAATTTAACATTGTTACTTTTGTTTATAAATCTAGATATCCCATGACCCATTAGCATCAGTCCTGCAGCTGTAGTAAAAGCCGTGTTTCTTTGAGTACGACAGCCTGAATGAGCCCAACCCTCTCCAGGTTGGTTTGAATTTAGTTTTCCTTTTTCTGTACTGGTTGCCACCCAAGGCTATGGAACCCAGTCTGTCCTGCTATTTAACCATAGCTGGGAGGGAGAAGATATGGATTCATGCCTCTTCCAAATGAATATAATAGATTCGACTAGAATTCATACCTTTCTTGAGTGAAAGTAATGGATTGAACTGGAATTCGAACTCTGCTCTCCAATTTCTCAATCCGAGCCACTATTCATTACTCCACCGTGCCTCCGGATGCTAATTTAGAAAACAAATAAAAAGCGAGTCGACAACGGCAAAAAGAATGTAGTAGAAGATCTACTCGCGTCAAACGACTCACTTGATACTGCGGTGACTGAAAAGAAACATGGCTAATGTGGTACTCATAAACCCCGAGATACAAACGCTAGAGACACCAGCCTCAAATTGACTGCCTTTCTTCCTCTGCTTCTGAACATATATAAAAGAACAATCACAATATTAAGATTATTCGCGAGTAATGCCTTCATTTAACCGCTGCAAACCATAACTGGTCTGTTTGATTGTAGAGCATTGTTCGGTGAGAAATCTGCAGCAAGAAATTTCGCAAACAACTTTTGAGACGTTCAATCATACAAAATACCTGTTCCATAAATCGTAAAAAAAGCTATTTTTATTTGGGTGTTTGATACGAATATTTACTATCTTAAAAAAGGCATGATAAGCTGAAAGGCTTACTTATATTTTAGGCCTGTAACATTATCAATAAAGAATACATCACTTTAGGAATTTGGTACATGGTAATTACAGGCTCGTCGCTGACAATAAAAAGACGGTGGACTAAATCAGATGTTCAGTTCTAAAGATTCTTCATGCCATATTTTGGTAAACTTGGACCTTTTTTCCCGAAAAAAAAAAGACAAAAAAAAAAGAAAAAACAAACAAACAAAGGCAGTATCAAAAAGACTGCTTTTCCCTTGACAACGCTATCACTTTAACTACCTTCACTCCTCGGCAAGGTTTATTGTTTTAAAAAGTGATGATAATATCATGGATCGAGCATATGAGCAATGATAAGGTTTTGGAAAGAATGAAAACAAAAAGGAAATTAATACTGAGCATCAGGAACAGACAGCTAAAGTTCCTGGGACATGAAATGAGGAAAGAGGGCTTGGAGAACATGTTACTAACAGGCCAGATAGAGGGAAAATTAGATAGGGGAAAGCCACGGATAACATATTTGAAGGGCCTGATCAGGTGGATGACAGAAGGAGGGTTGCATGGGGTAACAGGAGAAAGCGTGATAAGAGCCACCAGAAATAAGGAGACGTGGAAAGCCATGATCGCCTACGTCCTGAAAGAACACATAGAAGAAGAAGATAAGAATTGAATAAAACCTAAACCCTATTTATACTTATTAGATTGTTTATTTTACTAGTATACTATTTTTTTACAATACGAAAACAATTTCTTATTACTAGACTTATAAACATTTCCTAAATTATTAAAATATGTGATCCAACTCTAAGAAAATCTTTATTTTTTACCATTTTATAAAGTTTCAATCAGTTGGCAATTAGCCGATGTTTTGCCAACCATTCCAAAAGACAATATAATAAATAGTGTAAATATTTCTCTCATCACCAATCTTTCCACCCTCTCTTGTTTTATTTTCTATTCTTTTTCCTTCTCTCTCTTCTCACTCTTTCCAGCTTCTCCACTTTCTCTCTCACTTTCTCTTTTTCTTCTTCTTTACTCTCTATCGTCATTTTTTAAAGATTTCATCTTCTCTTTCTTGGACATATTTACTTCACACGTAATCGAACAATGGTTATTAAGGGACTAAAATTAACTGTTATATTGGGTGGGAGCTAAATCAGATATCAAACAGGCGGCTCAATAAACTTTTAAATTGGGGGACTTAATCAAACGATAAATTGGGGGAATAAAATATGGCGGGGGCTAAATCAGATGTTAAATTCGGGGGCTAAATCAATTGAACGGCTCAATCAGATGTTAAACTCCAGTACAAAATATCAGATGTTAAATGTTGTCGGAATGTTAAATCAGATAATATGTTTAAAGATTGTCACCTCCATATTTTTATATGATCCTCTCTTTAAATCAATATTTTTCAGGTCTATTAATCTACTAGAGACATCTTTTATTTTTATTTGAAATACATATTTTTTTTTGCTTTTTATTTGACATAGTTTTTGTCCGCATATAAAACTCATAGAAAACGTTTAGAATTTAATATGTAGGGCTTGTCCTCGACATACGACAGAGTTTCGTTCCTACGATACATCATAACGCGATTTTCCGTGTAAGTAGGAACATACTCGTGGATTTCTGCAAATAAGCCCTTATGTCATTCACCTAAGCTAATGAAATATTAAATTCCTAATCTAGAGCATAACAACACATTCTCTATGACAAATATTAACATAGAAAAAAAAACTTGGAGGAAATAAATAAATACATATACCGAAATGAAAATAATCTAAACTTATTTATAAATAGAACTTTGTCTGTGTGTGTGTGTGTGTGTGTGTGTGTGTGTGTCTGTGTGTGTGTTACCTATAGACTCAGAAACGGCTGAATCGATTTTCTTGAAAATTTACACAGTTGTGCTATAAGCTTCTGCGAGTGTCCTTAGTTAGGTTTTGTGTCGAGGTACCCCAGATAAATATCGAAAATCGATAATCGAAAAAATTGGGTTATAGAAGGAGTCGTCTGATTTTAATCAAATTTGATACACTCATAGACAAAGACATAAGAAACGATATTCAGAAGTTTCAAGGTTGCAGTTCTATCCTTGGATGACTTATTTGACTCTGATATTAGAAATCGATACCCCGATATCCTACCGGGTCTGATCAAAATCTGTTTTTCAACCCTTCTATTTTAGTTTTTGCTTCGGGTTTGGCTCTAAGTCGGTATAATTGTAGTTCTTAGTCTCAGCCATGATACCATTTACTCAGAGGACTTATTTAGCCTTCAAAATTCAGTTTACGACGAAAAAAACTTATTTGATATCGATACCAGGAAATCAAAATTTGACTTACATCCATTCATTTTTCTTTCAGTCTACGGTTTCGCTTTAACTGGAAACAAGTATTGCTTTTTAGTCTTTCGTGCCACCATCCAAAGAGTCTGAGCTCTAGAACCATGGATTAGTTTTGCCGGGCTATACTTCTAGTATACAATGAAATTAAATTGTTTTAAGCTGCTTGAATATACAGAGTGTCCATAAGGTCCGTGTGCACTTAAAAAATTATAACTTTATTTGTATTTGTGATAGAAATAATCTGTAAAAATGAGCTTGAACAATTAAACTTGAAAGATAATACAGTGTTTCAACAAGATGGAGCTTCTTGTCACTTTGCTCTGCGTGTTAGACAGTTTCTAAATCAGGAATTTCCTAACAGATTGATCGGAAGGGGTGGACCATTTTATTGGCCTCCACGTTCACAGAATTTGACTTCATTAGATTTTTCTCATGTGAAAATAATTTTATAAGCAACCAAAACCTAGTTCATTAGAAGATCTTAAAGCAAAAAGAACTAGTGTGATTTCAGGCATTACTGTAAATCAGTTGGCAAATGTTTTCCGTAAACTGTTTAAATCGTATTACCCTTTGTATTGCTAATGATGGACGACATGTGGAAACTTAAATAAAATTTCAATAAAACCTTAAAAAATATAGATTTACTTCTTTCTAATCACTTTTACAAATTATTTCTATCACAAATATAAATAAAGTTATATTATTTTAAAGGGCACACGAACTTTATGGACACCCTGTCTATTGCCAGCGAGATCATTGGATAAAATAACGAAGCTTAAGATCTTAAATCTTGGGAAGAAAGATAGTTCTTATTTTTTGCACATTCCCTGAGTCACGTCTGTTTTAGCCTAAGTTTGAAGTTGTATAATAGGTTTTGCAACCGGAAATAATCAGTTTCTTGAGGTACTTTTCAATATTACTATAGATTAAGCACTCCGTACGAGGAATACAATTTTTTAAATTAAAATATCGAAAAGCTAATAGGTGGTTTAGTTTGCTAAATAAATTCATCAATTCAGATCAATTGGTGGTTTCTTCTAAATTCATTGTAAACTGAACGCCCTATGGAAGACAAAACAAAGCAGGAATAGATCCCAGGAAAATAGATAACTTTGCTAATCTTATTTTACCGTTCTCGGCAATTGTGCCGGTAAATATTTTTTATTGTGAAAGCAGGTAATGTTAAATAACAACACACAGATTTGACACAGAAGTTTATTTTCACCATCAATTTTTTAAGGAAATTTAACCCTATCAATTGATACAACATAAGTTTAAATCATTTATTCATCATCAATCAATCATTTATTCATTATCAATTAAATAGAGAAGTGTTTTTATCACTTCAGGTACACTCGCTGAAGACTACAGCTACAGGCCTCAGAATCCATATTGTTCGAGTCCTGCCTACACAGCTCACATAAAACCACTGCGCAGATAATCTCAAGGCTTCATAAATATATGGCACAGTTTTGCAACTAACTGGATTAAAATATCTTCTGATCTTCTGCATTGAAACATTTTCTGTTGGTATGTCAGAAGAGTTTTGTTCCACAGTATCTCCAGAGAGAAGTTCACCCATATCACGAATGGCATCTTTATCACCGTCAAAGCAGCCAAGCAACTGTAGATCCCTGTCACTGGATGATTTCTTAATGAATGAAGTTGGCTTATTAAATATTGATTTGCACATATATTCTTAGTTCTAAAACACTATATTTACCGGCAAAATAGCCTTGATGTCCATTTTACCGGGACCTGCAAAATAGCCTTGATGTTCATTTTACCGGGACCTGCAAAATAGCCTTGATGTCCATTTTACCGGGACCTGCAAAATAGCCTTGATGTCCATTTTACCGGGACCTGCAAAAAACCCTATTCGAAGAAAATATACTCATAACATATAATTTTTTCAAATTTTAAATACAAAAATATTTTTAATTTCATTATCTGCAGTACTTTTCTTTATATTACTATCGATTAGATACACCAAATTGCGACATTAAATTTTTTCAGAAATCACGTGTTATGATCATATTTTGTTTTGGCTTCCATAGAGGATCGATTTACAGTTAATTTATATAATACACTGGACAAACTTGATATGCTCAGTTGGTTTGTTATAAATGGTCTATAGTAATAAGGAAAAAAAATTGATAGATTTTTCTATCATGCTAAGCTTAGCTTAGTCTAGCATAAGGTGACGTGTATATCGCTCCCCCTAAGAACTGAGCTCCTTAATAAGAATCCTTATACCACGATGCTATCCGAAAGGGCAATACAAATGAGAAAAGACGTGTACCTGTTTTATCGATTATGCAAAGGCGTTCGACAAAGTACGCCACAAAGAATTGATAGAAATGTTCAGTAACCTCGACAGATTTGGAAAAGACATAAGTGTAATCAAAAATCTCTACTGACAACAAGCCGCCTGCATACGGGACAGGAAACGAATTCAATAGATATACAAAGTAAGAAAGGGGCGTAAGACAAAGATGTGTCTTTTCATCGGATCTATTCAATTTGTACAGCGAGACTGTTCTAAAGATCCTAGATGTTATGCCAAGATTCGTTATCGGAGGCCACAATTTGAAAGACATAGGATACGCAGATGATACAGTGCTTATAGCAGACACGAAAAGGTAACCACAAGACCCCCTACAGAAGGTAGCTGAAGAGAGTGAAAATAAAGGAATACAAATAAACTGCAAGAAAACCGAATGTAGAGTCATCAGCAAAAAGAGCAGCCCGAAATGCCAAATACAGGTGGGGGATTCTAAAATCAAGCAACTACAAAAATTTAAATACCTGGGAAGTGTTTTAACGGAAGACGGAAAGTGAGACACAGAGATCCGAAGGCGAATTTGTATGGTGAAGGATGCATTTCAGAAGCTGAGTAGAGTATTAAGAGACAGGAAAATTTCACTAGAAACAAAGAAGAGAATACTGGATTTCTATGTGCTGTCCTATCTTCAATATGGCAGTGAATGCTGGACGATTTCATCGAAGAGGAAGGAAAAACTTGAAACAACTGAAATGTGGTTCTACAAATGGATACTGCGGATATCAGGGATCAAGCATGACGAGGTTTTGGAAAATATGAAAATGAAAATGAAATTAATACTGAGCATCAGGTAAAGTTCCTGGGACATGCAATGATGAAGGAAGGCTTGGAGAACCTGATACTAACAGGCCAGATAGAGGGAAGGAGAGACAGAGGAAAACAGCGAGTAACATATTTGAATGGCCTGAGCAGGTGGATGGCAGAACGAGGATTGCATGGTGTTACAGGAGAAAGCATGCTAAGAGCCATCAGAAACAGGGAGACGTGGAAGGCCATGATCGCCAACGTCCTGAAAGGACAAGGCACATAGAAGAAGATACCATGATGAGGTACTCCTCTCTTCCATAGCAATAGTTGAGGATGAAATGTGTTTGCAGGCGCAGAAACTGTTAAAGGACAGAAATCTTGAATTAAATAGAAAAGAACTTCGGTGGTTTCGTTTTTGTGGTGAGTCTCTCCGACAGCAGGTCGACAGGTGACGGCATGTACAAAAACGAAAGGACCCCAAGGAAAGGAAAAATGGTGCGCCACAGGGAGGTGCAAGTGATGACGGCATTGATCAGGATTTTTATTAAGAACAAACAAATATTAAGCTGACCAAACGCCCAAGATGTCCGGACATGATTTTCATATCTTGTTAAAGAAGATTCTCTCTGTTAGCGGACCTGTTGGCGATCACACACACGCATGCACGCGCTCAAAAACGCTTGCACATATATCAATAAGAAAAATGTACCTTAGAGCACATTATATTCATGAGAGAATAGTATTCATTATCAGGGCACCTGTAGATTAGGCACCTCCACTTAATCGCTGAAAAAACCGCATAGTATGAATAAAGAAGAGGCCATAGCAAAAACAAAAAAAAAAAAAAAAAAAAAAAAAAAAAATAGAGAAACAACAACCAAACAAAAAAAAACGAACTTTTTCCATCAAAATGTTGATGGTTTTTTTACTAAGAAAGAAGCTCAAAGTATATTTTAATTATTTTAAAAAATTTTTTCATCCTTTCTCACACGTTCGAAATTTTGGGAAAATTCTTATTTTGATTTTCGTTAGCGAGTAACCAAATCGTTACGAGAGTTTACAAATGGATAATGTCATATTGCGTAAGTCAGTTTTTCTTTTTGGTAAAAAACATTAATTTCAAAATTCTTGCAAAAATCAAATAATTGTCTGATTTTAATGAAACTTTCAGGACTTATTTATAAATGAATGAAATTATTTTTGAAACTATTATCTAAAAAAAATTAGTAAAAAAATTTTTTACATCTCTTACCCCGCTCCACGTAAATTCATGAAATTTCAAGAAATTAAAGTTTCTAGGCAAAATTGGTGTCATTAGTTAAACGCAGTACTCATTGAAAAATGTAAATAACCTATTATTTTTTCAACTATTTGGTCCTTTTTCTGAAAATCTGCTCCCAATAGGAAAAGGAAAAATGCAATAAAATTATTACATTATTTAATTCGATAAGCTTAATCAGATTAATTTATTTAAAATTTGCTAATCACAGATGTATAATTTATTTTTGCAAAATTTTTAAAACTGAGAATCAACTTTTGTTTACAAATGTGACGATCGTTAAAAAATTGCCCTGCAAAAAAACAAAAAAAAAAAACTCCAAAAAACAAAAAAAAAACCAACAAAAAAACAAATGAAATTTTGAGATTTCAATCAATATAATTTCTGTTTGAAATACACCAGAATATTTTACTTACTGGAAATAATAAATTCAATCATTTAGCTTTCAATTAAAGCTAAAGTTAAGGCTTCAAAGAAAACTTTTTCATTTTTAAAATTTAATTTTAAATTTAGATGTCAAACATTAGTGGAGGTACCTAAATTGTAGATATAAACAGTGTGGTGACTCATGGTGACTGTCGGTTTCACCACTTAAATATCCATCATACATAATGAGCTGATGAATACTTAAGCCGTGAAACCGGCAGTTACCGTACCGTGTGTTGCTCTCTTTCTATATCTCCTATATATATATATATATATATATATATATATATATATATATATAAAAGGCAAGATGTATGTTTGTGTGTGTGTGTGTGTGTGTCTGTTTGTCTGTCTGTATGTATGTTCTTTATACAAATCCAAAATTTTTATTCAATTCTCACCAAACTTCACACAAATATTCTTTAGGCTTATTTTTTTCCGATTTCCTCCCGATATCGGAAATCGATACCCCGATATCCGTTCAGGTCTGATCAAGTTCAGGATTTCAGCCCTTTTATCGTGGTTTTTGCTGCAGAATTTGCTCTAACTTCGTAAAATTATACTTTTTAATCTCAAACATTAGTAGATCTTTTCAGACGACTCATTTTTTCTGATATCATTTTTTCCGATATCGGAAATCGAAATCCCCGATATTCTATCGAATCTGATCAAAAATCGATATTCAGTTATCAATATGGTTCATTTTCTACAATTTTACTCCCGATGTGTACGATAAGGTTTCATGGACTTACATAAGTTAGTTTATCCTTGGATTACTTATTTGACTCTGATATTGGAAAACGATACCCCGATATCTTATCGGGTCTGATCAAAATCAGGTTTTCAGCCCCCTTTTTTTTTTGGTTTTTGCTTCGGGTTTACTCTAAGTAGGAATAATTGTAGTTCGTAGTTTCAGCCAGAATACCATTTACTCAGAGGACTTATTTAGCCTTCAAAATTCTGTTTGTGACCGAAAACTTATTTGACATCGATATCGAAACCAAAATTTGACTAACAACCATTCCTTTTAGTAAGTTCTACGGCTTCGAAATCAACCTTTCAACAACCTACGTTTTTCGTTCCAACGTCCAAAGTGTCTGAGCTCCAGTTTTTTTTCCAGTTTTTTCCTGGAAGTGAGTGATAACAAAAAGGAATTTGCGATAATACATGACCCCCCCCCCCCCCAAAAAAAAAACAACACCCTCAAAAAAAAAAAAATACAAAAACAAAAAATACAAAAAAACTAACAGCGATTGTGAGTGAGGGTAGAGAAACAGAGAGATAGAGATAGATATACCCAGATAGAAATAGAGTAGATAGATACACACACACACACACACACACACACACACACACACACACACACACACACATACACACAAAAATAAAGCAACGAAAGAGATAGACATTTGAGAAAGAGACATAATTGTGATTTTCCCAATCCCTGAATTTATCCAAGTCAGTACAGAGACTGCGATAAATCCCTTGAACATGTCAAATGCAATACACGTTGTACAAAACAGCCGATGTTTGACCGTGAGGTGAACTCAGGCAATGTACATTTCAACAAGAAATAACAGTTTGTTACAATACTACAATAACAAAACAATGAACAAGTGTTCCTGAATTAGATCAAAGCAAAATGAAATAGATTACTCATTTAGTTTCTCCTAATTTACAAGTTCGCAGTTTACGACCAAAATGGATTTTTTTAAAGCAGTCACTTCATCAGTGATTTTCACTCGTTGATGTTAGTCGCTGGCCGCGTTCTGGAGGTGGTAGCTCACTATGAGTCAATTAACATTAGCAAATCATCCGTGCATAGAAAAACGGTCCTTAACAACAGGTGGTCGCTGACGAAGAGGATCGCATAGGGTAGGTTCCATATATATATATTTGGGCAGCACTCTTTCATCGAAACATATTTTGTTAAAAACGACCGACAAAAGAAATTTCATTATTTTTTTAAAATAATTATAGCCATTTGTTTTTAATGAAACATGTTTATATATATATATACATATATAAGTCATCCACATACAAGACTGTTTCGCTGTATTACAGCTCATCAGTGTGGCTAGACACATCCACTTGTTTCTGGCTGGGATCGAAACTCGATTGATTTGGAGTCAGTCGGAAACGCTACACCCTAAGCCATAGGCGCATGCAACTAGAGAAAGGAAATTTTAACGTGTTGTATATAAGCAGTGTATACACACGCCAGTCACCGAAAGAAATCAATTCATTTCTGAAGAGTTACGCATATATAGCAGAAGTGGAAACTGTTTTTAAAATTTTCTTCTCCAGAGAGCTCAATCGTAATGAGAGCATAATATATTAGTCATCCACATACATGCTCTTTTCGCTGTATCAAAGCTTATCAGTGTGGCTAGACACATCCACTTGCTTCTGGCCGGGATCGAAACTCGACCGATTTGGTGTCAGTCGGAGTTGCTACTCCATATATATATATAATGTATATTTGGGCAGCAATTTTTCTTTTAAACATGTTTTGTTAAAAACGACCGACAAAAGAACTTTCATTATTTTTTGATTAAATTTTAAATAAAAATATTACCATTTTCTTGTTTGTTTTTAACGAAACATGTTTATATATATATACACACACACACATATATATATATATATATATATATATATATATATGTATAGTGACGTAAATTAATAAATGTACATATTAGGGTGCTCATATGTGTAGTATTATTATTATTCAGGTGTTAGTAATACAGAGTTCAAGAAGAAGAAGAAGAAGAAGAAGAAGAAGAAGATGTCTCTGCGCACGATGTCGATAATATCTGTTACATTGATAACATAGATAAAACTGTCATGGCGCCTATCTTTGACATGATCAACAGTAAAAGAGACTAAAATATGCTTCATATCTATGTAAATAAAGAAAGGAAAACAAATACAGAGTTTCGTAAGAGTTAAAATATTTGTTAAATGTTAGTATTTACAAAGGAGAAAGATTCGCTTATCGCCAGGTTCATGCTCTTCACTGTTGTTTTGAACAGGACTCCTGCGTTTCCTGTTTTAGTATTGGGTTTCCGGTTCCTTCTAAATTTTTTTCATTCTCTTTCGCTCACAGCAGAGTCATAGTGACATTATTGCTTGGGATGAATTGATTAAAAACATTAGTTATTTTATTGATTATAGAAGTTATAGTACTTTTTAATAATATAGTCCATATGTATAAATTATAATACTGCCCATAGTATTGATCATATGTATAACTTATTGTACTGATCATAGTACTGATCACACACACACACACACACACACACACACACACACACACACACACACACACACACATATATATATATATATATATATATATATTGGAAAATTTTTTAGATATTCCACAATTTCATGGATATTTTAGATATTTCACAACAAAATTTTAGATATTCCACAATTTCGTGAGTAATACATATTTCGCAGGCTGACCTTGCTGCTCGTATATATATATATATATATATATATATACACTACATGCCGTAATTATTAGGCCACCCAACTGTTTTAAAAAATGATGTATTTTATTCTTTTTTTTTTTAGTATTTATTGCCAAGTGAATAAGTGTAAATGAAAATAAAATGGTTATTTTGTTAATACTGCACAATATCATGTACATCAAATGAATTTATAAATATTTAATAATCATCAATGAAAGAATGAAGAAAATTTAGGGTGATTCGGACGAGTTCATCTTTGCTTCCTTGCCTTGTAAAATTTTGCAAAGTAATAATAACAAAAGAACCATTCTATTTTAATTTAAAATTATCCACTTGGCAATAAATACTAAAAATAGTATGAAATACATAATTTCTTTAAAAAAAAATGGGTTTGCCTAATAATTATGGCAGGTAGTGTATATATATGTATATCATAGTACTGACCAAAGTATTGACCATATATATAACATAGGACTGAACATCATAGTGATCATATGTATAAGATTGTACTGATTATACTATAGAACTGACCATAGTATTGACTATATGCATAACTATTTTGCTGATAATAGTACTAATCATTTGTATAACATAGTACTGACTTTAGTATTGGCCATATGTATGACATAGTACTGACCCTAGTACTGACTATATGTGTAACACAGTACTGACCATAATATTGACCATATAACATAGTACTAACCATATTATTGACAATATGTATAACTTATAGCACTGACCATAGTAGTGCCCATATGTATAACATAGTACTGACCATAGGATTGACCATTGGTGTTGCACAAATGGTCAATCCTATGGTCAGTACTATGTTATACATAGTATATTATAACTAGAATATATATATATATATGTTATATATATATGTTATATATATATAATGTTATATGTCATATATAGTATATATATATATATAATGTTATATGTTATATATAGTATATATATATATAATGTTATATGTTATATATAGTATATATATATATATATAATGTTATATGTTATATATAGTATATTATAACTAGAATATTAACTATATGTATAAAATTGTACTAACTATACTATTGGCCATATGTATAACAATAGCATATCTTATATGAACATGAACATGGAAGAAAAGTTTATATTTTCCACTGCCTTGTGGGTATCTTGGCAGAATTGAAGTTTAATGAAAAAACTTGACACAAACCCTAAAGCGGAATTCCTAGAGCAGTTAGATGGAGCAGGTGCCCGGTTAAGTGTAGCTTAGTCTGGCACAAGGTCATAAAGTTGGGATCACACTAATAAATATCGAACGCATTCGTCCTCTTTTTTATGTCAATTCTATTCAGGACGAGGGCAACAATGGCTCTCCACAACTTCCTATCACTTGTTGGTCTTAGTAACGTTGGCTTACGTCCATATCACATTAAAACAGCGCTTCTCGTACGATCATCAAAACTTAAACAACGTCTGTCCTGATCAGTGTCTAGATGGGTGACAGCTTAGTAATACCAGGTGTTGTAAGAATGGATGTGAGGTTGGTGTAATTGATAACGACTCGGAATTGAAAATCGCAGAACCGAGTTTCTATTCCAGTGGGATTAGTTATATTTACTTACACTCAAATAAGTCCTCCCTCTCTTCATATTCTATTTGGTAAGGAGGAGGTTCCGCTCAAACAACCCCTTCTCTAGAGCTTTGTAGATCAGACGCCCGAGGGAATGTTTTCCCGATCACTGCAATCTTAACTACTTCAATTCTAGGTGCAGCAATAATCTATCCTACATATCTTTATCATATAAACGTTTTACTCTTTGTTTACGGCCATACTAAAACACAGGTTCTCTTACGACCACTGAAGTTAAGCAACGTTGAGCCTCGTCAGTGCCTAGATGGATAACCGCTTTCTTTCCACGTTTTTTCATATCTATCTATCTATCTATCTATCTATCTATCTATCTATCTATCTATCTATCTATCTATCTATTTCAGTCTGTTCCTATCTATCTATCTATCTATTTCAGTCTGCTCCTATCTATCTATCTATCTATCTATCTATCTATCTATCTATCTATCTATCTATTTCAGTCTGTTCCTATCTATCTATCTATTTCAGTCTGTTCCTATCTATCTATCTATCTATCTATCTATCTATCTATCTATCTATCTATCTATCTATCTATTTTAGTCTGTTCATATCTATCTATCTATCTATCTATCTATCTATCTATCTATCTATCTATCTATCTATCTATCTATCTGTTCTGTTCTATCTATCTATCTATCTATCTATCTATCTATTTCATCTCCAGTCTGTTCCTATCTATCTATCTATCTATCTATCTATCTATCTATCTATCTATCTATCTATCTCAGTCTGTTCTTATCTATCTATCTATCTATCTATCTATCTATCTATCTATCTATCTATCTATCTATTTCAGTCTGTTCCTACCCAACCCACTCAAACAATGTCATGACATCTGCTGTTTTAACAGCATCATTTGGAATCACCGACGACATATCCGTCACCTCACCAGACCTCATACGAGCAGCAGGACTCAATGATTCCCAGTATAAAAATTAATAAATGCAGTACAACATTGATTCCCAAGAACCCGCTATCTCACTGCACCTATACTTCGCGAATTTTGGGAGGTAAGACGCCGCCTAATCATTGACAATGTCTTAGTCTTATTGGATAGAATGATAGTGATTCCAACTTCTCACCGAAAAAAAATATTGTTCAGCCTACATTCAGTACACCAAAGTGTAGTTGACATGAAAGCCCGTGCCAATGAGTCCATCTACTGGCCCGGAATAAATACATCAATCCGTAATGTTAGAGCCAATTGCATGGTGTGCTCAAACATTGCCCCTAGTCAACCACGAGAGGCGATCAAAATCGCACAATCGCCAGATTGGCCATTCAAGCAAATAGTCATGGATCTATTCCATGTCAAGTTCAGCAATACCTTGTCTACACTGACAGGTTAACTGGATGGATCATTCTTTGTCATTTAAGCCATGGCCATGCGGATACCTCTAGGATAATCTCAATTTGTCGAGATATATTCCAAACAGATGGTGCGCCAGAGGAACTCAGCACTGATGGTGGTCCACCTTTCAATTCACTACCATTCCAACAATTCCTGAAACACTGGGCGGTGAAACACCGACTATCATCTGTTGCCTATCCTCAATCCAATGGCCGAGCAGAGCTAGCTGTCAAATCTGCTAAAATAATAATACATACTAACACGGAAACTCAGGGATCCCTAGATAATAACAAAGCAGCACGGGCCATCCTTCAATACAGAAACACGCCCATCCAGACCATTGGGCTATCCCCAGCACAACTTCTACTACACCGTCATCTACGGGATTTTATACCATCCCAACCCAGGCTATACAAGCCGCATGCGAAATGGATAGCTGCAGCTCAAAATCGTGAGAAAACTCTGCCTCAACGTAATCCCCGCCTGATAGAAAGGTATAACCGTACGGCCCATATCCTGCTTCCTCTTCAAAAAGGAGACATAGTATCAATACAACGTTCAACCAATCACAGGTGAGAGACAACAGGTAGAATTTTCGAGACACTACCTAACTGAGAGTACCGAATCAGAATGGATGGATCAGGCAGAATCACCTTGCGCAACCGCCGATTTCTCAGGAAGCTTCAAACACCTGCAATCACTACTACTATTCCTAGTGCTCTACCTGAGCCAAGTATCAGGGATACACAAGAGCCTAATATGCATGTCTATTTTTCTTTCTACCCGTCCTGTGAGCATTAAATTCTCCAGGCCCTTCTTCCTTATTATGTGTTCCAGAAACCTCGTCTCATTTGCATCCTCTCCAACACCTCATCGTTGCTCACATGCTCTGTCCATGCTATCCTCAGCATCCGTCTGTAGAACCACATTTCTTCTGCCTGAAGCCTCTCCTTCATCCTTGAAGAGATCGTTCAACATCCACTTCCATACAGAAAGGCTGATATCACACAGCAGTTCAGCACCTTTTCTTTGTTTCCAATGAGATTTTCCTGTCTCTCAGTACTCTGCTTAGCCTTTGAAATGCGTCCTTGGTCATGCCAATGCATCTTTGGATCTCAATGTCGCTATTTTCATCATCTATCAGAACACTTCCCAGGTATTTAAATGTCTCCGATCTGTAGTTGGCATTTTAGAGGTTTTCTTTTTAATGAAGTCCATACATTCCATTTTCTTGAAGTTATTGCTCAGTCCATTCTTCTCGCTTTCTTTTGCTACCTTCTGTATAAGGTCCTACATTTTCTTTTCCGTGTCTGCTATCAGCACCGTGTCATCTGCGTATCTTATATTGTTGAGATTGTGGCCACCAATGACGAATCCTGGCAAGGATTTTATTTCTCTCAGAATTGTTTCACTGTATAAATTGAGTAGATTCCGTGAGAAAACACATCCTTGTCATACTCCACTTTCTTTTTGTCCATGTCTATCTATCTGCCGATTTATTTTCTATCCGTACGCAAATGTTTTCTGCCAATATTGATTCTTGATTATCTTAATGTCATTTCAAAAAATGTCGAGGTTGTAGAGTATCTCTAACAAGTCTTTATGGCGTACTTTTTAGACGCCCTTGGGGATCTATAAAGCATAGATAAACGTCCTTCTGCGTTTGCGTTGCTCTTTCAGATAGCATTATGAGCGTGAATATAGCATTACTCGTTCTGGTATCTTTAAGAAAGCCACACTGTTATTGTTCCATCGTTGGGTCAATTCTGTTGCACACTCTGTTCATCAGAATCTGGATGATGAGTTTTGTTATGTGGCTCATTAAGCTGATTTTTCGGTGGAGTTCAAATTTCTTTGCACATTGCTTCTTAGGTAGTGCTACGAAAATTGATCTGCTTTGGTCATCCAGCATATTGCAACTGTTGTAGATTTCGTTTATTATTTTTGTGATCCAAAGCTGTATAAGGAGGTCAGCATCTTTATGACAGTACCGTCGGGTCCTGATGCGTTGTTTCTGTTCAATTTACCATTTCTGTTTCCACTTCGTTTTTCAGTATTTCTGTATTCGTCTGTATTGCTGGTTGCTCTCTTGTCGTGGAAGAGATCACCTATGTACTTGTCCCAAGTATGAAGTACTTTTTTCTTTTTCTACTATGAGAGTTCCTTCCTTTGCTTTTATATATTCTGTTGTTTAGCAGGTCTTTTGTCCTGTTATCACCTTTAGTTTTTTGCCTATCTCCTTTATTTGTCGTGCTCAGTCTCTCTACTTTGGCACATTTGTTGTTGAGCCATCTTTCCAGCAGTCAGTCAGTTAAGTGCCGTACGTGATCCAACTTCAACTTCAACTGATTACTGGTTGTTGCTATCTATCTATCTATCTATCTATCTATCTATCTATGTCAGTCTCTTTATCTATCTATCTATCTATCTATCTATCTATCTATCTATCTATCTATCTATCTATGTCAGTCTCTTTATCTATCTATCTATCTATCTATCTATCTATCTATCTAAGTCTCTTTATCTATCTATCTATCTATCTATCTATCTATCTATCTATCTATCTCAGTCTGTTCATATCATATCTATCTATCTATCTATCTATCTATCTATCTATCTATCTATCTATCTTGGCTGTTCATGTCTCGAAAGAGACATGGCTGACTGGGTAGAAGATGTTCCCGCAATAGGTTGCCATTACTTTCTGCGGTAAACTGGTTGCCAACCAAGGCTAAAGAACCCAATCTGTTCTGTTACTTGGCTCATAACTGGAGGGAAGAGACGGGATAAAACCTTTCCTAAGGATACTTGGGCGTGAGTGAATGCAACATTTCAAACATACGCACCGTAGTGGGGGCGCTAGCGGGTGTCGTCAATGATGTCATTGCATGGATCACTGGGGGGTTTCGGGTCTCTCGACATCATACCTCCCTCACCGCGCCGACCCGACCAGAGATGATCAGTTTCTAGTCTACCCTCAATAAGCGCTTTCAGACACTGGAAAAAATTTATAACGTTTGGGCTCGGTACGAAACCTTGCAAATGCTTCTGATTGGCGACAGTCAGAGTCACTTTCCATTTAGAGGCGAACCGTACATGAACTCGTCCGAAAATATATGAAAGAAATTTACCTATTGAATGGCTATTAGAAGAAATAAAAATAGACTAAGAATTAATCACGATTCGTTTAAAAATAAATAAATATCTACAAATATATAATTTTAAGTCGTTTCTAAAAAAAAAAGAAAAGATATGAGGATAAAAAACTCGTCTAAGAATTTATCAAAAGAAAAAAAAATCCGTTTAAAAATACAAGTATCTACAAATATGTATAAATTTAAAATCGTTCCCCAAAAATTTGAAATATATATATATATATATATATATATATATATATATATATATATACAAAAGGGCTTTAAAATCTTTTTAAAACCACACAAATATATAATAAATTATGTACAAGTAAAAAAAAAACCTTAATTACAATTAAATTTAAAACTTATTTATGCATTTTATCTTATTTGCGAGTACTAATGAAGAGAAATCAGAAATGCAGAATTTCGCGGAATTTTAGATAACAATTTGTTTTGAAATCCAGGCACTCGCTCTTTTGATCCGTAACCAATTAGCTGTTCTTTCCGCTGTTTCGGTTATGGAATTTTGACTGGAATTCGTACTCGTTCTCCTGTTTCGATATCCACTGCACCTCAACGCACATCCCATTTCCTTGTGTAGTTTTCTGTATTCTGTTCCATATTTTGGCGTAGCCATCAGTAATGTCTACTTCACTTCTAATTCCACCATTCTCTCTCCCTGTTGTCTTAGCAACGGGAAGAGTTAAAAGTTGATAGTTTTGTATATATGTAAATAAATTGTACATTTATTTACCCATACGCAATGTATTATTTTACTTGAATTTACGTTTGCCGAAGCGGCGAAGTAATTAACTTCCACAATAGTAAGAACATCAAGAAGGTTCTGTATTCCTGGGGTCCTATTTTCGCCTCCGCAACAGCGCCCTTTTTTAGTCGTCTTTCGTTGCAATTCCCTTTATAAAAACATCTTCCAAAAGTGAAAAATATTTTTTGAAACTTTATTTAAAGAATATTAGCTGATTTAAAGTATAATCAAGATGACTTAAAACAAATATTATTTAGTTAAAGTTGAAAATCTCGCAAAAATGCATTTTTTAAAACTGCGGTAGCTTTTTAATTAAGCTGTTCACATCTTTGACAGCTTGATGACAGACTGATGTTTATCCAGTGCTGTTTTAGGGAGGCTTAAGCCGTTAGAATAATTGAATATAACGTGGGCGGCTTTATACATAATTTTTAATTAAGAATCTTAAAAATTAAAAAAAAAATATTATCTTTAATCTAATGTTTTATTGAATTGTAGATATTTTCTAGCTTTAAATTTACTTGTTACTTCTCTTATTTTCTGATAATGTGTATAGGCGACCGTATTAACAAAAATCGGTACGTTTATACACATAAAAACATTTCAAAATTCTTTTTAAAATATACGTGTTTGAAGATTTATACTGTGTTTTACATTTATGATCAGTAAATATAGTTTTTACTTAATAATAATATCATCTAAAAGGGTGGAATTAATACAGAATTTTAAAAGGTTTAAAACTTAAATTATTTCACTGCAGCTGAGAAAAGACTTCTACAATAAGAAATTTTTGATAAATCTCATGAGACGTTTATAGCAAAGCACGGAAATGACGTCACATGTCTATCTCCAGTTGGAGTACCCACAGGCACCTAGATCTCTACATCAATTTATCCTCTGCCAATGACTGGGTATTGACATCGGGAGGCGTAGCCACCCAGGTGCCTGTGGTATACATTTTGTAGGAAATCTAAAATGTGTCAATTTTGTAGGCCGTCTAGAACAGGGGTGGGCAAATTTCTTTCTGGAGGGCAAAGTGGGTTGTATTGGAATGTTGTATCGTGGAATGAAAAGATACATAGAGAAATGTAGATAAACTACTTTATTAACAGAGTGGTACAACCAAGATGTATATATATTTTTTTAATCATATCACCCCGAGCAAGGCGGTAACGCCACTGAAGCGCATGGGGCTACGTAGGAGTGAAAAGATTGGAAAAGAGAAAACCGGAAACCACATCCTAAACAAGGAACAAGGGATGAGCCTCTTCACCTGTTCAATAGACGGGGGTGGAGTGTGAACCGGGCAATAGTTTAGTCTATCTACTCCAATTATAACAGTATTTACAGTCTCTCGCAGTAGTAGGTGTTACTTCCCGAAATCCGTGATAATGACAACTGCCGTGCTAAGCGCACATTGTATTTTATACATCCGGGCGACCGAATGTCATATCATATGAGCCACAACACAACACGGAATAACTCGAATTTCACAGCGACACTAAAAGTAACAATCCAACGTGCAGTTATTTGTGAACAGACTGCACAATTGTATGATTAATTAGTTGAATATATATTTCTTATGATTAATGAGATTATACTGTTACATTCTCACGTATACACTCTTAATTCTCAATGTACTAAACGGTCGTACTATCAATAAACTATTACTCTTTCTTTCTCTGTGTAACTGTGACATTAATCTTCTCTCTCTGTGCTGATCTTACGAAATCAGCAGTCAAATTAATATAGACCAGACAATGACCCTTAGAAACAGGATTGGCTGATGTATGAAAATAGCACAATATACCCGTGTGGTGTTAGATGACCCAGTATGAAAGATTGCACGGGAAAATACTTGAGAACCAGTTGGAAAGCGAATCTCGAGGGATAAACAATTCTTTTTTTTGTTATCAACATATGAAGAGATTGATTAAACGAAGAGAGCTTGCATTTTACCCGACTCACTAACATTAACCCCATGCCACAAACATTTACTTGATTGACTAAATTGTCACAAACCAAAAAGCAGCGGCGAATTACTGTGTTAATCGCCGATCATAAGGGCATGTGTGTTTCTTCCAGTTGAAGAAAACTGAGAACGAATCGGTCAACTCAAAATTAAATCTTTATGGCTGAAATGAAACTTTTATGCTGTCGAGACTGCAAAAAGGATACGAAACAAACATTATTTGACAACAGAAGCTGCAACTTCGAGGGGTGGGGAGAGACTACGGACAAAAGATAAGTGCTATTTATCTTCATATCGCATACACTACACCCATCTTTCCACACCGATATGTTTTTCCGTATTATTGTTACTTAATTAAATTATAATCCCGGCTTGTTTTTTATTCGTCTCTGTTGATCATTTTCCTTAAAAGTTTATCAGACCCTGTGAGTGAACCAGGAAGGAAACCTTGGCTATACTTCTTAGCAACAAGTGTAACTGTTTATATTTTATGCTTTGGAAATTAGGTTGTCGCAGTATATCTGAGAAAAACTACTTTACATGATGTTTATAATCAGAAATCAGTTTGCCCTTTGATGTTCGCTCTAGTCAGATTGTAGACTGTTGATCAGTTTTTTTTTTTTGTTTTTTTTTTTGCGGACACGTTATTTAACAGCTTTAATTTTTCTAACTTGTTCTAATAATAATTTCTTTTCAGGATATAAGTTGACAAACATCAAACTAACTCAGCAAATACAAAGACTCACCTTAAAAGCAGAGTATAATGGTTAAGAGATTCCTCGGGTCCTGAAAGTTTCAAAATCGTTTGACGACAAAGTTCACAAAGATTTGGGAGTCGCTGACATAAACCACCTACTAAGGATCCTGATAGCATCAGAACACCTAAATGTGTTTGAAATGTGTAGAAAGTTATAGATAAGAACCTCAGAAAATCTGTTAACGCTATTACTTCTAAAGCACTCAACTGGAAGTTGTGTATGATGACTGTCATATGTGATGCGGAGAGGACAATTCATGCCTCCAACGACAAAAGATAACCATCTGATCCTCAAAAAGGGCATGTTGAGTAAGTTCAAACATCAAAAACATGGCTTTGTTTTTTTTCTGAGAAAAAAACTTTGATCAGAACTAAACGGACAACCAAAGAAATGACTGAAGCTTATATACCCATGAACACAAATGCACTGACATGAGTAGATAGTCCGGTTCACACTCCTCCCTCGTTCTTTGAACAGGTTCAAAGCTATATTCTTTGTTCCCTGTTTAGAAATAAGTTTCTGGTTCCTTGTGAAGTTTTTTTTCCTTTTCTTTCACTCCCGGTAGCCCTTTTGCGTCCTGATGGCGTAGTCTCCTTGCTTAGGGTGAATTGATAAAAAACAAACTGTTATGGCTTTGGGAGTTATGAGCAGTGAGGGAAAAGTCATACCCCCATTTCTTTTCTCAGGCTTTAAGGCTCAATACTGAAGGATATGTGATGTGGTGCAGTGGATATCGACTAGGAACGAGAAATCGGAGAGCCGAGTTCACTTGCATTCACTTACGCGCAAAAAAACTTTGGGAAAGGTATGAACCCGTCTATTCTCCCTCCATAGGTCAACTAGAAGGACAGATTAGGTTATATAGTCTTGGTTGGGCGTAAGTGAATGCAAAGGATTCAACTGGAACTCGAATTCGGCTCCCCGATTTGTTGTTCCGAGTCGATATCCTCCAGTTATGGATTAAATAACAGGACAGATTGGGTTCTATAGCTTTTGCTGGCAACCAGTCTACCACAGAAAGTAATGGCAACCTACTGCGGGATAATCTTTTGCTCAGTCAATCATGTCTCTTTTGAGACATGATCATCTAAGCGTGTATCACGTATGGCACTTAACTGACTGCCAATCTAGTAGAACGCTTATATCCATGCCGTCGAGGCACCGAGGAGAACAATTCATCTAAACAATTGCCATGAAAAATATTTGTAAAGAAAACAGGGAGTAACCATATCACGTCGTTGAGAAAGTGAGTGAAGTTGAGATACCGGGTCAGGATACATTACAGAACCTTCTTTGAATTTTGTTAAGAATCTCAAGATATACAGCAGGACCACCAGATCAGATATGGCATCAATATCCGACTCGCTACCAAGATAGATTGCTGTGAGGAAAACTTATCTTTAACGACATAGTGAACCAAATTTCCTAGCGGCAAACCTACCAATTAATTGAATATAATTACTCAACTTCATGCGATCAAACGTTAATCTGAGAATGCGCAGCCCGTTGCATTGTCATTGGTTTTCATCAGACATGCAGATGGAAGGCAAAATAAAAGTCAGATTATCATTTGGGGGAGAAAGAACTGGCTGAGGGGAACTTCTTTAGGTAGAGGCAAAGCGCGATTAGCTGCCTTTCGTTGAGACTCTTCATGAAGTGATAAAAATGAGTTGCTTTTTTCTCACCTGCAAACAAGATGTGTAGATCAAGACCAGTTGCTATATCCAGACTAGTTGCAATAGTAAAACGGTGAGACCTAGTTGCCAATCTAGTAGAACGATTAACTTTATGCAGTCAAGGCACTGAGAAAAACAGTTCATCAGAACAGTTTCCATGAAAATATTTGTAAAGAAAACAGGCAGTAGCCACATCAAGTCGGCGAGAAAGTTCTTGAAGTTGGGATACCTGGTCAGAATACATTACAGGCCCTTCTTTGAATTTTAAGAATCTCTAGATCTACAGCAGGAGCACCAGATCAGATATGGCTGCAGCATTCAATGCACGGGCGAATGGCAGAGTTATAAATGTACAAGATGGATTCTAACGAGTGATTTGAGTTTTTGTTCTCTTCTCTTCTCTTCTGTTCAGAATAGATTTCTATTTTCCGTAAACAAAATGTTTATGACCACTCTCATAAAATGATCAGGGGCCGTAGCTTACTCATTTCTGTTATTAAAAAAAATTTCAAATCTGTTGGGACAGTCTGTGAGGGTCGAATTCGCTAGTAATTGGCTGCTAGATTAGTCCTACCCGCTTTAGGATGTGAACAAACGTTGTTCGTTACATATTTCTGTTCATAGTAGTTCAAAGCAATATTTGACTGTTGTATGCCATCGTTACCGCATTCCTATCCATTCAAACAAATTTGTTCGGTAAGTGAATCCTTGTTCCCCTTTATCCCTTTTGCCTTCATCAATTGGAGTAGATAGACTAAACTATCGCCCGGTTCACACTCCACCCACGTCTATTGAACAGGTGTAGAGGCTCATCCCTTGTTCACTGTTTAGGATGTGGTTTCCGGCTTTCTCTCTTCTAATCACTCCTACGTAGCTCCCGGCACATCAGTGGCGTTACCGCCTTGCTCGGGGTGTTATGATTAAAAAAAATATACATGGACCATAAATGTTAATTTCTTCTACATTTTCCTGTTATTCGGTTGTCCCACGCATGCACTTTCTAAGTACAGCTGGGTCGACTACATGTTTATATGTCGATACATAGCCACAGGTATTATTCGAGACGCGCATACATACCTGGTGTCTAAGAAATTATCCTCCTGATAATTTTTTTTGAGACACTTGACTTTGATGGTCTGGTGTGACACTGATTGAAAAATCTACACTGGTGTTTCTACGGGGGAATCTCGTACATATTAGGGTCAATCAGAGATGAACAAACCGTTGAACAAAGGTTGATATAAAATTCGATTTAGACCATCTGGCAGAATCTGACTCACTCGTTATCATGTTAAGTCCTGTGCGACGGGGTGTGTGGTCACCATAGTTTGTTCACCTGCGAGCAAAAATGGTATTTCCTAAAAATAAATGCACAGCGCACATCGGTAAAGGAAGGACTTTCATTTTTATGACGTTGGATTTGTTTAAAATCTACTGTTCAGCTGTGAGCCATACTTTTTTGTGGATATTTTATTGCGACGACCGGCTTCTAAAAGATTTCCTACAAAAAAATCTATGGTAAACCCTGAATAAAACAAAAGATGATAAATATTTTTATAGGCTGACAAACACCCACAAAGGGATATATATATATATATATATATATATATATATATATATCAAATACACGGGTGCGGCCATACACACACATGCATACATATTATATATATAATAATATCAATAATAATAATAATAATAATAAAATAATAAAAAAAGAAATAAATAAAAATAAAACCACGCACAAAGGAGTGAAAAATACAGTCATCCAATCCATAAAAAAATGCTCTAATTTAAATTACAAACATATTTACAATTAACTCCTAAGACCATGTAGTATGTGTGCGAATGTGTGGATGTGTAAACAGGTAGTTAGTAATGATGGTAATGACACCATCATTACCGACTACCTGATGAAACACTGGTTTTTCAATGTCGAAACAAAATGTAGAATTTTGTAGTAGTTTTTCACATGCTCTAATATAAAAGGTAAATAATAAATATTTATTACTATATTTTTATATTGAGTTGCGTTTTAATTTAATGTTTTGAACGTTGAAATTTTATTCTTCGTTCCATCATATATATATATATATATATATATATATATATATATATATATATATATATAATCACGACATTCTACACATGTGTATAGATACACTCGTGTAGGTGTACACACACACACACACAGAAAATCAACTTAACACCAATAAAAAGAGCATAATTTAATTTTTAATTTAATATAAAATCACCGAAAATGAGAAATCAGAAATAAATTACTGATACCGTCTGACGAGTGGACGAAATAATTACCAAAAGCTTCGTTTACGAAAATCTGGAGTTAGGGCGCTGTGTATAACATCAGTTAGGTAAATGATAAATGGTAAATTATATATATATATATATATATATATATATATATATACATACCATTTTAATGTGGGTGTTTTATTTGTTTCCATTAGATACCAATAATATTTCGATAGGGATATTTTATTTCTGTCCTTTTTTCAGAGAGTTCTTAGTATTACACCCATATATCTTTACCAGGGCTCTCCACAGAAGAAATTTTACATTGATAGACAATTGATTCTGGAAGGCGCCTGTTTTCCAAAGGACAATCTATAGAGATTCTACAATTACATTTTTATCGTCCAAATTGTTAATTTCAGTTATTAGATTATTTTTATTTTCAATTATGTTTAAATTTTTATTTAAAATATTATGATGATTTTTTCCAGATAATTAGTACAACTATAAATTAATTTAAGAGTATTTTTTATTGAAAATCTTACTTAGTGGATTATTATTCGGAAAGTGTTTTTTAATAAAAGCGAGGAATTTTTTTCCCAATTTACTCCTAATCATTTGGTTGAAAGGGGGTGCATACTAAATAATATTTCTGTTCCTATATTTTCTTCGGGGGTTATATAGGGAGTGGGTGTAAAAGTAGGTATACAGTAAGTGGTATACGAGTATTATCAGTATCATAGTGATTGTTCTGGGATTCATTTTATACGAGAATTCATTTTAATATATTCATTTATTTATTTTATTTATCTACAGAGGGCTGCAAAAGTAGATATACAGTAAGTATTATACAAGTATTTTTCTTTTTCATCTTCTTTTTCCCTTTTCTTCTTTTTCTTCTTTGTCTTTTTCTTCTTCATCTTCTTTTTCTTCTTTTTTCTTCTTTTCTTCTTATATCCTAAGTATTATACCAGTATTCTTCTTTTTCTTCTTCTTCTTCATCTTTTTGTTCTTTTTTATTCTTTTCATCTTTTTCTTTTTCTTTTTCTACTTTGTCCTCTTTTTCTTCTTCTTTTTCTTTATCTTCATCTTCTTTATTTCTTCTTCTTCTTTTTCTTCATCTTCTTTTTTCTTCTTTCTTCATCTTCATTTTCTCCTCCATTTTTTCTTTTTTCTTTTTCTTCTTTTTCTTTTTCTTCGTCTTCTTCTTTTTCTTTTTTTCTTAATTTCTTCTTATGCAGTAAGTATTATACCAGTATTCTTCTTCATCTTTTTATTTTTATTTTTCTACTTTGTCTTCTTTTTCTTTTACTTTTTCTTCTTTTTCTTTATCTTCTTTTTCTTCTTTTCTTCTTCTTTTTCTTTTTCTTCATCTTCTTCTTTTTCTTCTTCATATTCTTTTTTTTCTTTCTTCTTCTTCTTCTTCTTCTTTTTCTTTCTTTCTTTCTTCTTCTTTTTCTTCTTCTTTTTCTTCTTCTTCTTCTTCTATGTGCCGTTTCCCTTTTGGACGTAGGCGATCATAGCCGTCCACCTCGTCCTATCCGTTGTAGCTCTTAATAACTTTTTACTTGTTATCCCTCCCAAATTCAGCTCTTCTATTCATTTGCTCAAATCCATTAAGTATGTCATGCGTTACTTTCCCCTGCCCCCCTTTCTCTCTATGTGTCCTGCGACTATCAGATTCTCCATGACATTTCGAAAACCCACATCTTTGCTCACATGTTCGGTCCATGGTAACCTAAACATCATTATGTAGAACCATATTTCGTTTGCTTCAAGTCTTTCTTTCGTCTTTGAAGATATTGTCTGGTATTCCCTGCTATATTGAACGACAGACATTACATAATCCAGTACATTCTTCTTTGTTTCCAACGAAATTTTCCTTTCTCTTAAAACTCTGCTTGATTTTTGGAATACATCATTGGCCATGCCAATTTGCCTTCGGATCTCAATGTCATACTTTCTACCCTTTGTAAGAACATTTCCCAGGTATCTAAATTCCTGTACCTACTTGATTTTGGTATCCCAGATCTGCAGTTAGAATTTTGGGCTCCTCTTTTTATTGATGACAATGCATTCAGCTTTCTTGCAGCTTATGTTTAATCCTTTATTCCCGCTTTCCTTCGTTACCTTCTGTAGGAGTTCATGTATTTTCTATTCTGTGTCTTCTAATTACCAGTATTATAATATTGGTTCCATGATTCTTTTAATACTAGAATTAATTTAATTAATTAAAATCATTTTTTTAAATTTTCATTTTCATAATTCAAATTATAAAACATCATTATAAATGTTATTTTTTAATAAATAATAATTATGTTTTGCAGACAAATAGGATTGTGTAAATGTCGGAAGCAAATCTTTTGAACATCCGATGGTTTATATATTTTAGTTGCCTCCACTAAATTGCTAAAAAAACAGCATAGTAAAAATAAAAAAGTTCCCAAACTTAATGAAACAAACGTTTTTTTTATCAAAATGTTTATATCATTATTAAGACGAAAGATCAAAGTTATTTTTAATTATTTTTAAAAGAATTTGAATTCCTTCTAACATTTTTGAAATTTTGGCAGAAAATCTTGTTTTGATTGGAACCAAAATATCCAAAAATAAAATAATTGTCAGATTTTAATGAAACCTTCAGTACTTATTTCCAAATGAATGAAATTATTTTTGAAATTATTATTTTTTTAAAACCGAGAATTAACTTTTTTTTTTTACAAATGTGTCGATTGCTCAAAAATGGCGGGAAAATTCAAAAATTGAAAAAAAAACCTCAAGCTTTTATATTTTAATCAATATAATTTCTGTTTGAAATAAACCAGAGTATTTTGCTTACTGGAAATAATAAATTTAACCATTTAGCTTTCAATTAAAACTAAAATAAAGATTTCAAGACAACTTTTCCATTTTTAAAATTTCAGTTTAAGAGTAACTATGAAGTTTTTTTTTTCAATTTAGGGGAGGTACCTAAATTTATTCGTGATATGTGTGAATAATCAATATATTTTGTGTACAAGTTTTCGTTTTTCATTATGGTATACCTACTTTTGCACACCCCTGAACATTCCAGTTTAATGTTTGTATTTCTTATTTCTTTTGATCTCAGATCACAGGCCTTTTTATGTTGGCTGTTTGTTTTAAGTCGACCGACAATTTGTTAAATACAGATCCTTTTTTGAGCTTGTTTTTTTTTACTTACTAGTTGTTGTTTTTTTTTTTTCACCGTTTTGTCAAAAGAGTGCGTGCCTACTTCCACTTTTTCCCTGTCACCCATTTACAGCATTCGCCTCGCAATTCAACCCTATCCGCGACGAAGACGCCGACAACGCCGCGTTTTCGGCTGGCTTTTGGTTTTACTTTTCTTTATTTGATTCGCATCTGTTTTATGATTTTAGTTTTTTCTCTTTTGTCTGTCTGTCTGTCTGTCTGTCTGTCTGTCTTTCTGTCTGTTGTTTCTACCAGGTGAAAACCTTATTTTCTTTCACCTCTTTCTTTGTCACAACATCTGTACAAGGAAACAAAAACACTCCTTAAACCAACTAGAGCCTAGTTCCCGGCGATCTGTCCCCAAGTCAGTACCACCCTATTACGCTATGATGTAGGGGTTTTGTGACTAGGAAAAAGAAATAGTAAAAACGTTTTCTTAGGGTGGAAAAAAAGGAAAAAAGTTATAAATTAGATCTTGCGGGTAAGAAAAAAATCCCATTGAGAAAAAAATCTAATTGATAGAAGTAGATAGGTTTGCCTATCGTCATGTTCACCCCTCGGTCTTTTGAACAGGAGTAGAGGTTTATCTATTGTTTCCTGATCAAGGTTGGGTTTTCGGTTTTTTTCTAAAATCTTCTCACTCACTATCACATCCAGTAGCCCCTTGCGTCTCAATGGAATTATCGCCTTGTTTCGGGTGAAATGATTTTGAAAAAATGTTTCAAATATTTAATATTTTAATAAAATGAGTCATATTTTAATTCAGTTACTTAATACATTTAATTTTTTAATTGGCGGACCTGAAGGAGACTACCACCACCTTTAAATTTGGTGTTTTTCATTTTTTTTTTACTTTTTTCAGCGCAGTCTTATTGGTTATTACATAAAGTTTCCGATTATCAAAAAAAAAAAAAAAAAAAAATTGAAAAAATGTCAATATTTAAACTATTTTAGTGAGGGCTCTTTTTCTAATAACAGGTTACAGTAAATCGATCCTCCAGTTTGGAACAACTCGCGTTGGGGCCGCTTTGTTTTTTTTTGTTTTTTTGACGAGTTGTTGCTCTTTTTTTTTCTTTTTTTTTTTTATAGTTTTCAAGTTTTATTAGTTCTTACGATGGTATCTTCCTCGGAAACTCCAAGAATGGCTTTATTCAAAAAGTTTCGCAAAGGATTCAGTTGTTGAATATGTGCAAGCAAAACAGTCAATTGCGCAGGATCGATTTACTATAAGGGTGTATGAAAAAATGACGTCTCCACTAAAATTGTTGAAAATATTGAGATTTTTACAATTTTTTTGCCATTCGGAAAGTTTAGGGTTTAATCGATAAGATTGTACAGAAAAAAGTAAAAAGAAATTGATAATCAACCAATTTACAATTGGTGGTTATGTCGTACAGGCGAGTGGTACCAAAATGGAGGATCGATTTACTAAAACGTTGTATGAAAAACTGATCCCCCTACCCAAAAGTGTTGAAATATTAAAATTTTTTCAATTTTTTTTGTCAATCGGAAAATATAAGGTATAATCGATATGACTGTACTGAAAAAAGAAAAAAAATGAAAAACAACAAATTTAAAGGTGGTGGTAGTCTCCTTCAGGCGCGCCTTTTAATTTAATAATAGCGGAACCCGTTTTCTGATCTGTTCACACATCAAGTTTGAAAGTTTGATAAGTGCTCTCAAGTCAAAAATCTCAAAATATCACTGTAGACGCCATTAACAGTGTCACAGTACTCATACGTTATCTAGAAAAGGCTACAAATGATGGTGGACTCCATAAGAATGATTCTAAAACTGAATTCATTGGCTACAACTAGAAAGGCTCAATTCAAACAGTCTCTGCTGAATCAATAAAACCCGTCGAATACTTTACATATTTAGGAAGCGAGATAAATTCTTGTGAAAACGATTCGCATTTCCTAAAGGTTAAATCACCTTGAATAAAATAGTTGTAATCTGATCTATTCAACTTGTACAGCGAGGCTGTTCTGAAAACACTAGATGTTATGCCAGAATTCGTCACCGGAGGCCACTATTTGAACAACATAAGACGCAGATGATACGGTGATGATAGCAGACACTGAAAGGAAACTACAAGAGAAAGAGATAACTGAAATTTCCAGGACACATGAGGAAAGAGGGCTTGAAGAATTTGACACTAACAGGATATACTGAAGGCAAGAAGGACAAGGAAAGGTACCAAGGCAGTAACGCCAATGATGTGCAAGGGGCTACGTGAGAGTGAAAAGATTTGGCTTCAACAGTTTCTTTTCTCGCACTTCGCCCGACTGTGGAATTCCCTTCCGCATGACTGCTTCCCCGACGGCTACAATCTCCAGGAGTTTAAATGTAAAGTCAATAGACACCTCCTAATACACTAACCCGCTTCCATTCTTTCAAACACTCTTCCCATCCTCCCAACTATCTATCACCCACCTTCTGACATTTCCTATATCTAACCACTCTTTCTATTTACCTTCCCCTATATAGCCCCAAGCGCAATAGTGGCAGTGGAATGCCTTGCTTGGGGTGAAATGATTAAAAATAAAAAGTTGAAAAGACTCACAATGATGGACTACACATAAACTGCGCGAAAACCGAATGCGTGGTCATCAGTAAAAAGAGTAGCATAAAATTCTAAATACAGGGGGGGATACTAAAAAATCAAGCAGGTACAAAAATTTAAAACCTGGGAAGTGTTCTAACTAAAGACGGAAAGCGCCGCACAGAGATCCGAAGGCCAATTGGCATGGCGAAGGACGCATTTCAGAAGCTGAGTAAAGTATTAAGAGACAGGAAAATTTCACTAGAAACAAAGAAGAGATTACTGGATTGCTATGTGATGTCAGCTTTTCAATATTTTTTTTAAAATCATATCACCCCGAGCAAGGCGGTAACGCCACTGATGTACAGGGGGCTACATGAGAGTGAAGAGATTGGAAAAGAGAGAACCGGAAGCCACATCCTAAACAGGAAACAGGGGATGAGCCTCTTCACCTGCTCAGTAGACGTTGGTGGAGTGTGAACCGGGTGATAGTTTAGTCTATCTACTCCAATTGAAAAAAAAGTGAGAAGTTTGGAAAAAGAGAAAACCGGAAATCGCATCCTAAACAGGAAACAAGGGATGAGCCTCTTCAGCTGTTCAATAGATGTGGGTGGAGTGTGAACCGGGCGATAGTTTAGTCTATCTACTCCAATTGAAAAAAAAAGTGAGAAGTTTGGAAAAAGAGAAAACCGGAAACCGTATCCTAAACAGGAAACAAAGGATGAGCCTCTTCACCTGTTCAATAGATGTGGGTGGAGTGTGAACCGGGCGATAGTTTAGTCTATCTACTCCATTTAAGTATGGCAGTGAATGCTGGACAATATCATCAAAGATGGAGGAAAAACTTGAAGCAGCAGAAATGTGGCTGTACAGAAGGATGCTGCGGATATCATGTATCGAGCACGTGAGCAATGATGAGGTTTTGGAAAGGATGGAAACTAAAAGGAAATTAATATTGAGTATCAGGAAGAGACAGCTGTAGTTCCTGGGACACGCAATGAGGAAGGAGGGCTTGAAGAACCTTATACTAACAGGCCAGATAGAAGAAAAAGAGACAGGGGAAAGCAGCAGATAATATATTTGAAGAGCCTGAGCAGGTGGTTGACAAAGACGGGGGTTTAGTGGTGTTACCGGAGAAAGCGTGCTAAGAGCCGACAGGGATAGGGAGACGTGGAAAGCCATGATCGGCTACGTCTTGAAAGGACAGGGTACATAGAAGAAGAAGAAAATCTACCAGACAACCTCAAGTGGAGAATCTTTTGAACCAATGTGGAAGCGGTGTTAATGTATGATGCCAATACTTGAACATTAGCTGAAACCCTGATATCTAAGCTTGATAGAAGCTACACTCAGTTGCTGAGAGCTATACTTAGAATCTTCCGGAGACAACATCCAACTAAGTCACAACTTTAGGGAATCATCCCTGATATTTCTATAATCTTACGTCAGTACAGAATACGCGTTGCATGACGCTAATGGTGAGCAAAACAATAACCCACGAGTGATCTACTGCTCTGGGTACGTAGCCATGGATCTAGACGGGTTAGTCACCCAGTTACTGCCTATATTGATCAACTATGTTATGACACAAAATACCTCCTTAATGACATTCCGACGTCGATGCAGTATTGTGATGTTTGGCTAAATAGACTCATGAATGTCCGAGCTAAATCGACTGAATAAATAAATGGTATCCGTGGTGTTGTCTTTTTAGATTGGAATTAATAGTTTTGAGGTTTCCTATTGCCACAGAATGTACAAATTTTAATTGAACGCTTCATAGCATAATTACAAGTTTATTCTTTAATAGTTACGTCTCTTTGATTTTCATTGCAGTGGTAAAGACAAGGCGTAATGGCCGTGCGAAGTAACTAACAAATGGAGGGAGGGCATGGCTTTGAATTTTCTCATGAATCGTAACTCTTAAGTCAATGGCTGAATGAACTTACTGAGATGATCATTGGGCAAAAGGTGCAGCCCAAAACGCCAAATACAGGTGGGGGATACCAGAATCAAGCAAGTACAAAAATTTAAATACCTAGGAAGTGTTCTAACAGGAGATGGAAAGTGCGACGCAGAGCTCCGAAGGCGAATTGACATGGCAAAGGACGCGTTCCAGAAGCTGAGTAAAGTACTAACACACAGGAAAATTTCATTAGAAACAAAGAAAAGAGTGCTGGATTGCTATGTGATGTCAGTTCTTCAATACGACAGCGAATGCTGGACAATATCATCGAAAATGAGGACAAAACTGGAAGCAGCGTGGTTCTACAGAAAGATGCTGCGGATATAGTGGACTGAACATGCAAGCAACTGTGAGGTGTTGGAAAGAATGGCAACAAAAAGGAAATTAATACTGAGCATCAAGAAGAGACAACTGAAGTTCCTGGGACATGCAATAAGGAAAGAGAGCTTGGAGAACCTGATACTGACTGGCCAGATAGAAGGAAAGAGAGACAGAGGAAGGCAGCGGGTAACATATTTGCAGAGCCTGATCAGGTGGATGACGGAACGGGGTTGCGTGGTGTAACAGGAGCAACCATACTAAAAGCCACAAGGGATAGGGAAACGTGGAGAACCATGATCGCCTACGTCCTGAAGGGACAGTGCACATAGAAGAAGAAAAACCACGATCAAATATCCCCAAAACATCCCTTATTGCATCGTGAAATATTTGAGCTTAACAACTTTAACAACGTATAGCAAAAACAATCATGAAAAGATTTGAAATTAATACCTTATTCAATTTCATTGTAACAGACTTTAAATGCTACTCTTTTCACTACACTTCTTTCTTTCTTTCTTTCTGAAACCACGTAGCGTCTTTGATATGTCTTTCTAAATAATCAAAACGGAATAGTCCATTATTTATAAGGTATTGGCAGATGTTAAGCACGTTTATTTTCCTGTTTTTCTTTCTTTCTTTCTGAAACCACGTAGCGTCTTTGATATGTCTTTCTAAACAATCAAAATGGAATAGTCCACTATTTATAAGATATTGGCAGATGTTAAGCACTTTTATCTTTCTTTCTTTCTTTCTGAAACCACGTAGCATCTTTGATATATCTTTCTAAACAATCAAAATGGAATAGTCCACTATTTATGAGGTATTGGCAGATGTTAAGCACTTTTATCTTCCTGTCTTTCTTTCTTTCTTTCTTTCTTTCTTTCTTTCTTTCTTTCTTTCTTTCACTGTAGCACTGAAACCAAGTAGCGTCTCTGAAGATATGTCATTTCTGACTTTTCGCGAGGACAAAACGGATTAGTCTATGATTAATGAGATAGGCGCAGGGCGTAACGTTCGTGCGAACTAACTAACGGGGTCGGGAAGTATAGGCAGAATCATAAAAGAGATATAGTTTTATTTATTTACTATTTGAATTAATTCATTTTTAATTAATTTAATTTAATCTAATTCATATGTTAATTTATTTCATCTTTTAATTTATTTTTTTTACATGCGCTGGATACGTAACGGATACTGTCATTGAAAGTGAAATTCTGGGTTCGTCTGATGCGTTCACTTTCGCACAAGTGCTGTTAGAATTATAAAATCTAAGGTTTGAAACTCTAGCAATTATAAACTTTGTACAGTATTAATCTTACTATTTTGATAATTTACTTTTATATATGATCTTTCTTCTTATGTTATTTTATCTCTGTTTTCTATTACAAATTCTGATCTATTTACTGCTTTAAATCTAATTTTGATTTTTAATTTTAACATTAATTTTAATTTTTCTTTTAATTCATTATTATTATTTTTTAATGTTTAATTTTAATTTAATTTTAATTTTTATCTTATTTCATTTTATTTTTATTTTAAATTTAAAATTGTAAAATTTTAATTTTAATTTAATTTCTAAATTTTAATTTTTAAGTTTAATTCTTATTTTTGTTTTATAAAAAAAAACTTACTTCTCCAATTTATTATAATAGAACTAATGAATTTATATCTTCGTGTTTTATTTTGGAATGAACCATATTTCTTTGTCTACAAGAAAAAATGGAAATCATTAAGTACATGAAGAGTGACATATTATTGAATTAGAGGCATGAAACTACAGTAAATTGTAAACATGTTAAAGAATTAACCTTAAAATCATGCTAGAATTATAAAATCTAAGGTTTGAATCTCCAGCAATTTTTTTTTAATCATATTACCCCAAGCAAGGCGGTAACGCCACTGATGTGCAGGGGGCTACATAAGAGTGAGAAGATTAGAAAAGAGAAAACCGGAAACCGCATCCTATACAGGAAACAAGGGATGAGCCTCTTCACCTGTTCAATAGATGTGGGTGGAGTGTGAACCGGGCGATAGTTTAGTCTATCTACTCCAATTAAAAAAAAACAAAAACAAAGGGAGAAGATTAGAAAAGAGAAAACCGGAAACCGCATCCTAAACAGGAAACAAGGGATGAGCCTCTTCACCTGTTCAATAGATGTGGGTGGAGTGTGAACCGGGCGATAGTTTAGTCTATCTACTCCAATTAAAAAAAAACAAAAACAAAGGGAGAAGATTAGAAAAGAGAAAACCGGAATCCGCATCCTAAACAGGAAACAAGGGCTGAGCCTCTTCAGCTGTTCAATGGATGTGGGTGGAGTGTGAACCGGGCGATAGTTTAGTCTATCTACTCCAATTGAGAAAAAAAAAGTGAGAAGATTGGAAAAGAGAAAACCGGAAACCGCATCCTAAACAGGAAACAAGGGATGAGCCTCTTCACCTGTTCAATAGATGTGGGTGGAGTGTGAACCGGGCGATAGTTTAGTCTATCTACTCCAAATGAAAAAAAAAAAAAAAAAAACGAAGTGAGAAAAAGATTAGAAAAAGAGAAAACCGGAAACCGCATCCTAAACAGGAAACAAGGGATGAGCCTCTTCACCTGTTCAATAGATGTGGGTGGAGTGTGAACCGGGCGATAATTTAGTCTATCTATTCCAATTGAAAAAAAACAAAAACAAAAACAAAGGGAGAAGATTAGAAAAGAGAAAACCGGAAACCGCATCCTAAACAGGAAACAAGGGCTGAGCCTCTTCAGCTGTTCAATGGATGTGGGTGGAGTGTGAACCGGGCGATAGTTTAGTCTATCTACTCCAATTGAGAAAAAAAAAAGTGAGAAGATTGGAAAAGAGAAAACCGGAAACCGCATCCTAAACAGGAAACAAGGGCTGAGCCTCTTCAGCTGTTCAATAGATGTGGGTGGAGTGTGAACCGGGCGATAATTTAGTCTATCTATTCCAATTGAAAAAAAAACAAAAACAAAAACAAAGGGAGAAGATTAGAAAAGAGAAAACCGGAAACCGCATCCTAAACAGGAATTATAAACATTTTATAGTATTAGTCTTACTATCGTGATAATTTACTTTAACTCTATGATCTTTCCTCTTATGTTATTTTATCTCTGTTTTTATTTTTATTTTCTATTACAAATTACGATAAAATAAAAATAAAATATCAATTAATGTCAATTGTACGAGTTAACTTATGAAGGCGGGGCACTAGGGTATGGAGCGTTTCAGGTCAGAAGCCGTGAAAATATTTGTAGAAAAGACAGAGGGAAGCCACATCACGTCGGTGAAAAAGTAACTGAAGACGAGCTGCCAAATCGGGACCGATTATATTGCAGATCCTCTTTTGGATTTTATCGAGAACCCAGAGATGAATAGCAGGAGCACCCGACCAGATATGGCAACAGTATTCAATGCATGGAAGAATGGTAGATTTATAAATGTGCAAGATGGATTTAGACGAGAACCTCTAATGAATAGCAGGAGCACCCGACCAGATATGGCAACTGTATTCAATGCATGGACGAATGGTAGATTTATAAATGTGCAAGATGGATTTAGACGAGAACCCGGAGATGAATAGCAGGAGCACCCGACAAGATACGGCAACAGTATTCGATACATGGATGAATGGTAGATTTATAAATGTGCAAAATAGTGGTGTCGGTGGAAAAAACCGTTTTTTTGACACCCCTTTCTTGTGTTCATGAAGGTTCATTTTTCTCAATAATAATAAAAAGAATAAGTCGATCGAAGAATATATCTTGCTTTCTCTGATTCCTGGAGCAATTTCCTTTCACGCTAAAACTGTGTAGCCATTCACAAGGCGATCGAAACTATTCCTTTTCTTTTCATTTAGCCTGCAGGTAGTTTCCTTTCGTATTTACAAACCACGGGGAAAATTGCTTAGATATATATTAGCACGCATCCCTCTGTCAGACAGAAGCACGTTCTTTCTCAGCGTTCGTTGTTTGTCACACGATTTTCCGTCATCACTAACACAAGACCATCACCAAAGAGAATTTCCCCAACACATCTATCTATCTATCTATCTATCTATCTATCTTAGCCTTTTATCTACCTCATTCTTTTCAGATCTATCTATCTATCTATCTATCTATCTATCTATCTATCTATCTATCTATCTTAGCCTTTTATCTACCTCATTCTTTTCAGATCTATCTATCTATCTATCTATCTATCTATCTATCTATCTATCTATCTATCTATCTATCTTATCCTTTTATCTACCTCATTCTTTTCAGATCTATCTATCTATCTATCTATCTATCTATCTATCTATCTATCTATCTATCTCAGTCTGTTTGTATCTATCAATGTATCTATTGCTTTTTGATCCATGAGGAATTGTTGTCGGAGTTCCGTTCTTGATAGCGCCTTGGAAACTCAGTGAATCTCTGACGGCAATTCGTTGTCTTTTTTCGCGTGATTTTTCTGTTGCTTAATGCGTTAAAAATGGCGCCGGTTTGAAAGTTAATGCAGCATCTCCTGCGCGCGAATCGGTCCATTTTACAAGGCAGCTGCTTTCGGCTAATACCGCCTCGCATCATTCGAAATGAATAATTTACTTGGTTGCATTGCACTCAGCAAGGGAATCGCTCTCACCCGGTGCCTTCCTTTGCGTTTCGTTCGGTACTGTTGTCAAACCAATACGATTATTTATTTATATCATTAACAGACTGAATGACAAATCACGGCATTTTCTCAGGTGAGGTCTGTGCAAGAATCCTAGTAATTCGTACGCAGCCAGTATGCAGTAATAAAATCACTCATGTATATACGTATTTATATCATGTAAAAAACCCTTTTTTCAATATGCAAATATCTATATCTATCTATCTATCTATCTATCTATCTATCTATCTATCTATCTATCTAAAGCTGTTTATATCTATCTATCTATCTATCTATCTATCTATCTATCTATCTATCTATCTATCTGTTTCTATTTCTATCTATCTATCTATCTATCTATCTATCTAAAGTTGTTTATATCTATCTGTCTGTCTATCTATCTATCTATCTATCTATCTATCTATCTATCTATCTAAAGTTGTTTATATCTATCTATCTATCTATCTATCTATCTATCTATCTATCTAAAGTTGTTTATATCTATCTATCTATCTATCTATCTATCTATCTATCTATCTATCTATCTAAAGTTGTTTATATCTATCTATCTATCTATCTATCTATCTATCTATCTATCTATCTATCTATCACTTCAAGTCTTATTTTTAGTGAATACCGTGTTTACATGCCTGTCACTTTTTGTGGTTAGTGGGGATCCAAATCATCTCTCAGTTGCGTCTCTGTCCTCGAAGACGAAGTGCGGCTCCGTTGTATCTCTGCTCGAAGACAGGCTTGCAATTGACAAGAATAATACTGTGAGATGCCCAGTCTCGGGTAAAAGTACCCCGAGGCCGCGCCACTCCATTGCACCAGAGGGGTGGATTGGTGCTCATCACCGGGGCCAGCGCGACCGGCGGTTGAGGGGACTGGGCAATTTTTCGTGCCTTGCTCGCTCGTCCGCGTTGGGGCGCCCCACATTAAACCTTGACCTTGCGTCGCATCCACTTTCTTGTGGGGGAAGACATAAATACAATACTCGTGTTTGAGTAGATGCCTTGTTTTATTTTAAACACTACTTATTTGGTCTATCGGTCTGCACACCCGTGAATATTTTATTAAAGAAAATGAGCCTTAGGGCAGAATTCGAACACACGTTCCCTTTTTTCAAGAGACTTTAAAATCAAGCAAGGTTCTATTTCCACCAGAAATTTGGAAACAGCATGCTTTAATGCTTGTCGTTCACGCCGAAAGCTTTAATACAAAGATTTCAGAGTGCTAAGGTGTCGATGTGCGGACAGTACAGAAGATTTGGATAGAACTGGATGAGTCTGAGGTCCTGTAGAAAGATGAATGGAGGCATAAGGTTGCCATCACCAGTGATCACTCCAAACACCTTCACAATCACTATTTCGTTCTTCTAGATTGGTATCAATGTTCCACCTTTTTATCAAATTCTGATCACCTACAAATTCACCTCTTCTCCCCAGATATGGTTTAATTAGTAAGACATGTATCACTAAACCATTCTTCTTCTTCTTCTTCTTCTATGTGCCCTGTCCCTTCAGGACGTAGGCAATCATGGATCTCCACGTCTCCCTATCCCTTGTGGCTCTTAGTATGTTTGTTCCTGTTGCCCCTGGCAACCCCCGTTCCGTCATCCACCTGATCAGACACTGCAAATATGTTATCCGCTGCCTTCCTCTGTCTCTCCTTCCTTCTATCTGTCCAGTCAGTATCAGGTTCTCCAGGCTCTCCTTCCTCATTGCATGTCCCAGGAACTTTAGTTGTCTCTTCCTGGTGCTCAGCATCAATTTCCTTTTTGTTGCCATTCTTTCTAACACTTCGTCGTTACTTGTATGCTCAGTCCACGATATCCGTAGCATCCTTCTGTAGAACCACATTTCGGCCGCTTCCAGTTTTGTCCTCATTTTCGATGATATTGTCCAGCATTCACAGCCGTATTGAAGAACTGACATCACGTAGCAGTCTAGCACTCTTTACTATCTCAAAAAATATTTCTTACAACCAAAAAATGTTTTCTTGCTTTAAATAACCTAAGGGTTGATAAGCCGTAAAAAACGAATCAATCAATTCTGCACCATGCCACACAAGTAGAAGAACCCAGTCATTGATTCAGTGATTGTAGCTATTGGGGAAGCAAGCAAATGAAAGTGAGTTTCATAAAAGGGAAGCGCGAGAGAAAAAAAAAACTGTTAGAGTAGAAGAGTTGATCGTGTTTAACTGTTTCGACAGTAAAAGTGTGAAACATTGATGTCAATCAAGTAGAACGAAATTGAAAGAATCTTGACCTCTTCACCACCAATAGCAAGTGAGTAATTTCTAACCTCCACCTACCATCACCATTCTCAAATATGAAATTTTGGCCGTTTAAAATCAGAGATGTGTTTCCGCCAGCTAAAATTTTCGCCAAACCACCATTGTAAACAAGTAAGCTTCTTCTTCTTCTATGTGCCCTGTCCCTTCAGGACGTAGGGGATCATGATTTTTCACGTTTTCCTATCCCTGGTGGCTCTGAGCATGCCTTCTCCTGATACACCATGCAACCCTCGCTCCATCATCCACCTGATTAGATCCTCCAAATATGTTATTCGTTGCTTACCCTGTCTCTTTTCCCATCTATCTGGCCTGTTAGTATCAGGTTCTCCTATCCCTCCTTCCTCATTGCATGTCCCAGAAACTTTAGTTGTCTCTTCCTGATGCTAAGTATTAATTTCCTTTTTGTTTCCATCATTTGTAAGACCTCATCATTGCTCACATGCTCGATCCATGATATTCGCAGCATCCTTCTGTAGAACCACATTTCAGTTGCTTCAAGTTTTTCCTTCATCTTTGATGATATTGTCCAGCATTCACTGCTATATTGAAGGACGGACAGCACGTAGCAATCCAGTACTCTTTTCCTTGTTTCTAGCGAAATTGTCCTGTTTCTTAATACTTTACTCAACTTCTGGAATGCATCCTTCGCCATGCCAATTCGCCTTCGGATCTATGTGTCGCACTTTCCGTTTTCTGTTAAAACACTTTCTACGTATTTAAATTTTTGTACTTGCTTGATTCTAGTATCCTCAACTTGTATTTGGCATATTGGGTTGCCCTTTAGCTGTCTATAAACAGGCAGAAAAAAGCCAAATCTAAAGATTGGAATAAAGCACTCATAAGGTCATTGCCTTGTGCAATCTTGTTGTTATGAATATTTATATGTCTATTATTTTTTTATCTGTTGCTTTTTTTCACACACACACACACACACACGCAAACACACACACACACACACACACACACACACACACACACACACATATATATATATAAATATCATAGTGAATAAGGAACGAAGAAAAAATTGACAACGTTCAAAACATTAATTTAAAACAGTGCTCAATATAAAATAGAGCTGTGAATATTTAGTATAATAAATTGTAGTTTAGAACATGTATATATTATTATCTACTACAAAGTGGACATTTTGTTTCGACATTGAAATGACAATGTCTCATCAGGTTGTGTGGAAAGGTTGTGTGGAAAGGGATCGACATTTCCACACTACCTGATGAGACATTATCATTTCAATGTCGAAACAAAATGTACACTTTGTAACAGATGATAATATGTTCATGTTCTAAACTACAATTTATTATAATATATATATATATGTGTGTGTGTGTGTGTGTGTGTGTGTAAAAGGTCCAAAGTTTTTTTTATGTTCGAGTGCTTTTGTCCATATTTTAAGTCTTTATCAACTCTTATATTTAAATATTCAGTTAGATGTAAAAAAAATCATTCTTGATAATGGCTAAAAGTATAGCCGAGCGCGCTCGAAATACAAGGTCTTTAGACAATTCATATATATATATATATATATGTGTGTGTATGTGTGTGTGTGTGTGTGTGTGTGTGTGTCGTGTTAAATTGTAATGATGTTTAGTGTCAAAATTGTTTTCTTTTAGTAGTTTACTGTTGAAAAGGCATTTTAGTCAAGCAGATTTTTGCCATAAAGTGCTCAATATCAAGTTAAGCATAGAACGTTGCAAAAATAGCAAGGTACCTTGAAGATATTACAAAAATGCTCTCACGAAACTTCGAAGTCCGCATGACTAAAATAACCCAGCTCAGATCAGTGGCAAGCTTCTCCACATTATAATATAATATATAATATATATAAATTATAATATATAATATATATAAATTATAATATATAATATATATAAATTATAATATATAATATATATAAATTATAATATATAATATATATAAATTATAATATATAATATATATAAATTATAATATATAATATATATAAATTATAATATATAATATATATAAATTATAATATATAATATATATAAATTATAATATATAATATATATAAATTATAATATATAATATATATAAATTATAATATATAATATATATAAATTATAATATATAATATATATAAATTATAATATATAATATATATAAATTATAATATATAATATATATAAATTATAATATATAATATATATAAATTATAATATAATAATATATATAAATTATAATATAATAATATATATAAATTATAATATAATAATATATATAAATTATAATATAATAATATATATAAATTATAATATAATAATATATAAATTATATATATAATATATATATATATATATAATATATATATATATATATAATATATATAAATTATAATATATAATATATATATAAATTATAATATATAATATATATAAATTATAATATATAATATATATAAATTATAATATATAATATATATAAATTATAATATATAATATATATAAATTATAATATATAATATATATAAATTATAATATATAATATATATAAATTATAATATATAATATATATAAATTATAATATATAATATATATAAATTATAATATATAATATATATAAATTATAATATATAATATATATAAATTATAATATATAATATATATAAATTATAATATATAATATATATAAATTATAATATATAATATATATAAATTATAATATATAATATATATAAATTATAATATATAATATATATAAATTATAATATATAATATATATAAATTATAATATATAATGTGGAGAAGCCGATTAAATAAATTGCAAACATTGTGTCTGCTTATCGATAATCTTTCGCGTATTATAATGGAAAGATGTAAGAAATGAGCTGTAACATTGACAGATAATTTTATTATTCATTTCTCGATATTTTCAAGTACTTTTAATCTCCTTCCAAAATCATCTTCAGGGGTGTGAGTTGTGGTAACAAAAAATAACCGCAAAACTGTGTTGCTAAAAATTACTGTAAATGTTCTTCTTGCTTCAAATATAACGGTTGATAAATTGCCTAACGTGAAAATTATCCAAAATAGAATTTATTTTATGTTGTAATTCCACACTGCAAAAGTTGATACGAATACCACAGAAAGTAATGTTAAGGTGTGTAGGGTATTTTTTTTTTTTTTTTGCTGGTTTATTTTTTTTATATTTGATTGTTTATGGTCAGGTTTTTGGGTTATTGATAAGAGGCCTAAATAAGTAGTAGCAGCCAGCTGTCAAATGCAACATCTATGGGAAGGGAACTGCAGCATAGTGTAGCCTCAGCGTTGTCCACTGCAGGGACACACGTCCATGTGCGACATGGCGCTGCAGGAACCCCGATATTTTTCAGCTGTTGATCAGAGCAGCCTTTCAAGACGCTACGCAAGAGTTCGGGCTCTTAACTACCAGTTGGAAGTAGCAACTAAAAAACTGCCAAACTGGTACCCCAGAATGAAGAGACAGTGCCAACATCCACACACACACACACACACACACACACACACACCACAAGAAACTTGTTACAGTACCGCTTTTAAGACCCAAGAGGAGAAAAGAAACCGGGAACACCTTTCTAGAGAGGAAATAAGGGATGGACCTCTACTCCTGTTCAAGAGAAGGAGGAGGAGTATGGACCGGACGATAAGAGAGCCTATCTATTCCTATTATAATTGAAAATACCATGTAACCTAAGCTTGGATGTGTGGATGGTGTAATAGATAATTTATCGGAATTGTTAATCGTAGAAGCTACGTTTCAATTTCGTTAGGTTCATTACATTCACTCACGTAGAAATTCTTTAGGGAAAATTACGAATCCACTGCTTCCCCTCCCCACCTATGGGTTAATTAGTAATACATGTATCGGTAAACCATTATTATCTTAAAAAGATTATTGCAATCTAAAAATATTTTCTGGCTTAACATATCCTTAACAGGGTCGACAAACCGTAGAAAACGAATCAGTCAATCAATCAATCAATGAAATACTGATTACTTACACAGGGTTGTATTTTATAATTATTTACATTCTCTCGAATATAAATGTATAGAAACTACCGTGACCATAAAGTGAGGGATTAGTTTAAATATTGTTTGTAATAGATAATTCATCCCCCACTTTATATACACATTATAATTTCTTGTTTATCAAATTCTGGTCACCTACAAATCCACCGCTTCTCCCTCCTCAGCTATGGGTTAATTAGTAAAACATGTATCACTAAACCATTATTATAAAAAAAAAAAATTCTTACAATCTAAAAATATTTTCTTGTCTTAAATAAACTGTCAAGGGTTGATAAACCGTAAAAAACGAATCAAAACATTTTCTATATTTAACAATCTTGTCCCATCGTTTTATAAATACCTTTATCTTCATCCTAGAAGAAAATTTATGACGTTTGGTTATTGAAATACCAATTTTTGGGAAGTATGTCATTCTGAAAACTTTTCAGTACCCCAATATATATATATATATATATATATATATGCACACACACACACACACACACACACACACACACACATATATATATATTATTCTTTTCGTTTATATGAAAGAGTAACAATTTCCAGTTCTGAGATGAAACTGTGCGAACATCAGAACGAAAGAAATGATAACTTTTCTATCAAAAATAGATATTAAATAAACAAATAAATCGATAAATAAATAAAGAATTGAAATTAAAATAACAAATTAGATACAATTTTTAACCTAAAAGAATAAATGAAAAAATTTGAAAAGGAATAATCAAAAACAAAAATTGCTGATTTGAACGTCAACGATTTGCGAGCAGACGACATATATTGCCGTGAGTGTTTTAAGAAAATAAGTTTAAAAAAAAAAAAACCCTAAAAATCTCCGAGTCAAGACTTAATTAGTGTAAAATTTGTTTGATATTTCGACTAATTGTCTTGTGGATGAGGAGGAAGAGACTGTAATTGGCCAATTTGTCTACTGTGGGCAAAGAGTGAAGAGAGTTAATGCGAAGACACTAAAAGAATTTACTGCTATCTCAAGTGTGTCGTCATGCAACTGGTATCGTTGCTTCTTCTTTCAAAGAGAAAGTGCGAGACAGGAAAATCCAAGAGAGAGAGAGAGAGAGAGAGAGAGAGAGAGAGAGAGAGAGAGAGGTAAATAAAAGTAAAATAAAATAAAATAGAAGATAAAGAGAGAAAATAAGTAAGTTAGAGAGAAAAAGAAAGAGAGCATGAAGGAAAAGTTTTGACCACAAAAAGAAAAAAAAAAGAAAGAAAAAAGTAAAAAAGGAGCATACTTATAAAGTTTATATATCTTTCCGTCAAGTAGAAATTAATAAATTCCGGAAGTGTATATGTGACATGCGCAATGATGGTCTTTGCGCGCTCGCAAGCGCGCGCACGCACGCACGCACACACACACACACACACACACACACACACACACACACACAGATGCACTACTGAAATAAGTAATATAGCCCAGAGGTAAAATCGCCAACTGACGCCAATTTGGTCGGGTTTCAATCCTGGGTTAAAAGCAATCGGAGTCTAACAGTACTGATGAGCTGTGATACAGCGAAACAAATCTGTCTGCGGATATATATATATATATAGTTAAGCGTCATACGTGATACACGCTTTGGTGGTCATGTCCCGAAAGAAACATGACTGACTGGGTAGTAGATTTTCTGGCAGTAGTTTACCATTACTTTCTGCGGTAGACTGGCTGCCAACTAAGGCTATAGAACCCAATCTGGATATCGGCTCTGAACGCTATTATTCTGCTATTTAACCCATAACTGGAAGGAGAAGAGAGAGATTAATTGTATGACAAAGTGGAAAAATTTATTGCAACATTTTCACTTTTACTAAGGGCATTTGTGCGTAAGTGAATGCAACGAATTCAACTGGAATTTGAACTCAGTTCTCCGATTTCTCGTTCAGAGCCGATATCCACTGCACCAGGTGCACGGGTAAAATTCCATGACAAAGTGGAAAACGTTATTGCAACATTTCACTATTGGTGGCAAGACTTTTATAATCATTGTGTGTGATATCTAATAACAAAAGTGATGGACACAAAAAGAAAAAAGAACCTAAATAAACTCAGTTAGATAAAAAAATATATAATTAAATTAAAAAACATTTCTCGTTCGTATGCATGTGTAGTCTCACCAACATAACAAATCTAAATCCATGATGTCCTAAAGAACAAAACGCGTCACAAGAAAACCTTTTCTACTTTATGATAAATTTCTCCCCAATATTGTTTTTTAATATATAGAAATATATACCGTTATCTTATATATATCTAGTCATTCGCAGACACTCTTGTTTTGCTGTATCACAGCTCAACAGTATGGTTAGATATCCAGTTGCTGCCAGGTAAGATTGAAATCCGACCGATTTGACGTCAGTCGGAAATTCCACATCTAACCTATAGGCGCTCGGTGGAGTAAGGCAGGCTTTAGCGTGTTATATATATATATATATATATATATATATATATATACAATGTAAACACACACCAGCAGCCGAAAGTGTTCAAATTCAACACCGATGCAGTCACTTTCTAACCGGCGAAATGTGGCTTCTCTGTGTCTCTTCTACAAATACTTTCAAGGCCTTGCTCCGATGAACTTAGCTCACTGGTGCCCCTATATAAGAATTTATTCGTGCCACAAGAGTAGCAACGCATCTCACCCTTTTATCGTGAAACCAATAACGTGTAAACGCAAATTCTACTCCATCAGATTCTTTTCTCGCACTTCCCGCCTGTGGAATTCCCTTCCGTTTACTTGCTCTCCCGACAGCTACAATTTCCAAGAAATTAAATGTAACGTCAATGGTCCTCTCCTATCTCACTAACCTGCATCCTCTCTCTCATGCTCCTTTCTCTGTCCACTCCACTCTCATTAGTATTCTTATCCTTCTCTTACCCACTTCCTGACACCCCCTATAACCTGTCACTCTTTCTCATAACTTTTCTCATATGTAACCACCTGCACAACAGTGGCAGTAAAATGCCTTGCTTGGGCGATATGATTATAAACAAATTACTGAATGAACGATGCATAAATAGCTGTGAATAACTACTGTTTTAAAAGTCTACCATATCGCTATCATAAAGTCTACAAAGTTTACCATATCTCCAGAGTACTCAGTCGACAGGCGATAGCATGTACATACATACATACATATATATATATATATATATATAGGTTGTAAAAAAAATGGAAATAACACTGATATCTCATTTTAACAGATATATTTACCAAAATTGCACAAAAATTTCTTGAAATGCTAAAGAGTAGTTTTATTCAGTAAAATTGACATTAGCTTTAACTACGGCCTCCAGATGACTTTGGCATCTCTTGCAACTCTTCTGGACGGTTTCCGTGTTTAAGTCGGCGAATAGTACCATATTTGTTGCTTTCAGTTCAACTTTGGTGTTACAAGGGGTTTTATTGGTCGTTCGCTCAGCTGTGCGTGCCCCACACATAATAATCAAGGGGGGGGGGTCAGTTTGTGGAGTTAGGTGGCCAGATATAAGAGATGATGCCATCGCAGAAATTATCTACCAGTCATAACTGTGATTCAGATGTATCATTAGTATATACTGGGAACAACAGCAATGAAAAGGTTGTTTTACACTCCTCTAAATCAGAGGCCTTGCTGCCGGATACAGTTTATCGTCATACCTAAGACGCAAAGATGACCTAAAGGCAAGGATTATGGAGGCATTCACCAACTGAAGCGATGTCGTATGTTGGCTGTTGTTGAATCTAATAGCCATTTAATTGAATAAATTTACACTTTTTCACAATATTTTTGCGTAACTTTTGGTAAATATATATGATAAAATGGGATGCTGGCGTCATTTATACGACAGTTTATGCATTGCACTTCAATATGCGTGTATGTATGTGTGCGTGTGTGCGTGTGTGTTTGTGTGTGTGTGTGTGTGTGTGTGTGTGTGTGTGTGTGTGTGTGTCCTTCAGTAGGATATAGAATCCGAGCAAAAGTTTGATGAATCAAATATAAACAAATAGACATCACAGATTAAAATAACCGATTTAGAGCCAAAGTCACAAAAATTAATTCTGTTTGACAGACGATAGACGCCAGCCTAGCAGAGGATATTAACTATTTAATATTGAAGCACACACACACACACACACACACACACACACACACACACACACACACACGCACGCACGCACGCGCACACACACACACACACACACACACACACATACTTGTGTGTGTGTGTGTGTGTGTGTGTGTGTGTGTGTCCGTTACCTATAGACTCCGGAACAGTTGAACCGATTTTCTTGAAAATTCACAGATTTACGATAAGCGTCTGCGAGTGTTATTAGCTAGGTTTTGTGTCGAGTTACCCTCGATAAATATTGAAAATCGATAATCGAAAAGATTGGGTTATAGAAGGAGTGGTCCGATTTTAATCAAATTTGATACACTCATAGACAAAGACATAAAAAAACGATATCCAGAAGTTTCAAGGTTGCAGTTCTTACAATAATGCAGAAAATCGATAATATATATATATATATATATATATATATATATTTAGTATATCGAGGCAGCAAGTAATTTTCTAGACATATGCTATTAAATATAAGAGACAATGAATGTCTATTATGTTTAATCATGAGCCGTTCTAAACGTCGTATTTTTGCTTTAATTTCAGTTGAAAATAAATGTTGGAGAATTTTTGTCTTTATTTTCAACTGAAATTAAAGCAAAAATACGACGTTTAGAACGGCTCATGATTAAACATAATAGACATTCATTGTCTCTTATATTTAATAGCATATGTCTAGAAAATATATATATATATATATATATATATATATATATATATATAAAAGGCAAGATGTTTGTGTGTGTGTCTGTTTATCTGCTTCGATGTCAGTATTTTTTTCAGCCCTTTTATTTTATTTTTTGCTTCGGGTTTGGCTCTAAGTAGGTATAATTGTATTTCTTAGTCTCAGCCATGATACCATTTACTCAGAGGACTTATATAGTCTTTAAAATTCAGTTTACGACGAAAAAACTTATTTGATATCGATACCAGGAAACCAAAATTTGACTTACATCCATTAATTTTCTTTTCAGTCTACGGTTTCGCTTTAACTGCAAACAACTATTGCTTTTTAGTCTTTCGTGCCAACGACCAAAGAGTCTGAGCTCCAGGACCATGGATTAGTTTTAAAGCTTTCATTACACCCAAGCAACGCCGGACTATAATGCTGGTACGTATATAATCGTTTCACCCTAAGCAAGGCAGTACCGCCACTGGTGTGCAGGGAGTTATCGTGAGAGAAAGGAAAATAAAACGAAACTGGGAGTAAAATCGCTACGAGTAAACAGATGAGGCATGTCAGCAATATTTGTATGAACAGAATATATATATATATATATATATATATATAAGAATATTCTAACGCAACAAATTCGACAATAGGTCTCTTTTGTGCTGGATTATTAATTGCTAATTTTTATCCTACATCCCTTTTCCCCACAGACTATACATAGTGTGTCTCTCGTTAGCCTGAGGGTATTTCGATGACATGTGTTTTGACGAGCTACTGCCCCTGACCTTTACAACGGAGACCCGCCATATCTCGTACACAAGTGGGATTCCTCGCCATATCTTTCGTATTCTATTAGTGAGGCAGCTTTTTTCCAATAACTATCGCTTTCTGAAATAGACACTCGGAAGAATCTTTTTTTTTTTTTTTTTTAATCGTATCACCCCGAGCAAGGCGGTAACGCCACTGATGTGCAGGGGGCTACGTAATAGTGGAAAGATTGGAAAAGAGAAAGCCGGAAACCACATCCTAAACAGGGAACAAGGGATGAGCCTCTTCACCTGTTCAATAGATGTGGGTGCAGTGTGAACCGGGCGATAGTTTAGTCTATCTACTCCAATTGAAAAAAAAAAAAAGAAAAGGAGTGAAAAGATTGGAAAAGAGAAAGCCGGAAACCACATCCTAAACAGGGAACAAGGGATGAGCCTCTTAACCTGTTCAATAGACGTGGGTGGAGTGTGAACCGGGCGATAGATGGATCTATCTACTCCAATTGAAAAAAAAAAAGAAAAGGAGTGAAAAGATTGGAAAAGAGAAAGCCGGAAACCACATCCTAAACAAGGAACAAGCCTCTTCACCTGTTCAATAGACGTGGGTGCAGTGTGAACTGGGCGATCTCTATAATCTTCTACATACATGTAGTTAAGTGCCATACGTGATACACAGTTGAGCGATCATGTCTAGAAAGAAACATGACTGACTGGGAAGAAAATTTTCCCGCAGTAGGTAGCTTTCTGCGTTAGACAAGTTTCTAAGCAAAGCTATGGAATTCAATCCAATCTGTCCTGCTATTTAACCCATGGCTAGAGGGAGAAGCGACGGATTAATACCTTTCCCAAGAGTATTTGCGCGTAAATATATACAGTAAATTTAACTGGATTTTGAACTCGACTTTCCGGTTTCTCGTTTTGAACCGTTATCCACTGCACCACAACGCATTTCCAGTTAGTTAAGTGCCATACGTGATACATGCTTTGACAATCATGTCTCGAAAAAGACACGACTGACTAGGAAAAAAGATTTTCCCTCAGTAAGTTGCCATTACTTTCTGCGGTAGACTGGTTATCAACCAAGGCTAAAGAACCCAATCTTTCCTGCTATTTAGCCCATAGCTGGAGGGAGAATAGACGGATTAATACCTTTCTAAAGGGTATTTGCGAGTAAGTGAATGCAATGAATTCAACTGGAATTCGAACTCGGCTCATCGATTTCTCGTTTTTAGCCGATACCCACTGCACACATCATAAAATGTCACACAGTAATCCTTTATCTTTAGTGGGTTTTTGGCTTTGTTTCACGGGAACTTCAATATGTAAAAAGTGCATTAGTAAAAATAATTTACCATCGTTGAAAACCAGCATTCACATTTCAGTTTTTATCTGCCCTGAACATCAATCATATACGCCTATGCAAATCTGACTCGTGTAACTAACTATTTAGGCAAGTTAAAGTTCATGGCTTCTGCTCGGATGAGCTTAAGTCACTGATGCCTCCTCAACAGGTGTTTACCCGTGCAACCAGACTGGCAACTGGGTCCCACCCATTCACAGCCAGGTTAGCCAAATGCAGACGACAATTCTACTCCTGCAGCTTCCTCTCTCGCACTTCCCGCCTGTGGAACTCACTCCCGTATTCTTGCTTTCCTGACGGCTACAACCCCCAGAAATTTAAATGCAAAGTTAATACTCATCTACTAACCACTGGCCTCTAGCTCTTTCCCCTCCCCTGTATAACCTTCCCTTTCTCTCCACCTATGTATCTGTCATCGCACCTACTTTCTCAGCTTTCTATTGTTCCTTTCTAACTAGCTTGTACTCCTCACTCTTTTCTAATTAATCTTTATACATTTATGTAACCCCCTGCACATCAGTGGCGTTTCCGCCTTGCTCGGGGTGAAATGATTTAAAAAAAAATATTCAAGAATCGACCAATACATTATGTCGACTTATATATATCGGCATTAACAGAAGCAAGAAAAAGAAATCTGCTCAAGTTTCGAAGTATTTAAAAGAGTAAAAACTGGGAGGAAAACAAATAATGAAAAGGAGCTAAAAATGAGTGTTTTGAATGTCGGCCTGGGCGGTGATCCCATGACAACTTCAATAGAATTTCCGGTTTGTTATTTCGTATTCTAAACGTTCATTTAAAACCTTTTCCTGTCATCCTCTTCCTTGTTTCTTCCTGAAAAAGAAATACTTCTTATTAGTTAATAAGTTGCTATTTAATATACTAAATAATAAAAAAAAACCAAAAAACAAAAAAAAAACAAAAAAACTCTCGTCTTAATTGAAAACTTATTTGTCATTAAAACGCGGATCAGTTATTGACTTCCCGTTTTTAATTTCTTTTCTACTTTTACTTTCTTATTTACTTTTCTTTTTCTTTCTTTTACCGTCTTCTTTTTCTTCTTCATCACTTTTCATTGCTTTATTTCTAACATTATTTTCGCAAATTCAACCTTTTTCATTTTTTCTTGTTTGTTTTTTCTTCTTTCTTATCGATTTCTTTTCTCTTTCTTTTAGTATTTCTAGTTACTTCATTCTTTCTTTTGTTTCCTTCTGTCGTTCTTCTCACATTCGTTTCATTCTTTCTTCTGTCGCTCCGTCTTTCTTTTATTTTCCTGTTATCTCCTTTATTAATTCTTTTATTCACTCATTCATTTCTTTCTTTCCAATTTCTTTCTTTTTTCTTTTTTCCAGTTTATTCATTCATTCATTCATTTCTTTCTTCATTTCTTTCTTTCTTTCCTTCTGTCTTTCCTTCTTTCTTTCTTTCTTTCTTTCTTTCCAGTTTATTCATTCATTTATTCATTCATTTATTTCTTTCCAATTTCTTTCTTTCTTTCTTTCTTTCTTTCTTTCTAGTTTATTCATTTATTCACTCATTCATTCATTCATTCATTCATTTCTTTCTTTCTTTCTTTCTTTCTTTCTTTCTTTCCAGTTTATTCATTCATTTATTTACTCATTCATTTTTCTTTCCAATTTCCTTCCAACTTCTTTCTTTCTTTCTTTCTTTTTTCTTTCTTTCTTTCAACTTTCCAGCTTATTCTTTTGTTCACTTATTCATTTCTTTCTTTCCAATTTCTTTCTTTCTAACTTCTTTCTTTCTTTAAATATTTTCAGATTCTACTACTTTTTTTACCTTTCTAATTCATTCATTCATTCATTTATTTACTCATTCATTTCATTCTAATTTTCTTTCTTTCTCTTACTTTTCCAGTTCATTCATGCATGCATTTATTCACTTTCTCATTTCTTTCCAATTTTCTTTCTTTCTTTTTCTTTCTGTCTTTCTTTTTAATACGCATCTTCTACGAATTCAAATTTATTTTTCTTTCCTTCGCTCAGTTTCAACTAGAACGTTTCGTCTTCTTCTTCTTTAACACTCTGACCCCCCACCCAAAGTTTATTATCCCAATTTGATTCTTAAATTACTTCTTAAACACTTGTCTATTTATGCACCTCCCACTACATCCTTTTCAGTCTCTCTAATCTTTGCCATCTCTGTTTCATTCTCTTCTCGACCAACTTCTCGACCTTTTTTTCTTTTACAACCGGCTCTAATTACACACCGCTATCTTTCCACTTGCCGAAAACCCTCCTATCGACCATAATCACCTATAATTATCTTTTAGCTAGTTGAAGCCCCGACTGATACCTGTCAGAACCCTGGGCTGTTTATGATCAGGGTTTAAATGTATACCTGCCCAGCATCTTGGCTAAACTCCTTTTAAACAAATATTATATCCATTGAGCATATCACGGTGGGATTTTTGTCTGTCAACAGGACTATTTTCCCCGTTTTTATTGTTGGCTTTGTGATTGCCTCTAAAGAAAAAAAAAACGGGATGAATCTTTGATTGCCTAACGTACGCCATTGCTTTTCCTGTCCACTTCTTGACAACTGATTTGTAGTTGTCTTTATAATCTTAACACTGGCGAGAAAAAATGAAGTAGAGAATAAAACAAGAATAATAACTAAATACTTAATTTTTACATAACATCATTCGCTTGTGTAAATAACGCTTGCTTCAATTCCTGATAACTTTTTTGTCATATTCAGTATAATTTTTTTTATTACAAAATCAGTAGTAACCTATCTATATTAAATATATAATAAATATATATCATGTACGGTGAGCTGGACACGCAAGAGTGTGAGGTAAGACACTCTGCACTACGTTTCAAGGACATCTGCGAGAGGGACCTGTAACTGGGAACAGCTATCAGACAATCCCGGCGGCTGGTGCCATGATGTTCAAGCAAGATTCACGAAAAGGTGAATTCAACTTTTGGAGACCAGAAGACACGATGTTATCTATCTATCTATCTATCTATCTATCAGTTTGTTATCTGCATTCTTGTGTAAATTAATTGAAACAACTGCTTTAGTTTCCGTTCTTTTCTCATACGGTCAGTTTTAGTCCCACTAGAGTGACAGTCCGTTATCGAATATTGCTTTTTTCACAGATTAGATAATTTGTAGGGGTGTGCAGTAATATGACTCTATTTTCGGGGTGCATGATGAAATTTGTTGAAATTTGTTTGTTCTTGAAAAATATTGCGTCATCCGTGATTGCATTAGATTTTTATCTCGCCCAGACACTATTGTCTCGATTGTCGATTAGTTGTCCCACGGCCATTTTCTGCGATGGATGTTACTTCAAGGACGCGTACAAAAATTGTAACGCTACACGAACACTGGCAAGCCTTACAGAGCGATCGTGAATATTATTGGTGTCTGTCATCAAGACGAAGAAACACACTTACTCCATCAGTCTAAAAGGTAAAGGAAAATGCGATCGGAAGAGAAAAACAACGCTAAGAGACGACGTATACGTGATCAGGGAAATTTTGAAAGATCCTAAGAAGACATTATTCATATTGTTTCAATTAATTTGCACATGGTTGTATTTCATTTCATATCTATCTATCTATCTATCTATGTCTGTTCATATCTATCTATTCTCAGCCCAAAACGTAAAGAAAAATGCTGTCGGAAGAGAAAAGCAACGCTAAGAGACGACGATCAGGGAAAGTGTGAAAGATCCTAGCTAAACATTCGTTTTGTTTCATTTAAACTGCACGAGGCTGTATATATCTATATATCCTCCAGTTTGTTTATCTATCTATCTATCTATCTATCTATCTATCTATCTATCTGAGTCTACTCATATCTATCTATCTATCTATCTATCTATCTATCTATCTATCTATCTAGTCTACTCATATCTATCTATCTATCTATCTATCTATCTATCTATCTGAGTCTACTCATATCTATCTATCTATCTATCTGAGTCTACTCATATCTATCTATCTATCTATCTATCTATCTATCTCTCTATCTATCTATCTGAGTCTACTCATATCTATCTATCTATCTATCTGAGTCTACTCATATCTATCTATCTATCTATCTATCTATCTATCTATCTATCTATCTATCTATCTATCTGAGTCTACTCATATCTATCTATCTATCTATCTATCTGAGTCTACTCATATCTATCTATCTATCTATCTATCTGAGTCTACTCATATCTATCTATCTATCTATCTATCTATCTATCTATCTATCGGATGTGTGTTGTGGGGCAGTAGATATCGGCTCGGTACGAGAAATCAGAATGCCGAGTTCGAATTTCAGTTGGATTCGTTGCTATCACTTACTCGCAAATACTCGATAAAAAGGTATTAACCCATCTCTTCCTTTCAGTTATGGGATAAATAACAGAACAGATTGGGTTCTCTAGCCTTGGCTGGCAACCAGTCTACTGCATAAAATAATGGCAACATACTGCGGGATAAACTTCTGTCCAGTCATTTATGCCTCTTTTGAGACATGATCGCTCAAGTGTGTGCCACGTATGGTTCTTATAGACTGACTGAGCTATATATCTTTCAGTCTGTTGATCTATCTACCTAAGTTTATGACACAATTTTAAACGTGCGTGTGTATGTGTTTATGTTACTTGTAGATTGATTCGTTTTTACGGTTATTTAAAGCCAGAAAATATTTTTTAAACTGTAAGAACTTTTATTTTACCTTTTTTTAGAGATAACAATAAAGCAGCAATAATAGTTGTTAGCTCACTTTTAAAATCAGCATTCAAAACTGATCCATTTACATGGATTCGAACACCAACCGCTGGCGTCAAGGTGATGTTATGAACTACAATTTTATCTATCTATCTATCACAGTCTGATCATTATCTATATATCAAAGTCCGTATGTATGTATGTATGTATGTATGTATGTATGTATGTATGTCAGCTTCTTCATCTATCTATCTATCTATCTATCTATCTATCTATCTATCTATCTATCTATCTATCTAAGTTTATTACAGTGTATGTGTAAGTGTGTGTATATTACTAGTAGATGGCTAGATTGATTCATTTTGTATAGTTTATCAAACCTTTTGCTGCCAAAAAAGACTTTTACATTATAAGAATTTTTTGTGGGGAGGGTAATAATGATTTAGTGATATGAGCCTTACTAATTAACTCATAGCTGTGTGTGTGGGTGTGTGTGTGTGTGTGTGTGTGTGTGTGTGTGTGTGTGTGGAATAGTTGTATTCATACCTTTCTCAAGGATATTTGTGAGTTAGTGAATATAATAAGCCCAAGGGGAATTTGAACTTTGCTCTCCAATTAACAATTTCATTATCCATTACAGCCCCCAAACATAAATGATTACAGCACCTGATATTCTTACGCAGTCACCCATCTCAGCACTGACCAACAGAGACGGTGTGTACTACTTTCCGATCGGAATGGCCAAGTCTGATCCTGGGCCCCGGGCATTGCTATGTAACCGTCGCTATCATAGCAACATTTGCTTTTTTTCGACCTAAATTTATATACATTAGAAATGAAACTAAGCACCACTGGTTATTTATTAAATGATGACAAATTTTCGCTGAGTTTGACGTCATTCAGAATCTGTGAAAATGTTTTTGCTCAAGCTAAGACTGGAAACAAAAACACGATAACAAAATTAATTATTTTTACCCATAATTTTGAATGTGTTAATTTTTTCAGCTTTTTAAAAAGAAATATCTCCAGTTGATATTAAAAATTGCTGCAAAACATTGTTGATTGATTTAAGATAGAATGAGCTATGAGGACAATTCTCTAATTTGCATTCAGATACATTGTATTTCTTTTTAATTCTCCGAGTTGAATCGTTCCTCTACACTGCATATGATTTATTATTGTACATAATTAGATTACAATAAAATTTGTATCTAAATCTATCTAAACTTATTTATAAATGGAAGTTTGTCTGTCTGTGTGTTTGTCCGTTACCTATAGACTCCGAAACGGCTGAACTGATTTTGTTGAAAATTTACACAGTTGCACTATAAGCGTCTGCGAGTGTTCTTAGCTAGGTTTTGGGTCGTGGTACTCCCGATAAATATCGAAAATCGATAATCGCAAAGATTGGGTTATAGAAGGAGTGGTCCGATTTTAATCAAATTTCATACACTCATAGACAAAGGCATAAGAAACGATATTCAGAAGTTTTAAGGTTGCAGTTCTTACAATAGTGCAGAAAATTTGATATCGATACCAGGAAATCAAAATTTGACTTACATCCATTAATTTTTCTTTCAGTCTCCGGTTTCACTTTAACTGGAAACAACTATTGCTTTTTAGTCTTTCGTGCTAACGTCCAAAGAGTCTGAGCTCCAGGACCATGGATTAGTTTTAAAGCTTTCATTACACCCGAGCAACGCCGGACTATACTGCTAGTGTACATCTAAACTTATAGCATCTGGTATTCCCAAGCAGTCATCCATCTTGGTATTGACCAGGCTCAACGTTGCATAACTTCTGTGAGAGTTCCGGAACCGATGTAGCCGTAAGCGTTGTAAAGTGACGAAAATAAAACTTGAAACAAAAATGACGATATTCTTCTCGCTAATAACACAGACTTGGATATATATATATATTTATATATATATATATATAATTCTTTTTTTAGGTAACTTGGTTTGTTTGGATTGGAGGTTGGTCATAGGTTGGCTCGTGCGCACACGTGAGTCAGTTGACAGCCGCGTTTGTCTTCTTTTTTCTCCTGTTTCTGATCTGAACTCACTCTCTGATCTCTCTGATCTATTAAATAGGCGAGCCTCGCTAAACACGTGACATTTTCCGTCCCGCGTTTTGTTTATATTTCGAGTGCTTATTTCCTTGAACTCAGCCTCACTGTTTATCAAAGATACAGAGAGCCACCTGAGTTTTCGCACTCACTGACATTTCAAAACAGTATTTATTTTCTTTCAAATCTTGCTGGCCTTCTGTCGTTCAATGCGAATATACTTCTGGACAAAATTTTACACCGCAGTTAAAGGATATATAACATTCTTTCTTATATCATTTTTCAAAATGTTTATTTATGAACAATTTAAGCGCGTTTCTTCCTTGACTAACCTTTTCCACCATACAACGACGTCATTGTACAACACATTTACATAATATAACAAATAATAATTAATAAATGATACAGGGAAAAGTAATAATACAAATATAAATATCAAATGTGACATTCTTTTCTCTTCACACTGTGCGCACAGTGCTTAGCAACATCGCGGCCCCCGCAGAATGCGCCTTGCGGCCCCTCTACTCGCAGAATGCAACTTGCGCCCCCGAACATTCTGAACCCACAATAATAAATGGTACTTCAAACAAAATAACATACTTTCGGAACGTAGATATTTCGTGATCACGAAAAACAGAAGAAAATGCGGAATTGGCCTTTTTGAAGCTATACATTACAAACGTTTTCTCAACTTTTAACTACCTTTTGCATATGTTGAAACAGATATCTATAATCTATTTTTCTCTAAAATTCATTTTTTTATTACAAATGATTTGCGGCCTCTTCGGGGCCGGAAGGCTTTTGTCAAAGATCGCCGACTGACGCCAATTCGGTCGGGTTTCAATCCTCGGTAAAAAGCAATCGAATGTCTAACCGTACTGATGAGATGTGATACAGCGAAACAGATCTCTCTGCGGATGACTATATATATATATATATATATTTAGAGAGAGAGAGAGAGAGAGAGAGAGAGAGAGAGAGAGAGAGAGAGAAAGAGAGAGCGAGACGGGTTGATAGATGTCTATTTCAACATACAATTATGATAATAATTTTCCAGTTATTCCTAATAATTATTTTGTTAATTATTTTTTTATTATAATAGGTCTGCGAAGCCAAGGAGCCTTGCGGCTTTCAGGGGCCTTGCGGCTTCCCAGGGCCTTGCGGCTTCTCGGTGCCTTGCGTCCCGAGGGAACCTGCGCCCCCACCCACTCAATGGCGGGGTCTGCGGGAGCCCTAAGCACGGCCCTGTGTGAGTATGTATCTAGCTTGTTAATTATGTACATGAGACACTTTTCTTGATGAAAACTCTAAGTTATCCTTCTAACTAAGTCATAATAATGAATCAGGCCAGAACGCGATTAGCATAAAAAATGTTTTCCTTTACTTCTTTTTTCTTCCTTTTTCTTTTAAAATCCCAATGGGTATGTCGCCCGTCTACACACACTGAGATACATTGAGCAGCCCGATGTGGAGCAATGGTTAGCGCTAGAACAATTACAACCGAACAGTGAGCGCGAACTCTGGTCTTACGCTACATCTAAGCCACACTTAGAAAATCACCATTCCGAGACGCGTGATTATATAACTTATAACCACAAGAGAATTTATCTTTTGCGTACTTTAGTCAACTTCCAAAGTATTCCGCACGTCTCAGGCTCATCATATCCTGAGTTATAGCATCCTTCTGCCACAGCGACACTTCGCCTTTTTACTCTATTTTTTATTTATCGTTTCCTTTTGTTAATTTACTATTTCTTTTCTTTTTTCGTTTGTTTCTTCGTTCATCCAAGCGCCAATCAAAACCTACATAGTGGTTAACTAAAGGACTGATTTGCTTCAAGTATCCTTTGCCTCTTTTTTTGCTAATGAGTTTGTTAATGACTTTGTGGCATCGACCAACTCCTTTGTGATACACTGAAGAAAATCCTTAACCCCTCCAAAAAAAAAAAAAGAAAAAAAAAAAAAGAAGCACAATGCACTGGAAGAGAAAAATGAAAGAGCGCCTACTTTTCCTGTTATTATTAGTACTTGTTTTTTTTTAAACACAACGTCAAAGAAAGTTCTGTAATGTCTAAAAAGTTACTTTTTTAAACACCAGAGAAAGTTCTGTAATATCATCTGAAAAGCTCATTTTTTCATTTCTTTTTTCCTTTTTTTAGACGAACCACACAAAAAAGTTATATAATATTCACAAGTTCGTCTTCTTCCTGTTTTTCTCCCTTTTTTCTTTTCGAAGAACACACATATCAAGGAAATTTTTGTACTGTTCAGACATTCCAGTGCACGACCATACTGTCTATTTAAAATGGTTATCATATGCAATGAATAATAAGTTGATTGGTCGGTTTAAGAAATTCTACCTGTGATAACCTAGTTTATAAAATAAGACAAAGATACGGAGAATAAATAATGATTGACCCTAGAATTGAAGAGGTTAAGAATTTAGTGTTCGGAAAGCATCCACGCGGGAGTATGTTTCTCAAAGTAGCGATTCTTGAGGAGAATCTTTCGTACTGGAACGCACTTCAACACAAAAGAATATATTATACAATTATTATAATAAAATTTCAACATATATATATATATATATATATATATATATCAAGCCTGAAGGCCAAAATAAAAGCAAGCCTACATTCTTAGGTATTTATAAGTAGGTATGTCAAGGGCTCAAGTTTTCAAGTTTACCCGGAAGTTCACCTACCAGGCGTCTTTGATAATTTCCGGTTTCTCTGCATTTCAAGACGATGAATAAAAGACTTTATGTAAAGATGCAAAAATAAAACAGAAAACGGAAGGCCATTTTGAAAATAATTCCACAATTCTAAGATGGTGAAAAAAACAAACCAAACCATTATTTCTTTATTCTACATTGCGATCGATAACAGTTGGAAATTAAAATCGCGGTAAAATGCATTCTATGTCTCTTCTGTAACCGGAACTGCTTCAAGAATAAAAAAAGACACTTATTCTTACTTGTTCTTCCTTATTCACCATTCTGATTATATTCTTAACGAGTTTTCGCGACAGTAGTTACTTGTGGCTTAAGCTACAGATTAAATAAAAAGTCTCTCCAATATTCCATCAGTCTCTTCACTACTGCTGGTAGTCATTGAGTCTTCCAATAAATACGAACCAGTGGCTTTTATTGAAACTAAAATAAGACGTTCTTATTACAAAATACCGTAAGTTCTATTCTAATAGTTTCTTTTCTCACTTCACACCTGAGGAACACCCTTTCAATATATTGCTTCCCCCCACCTACAATCTTCAAAAGTTTAACTGCAATACCATTCGCCATTTTCTGTTTTCCTGAATCCTGTTCTTTTATCGTACATTCTTTTCTTTCATTCTCTTTTACTGCGAGTAACCCATTGCGTCTTAGTGGCATTATCGCCCTGCTTGGAGTGGAATGATTAAAAGATCGAACAGGTACTACATTCTAATCTTTAGAAGAAAACGAATGAAGATTTTACATACACATACTGAAGTAGGAAATATTTCTTATTCGAAACTGACAACATTGCAAAGCGTTGCTATTGCATCCTCTAGGTCAGAAAAGCATTTATTTTTTTTTTAAATATTTATTTCAGTTTCATTAACAAAACTAAAAAGAGATATCCTCTGTCAGATTTTCATCTGCAATATTTCTGACCTACATCAACAGGTAAACAAATACAGATTATGAAATTTTTTTTCTACGCAGATGTCCCATTAATTGTAAAAAAATATAATAAAGATTGAATGATATTCTCATACACTTGTGGTGTTTGTACCCAAACTGTTTAAATAAGCAAACGAATAGAAATTAACAAGCTCCAAGTATGAGTGTTATTTGTATAGTAGTTGAAAAATTAGTGATAATGTGATCCAACCTATTTCGGAAAGTGCCGACAATGATATACCCCCTTTTACAAAAGGCCAAAAGTAATCAAAACCATTTTAGATTTTAGGGTGATTCAGTCTACTTCACCCCTGACGGACAATGATAGAACCCAATTTGCAAAGGGTCCAAAATAATCCAACCCACCTTGGATTTGGCCGTTAATGATGCAGCCCATTTTGCAAAGGGCCAACACTAATCCAACCCACCTTGGATTTGGCCGTTAATGATGCAGCCCATTTTGCAAAGGGTCCAAAATAATCCAACCCACCTTGGATTTGGCCGTTAATGATGCAGCCCATTTTGCAAAGGGCCAACACTAATCCAACCCACTTTAGATTTGGCCGTTAATGATGCAGCCCATTTTGCAAAGGGTCCAAAATAATCCAACCCACCTTGGATTTGGCCGTTAATGATGCAGCCCATTTTGCAAAGGGCCAACACTAATCCAACCCACTTTAGATTTGGACGTTAATGATACAACCTACTTTACAAAGGGCCAAGCCCATTTTAGATTTGGCCTTCAGTGATGCATCCCACTTCATCACTGTGTGAAATAATGGGGTCTACTTTGCAAAGCGTAAAAAAATAATTAAGCCCACTTTAGATTTGGCTGTCAGTGATGAAGCCCACTTCCCCACTGACCGAAATTATATAACTTATTTTGTAAAGGGCTAACCATAATCTAACCTACTTTAGATTTGGCTGTCAATGAGAAAGCTCACTTCACCACTGATCGAAATATTGTAGCCAATTTTGCAATGGGCCAAAAATGATCAAGCACACTTTAGATTTGGCCATCAATGATGCAGCCCACTTCGCAAAGGACAGAAAATGATGCAGCCCATTTTACAAAGGGTAACAAATAATCATGCCCACTTTAGATTTGGCCATCAGTGATGAAGCCCACTTTATCACAGATCGAAATGTTATAGCCAACTTTGCAAAGGCCAACAATAATCCAACCCACTATGATACAGTCCACCTTGTAAAGGGCCAACAATAATTTAACCGATTTTAGATTTCGTCGTCAATGATACATTCCACTTTGCAAAGGGGCAACAATAAACTAACCCGCTGTATATTTGGCCATCAATGATGCAGCCAAGTTGGTAAGGGGCTGACAATGATGTAATGAAGTTTACCAGGGTCTGAGAAAGATGCAAATGATTTTAGAGGGTACTGACAATGATTCAGAGCACGGTACAAAGACAGGCAATGATTCAGCCTCTTTTACATGACACTGAGAATGATTCAGTCTATTTTACAAGAGACTGACAATAGTACAGGACAACTTTGCAAAACGCAGTCAATGATACAACCTATTTTAAAATGGTAAAGTGGTTCAGATGGAAGGAAATGGTCTTTCCGAGTACCTCATCATAACTTTAGTCGAAACATTAATGTGAACTGATACTTATGCCAGCAATCTATCTATCTATCTCAGCTTTTTATCTATCTATCTATCTATCTATGCTTTTTTATCTATCTATCTATCTATCTATGCTTTTTTATCTATCTATCTATCTATGCTTTTTTATCTATCTATCTATCTATCTATCTATCTATCTATCTATCTATCTATCTATCTTTTTTATCTATCTATCTATCTACTTTTTTATCTATCTTTGTTTTTTATCTATCTATCTATCTTTGCTTTTTTATCTATCTATCTATCTTTGCTTTTTTATCTATCTATCTATCTATCTTTGCTTTTTTATCTATCTATCTATCTATCTATCTATCTATCTATCTATCTATCTCCTGCTCGTATGTATGTATGTATGTATGTATATTTGTATGTATGTATGTGTGTGTGTATGTTTGTGTGTGTGTGTATGTGTATGTGTGTGCGCGTTTGTGTGTGTAGGGATGCGTGTGTGTGGGTGCGTGACGTTTGCTTTATGTATATGGGGATATTTATTATTAATGAAGAAGAAGGTATAATTATTATTTCTGCATATATATATATATATGTGTGTGTGTGTGTGTGTATGTTTGTGTGTGCGTGTGTGTGCGTTTGTGCGTGTAGGGATTAGGGATGCGTGTCTCTGGGTACATGACGTTTGGTTTATATATATGGGGATACTTATTATTATTAGCGTGAAAGAAGCTATAATTATTCTTTCTGCATATATATATATACACACACACACACACACACACACACACACATATATATATATATATATATTATTAACAGTAATGAAGCCAAAAAAGTTGTTATTATCTATGCTTTCTTTTTGAGTAGCGATCCTGTTAATTGCCGAAGGCGTTCTACCAGACTACCGGAAAAGAAAGAGATGCTTGACTTCTCACTTAGAGAAAATATAAAAAAACATACACAAAAGAAAAACACCAACAACTAAATAAATTGATAAAAATAACAATAAGGTTCATAAATTAATAAGCAACAAAAAAACGTGGTATTAGTAGTACTAATAGTAAAAATAGATTTAACGGTTCTAAAGTCAGAACAAAAGTTTTCTTTCACTTTATTTAAAGTTTCTCTTTTAAAGACAAACATACAGCAAAGAGAGAGAGAGAGAGAGAGAGAGAGAGAGAGAGAGAGAGAGAGAGAGGTACAAATGAGAGGGTGAAAATAAAAGATTCCAAAAAGGTGAATGAGGACATGAGAATAAGTCATTTTGAGATCTTCCATGTAAATCTTACTTTTTCCAATTATTTATTGCGTTTTGTTACACGCCGTATTGATGACTCACTTGAAATAGAAGTCGTACTTAAAGTACCAGTAAATTCTTCGTTAATTATTATTATTTAATTATTCAGCATATTATTAGCAGTAAAAATGTATCATTACATGACAAATATTAACTCTGACAATGTATTATTACATGACAAGTATTAACTCTGACAATGTATTATTACATGACAAATATTAACTCTGACAATGTATTATTACATGACAAATATTAACTCTAACAATGTATTATTACATGACAAGTATTAAATCTGGCAATGTATTATTACATGACAAATATTAACTCTGACAATGTATTATTACATGACAAATATTAACTCTAACAGTGTATTATTACATGACAAGTATTAACTCTAAAAATGTATTATTACATGACAAATATTAACTCTGACAATGTATTATTACATGACAAGTATTAACTCTGACAATGTATTATTACATGACAAATATTAACTTTGACAATGTATTATTACATGACAAGTATTAACTCTGACAATGTATTATTACATGACAAATATTAACTCTGACAATGTATTATTACATGACAAGTATTAACTATGACAATGTATTATTACATGACAAATATTAACTCTGACAATGTATTATTACATGAAAAGTATTAACTCTGACAATGTATTATTACATGACAAATATTAACTCTGACAATGTATTATTACATGACAAATATTAACTCCGACAATGTATTATTACATGACAAGTATTAACTCTGACAATGTATTATTACATGACAAATATTAACTCTGACAATGTATTATTACATGACAAATATTAACTCTGACAATGTATTATTACATGACAAGTATTAACTCTGACAATGTATTATTACATGACAAATATTAACTCTAACAATGTATTATTACATGACAAGTATTAACTCTGACAATGTATTATTACATGACAAATATTAACTCTGACAATGTATTATTACATGACAAGTATTAACTCTGACAATGTATTATTACATGACAAGTATTAACTCTGACAATGTATTATTACATGACAAATATTAACTCTGACAATGTATTATTACATGACAAGTATTAACTCTGACAATGTATTATTACATGACAAATATTAACTCTGACAATGTATTATTACATGACAAATATTAACTCTGACAATGTATTATTACATGACAAATATTAACTCTGACAATGTATTATTACATGACAAGTATTAACTCTGACAATGTATTATTACATGACTAATATTAACTCTGACAATGTATTATTACATGACAAATATTAACTCTGACAATGTATTATTACATGACAAATATTAACTCTGACAATGTATTATTACATGACAAATATTAACTCTGACAATGTATTATTACATGACAAGTATTAACTCTGACAATGTATTATTACATGACAAATATTAACTCTGACAATGTATTATTACATGACAAGTATTAACTCTGACAATGTATTATTACATGACAAATATTAACTCTGACAATGTATTATTACATGACAAATATTAACTCTGACAATGTATTATTACATGACAAGTATTAACTCTGACAATGTATTATTACATGACAAGTATTAACTCTGACAATGTATTATTACATGACAAATATTAACTCTGACAATGTATTATTACATGACAAATATTAACTCTGACAATGTATTATTACATGACAAGTATTAACTCTGACAATGTATTATTACATGACAAATATTAACTCTGACAATGTATTATTACATGACAATTATTAACTCTGACAATGTATTATTACATGACAAATATTAACTCTGACAATGTATTATTACATGATAAGTATTAACTCTGACAATGTATTATTAAATGACAAATAGTAACTCTGACAATGTATTATTACATGACAAATATTAACTCTGACAATGTATTATTAAATAACAAATATTAACTCTGACAATGTATTATTAAATGACAAATATTAACTCTGTCAATGTTTTATTACATGACAAATATTAACTCTGACAATGTATTATTACATGACAAGTATTAACTCTGACAATGTATTATTACATGACAAATATTAACTCTGACAATGTATTATTACATGACAAATATTAACTATGACAATGTATTATTACATGACAAATATTAACTCTAAAAATGTATTATTACATGACAAATATTAACTCTGACAATGTATTATTACATGACAAGTATTAACTCTGACAATGTATTATTACATGACAAATATTAACTCTGACAATGTATTATTACATGACAAATATTAACTCCGACAATGTATTATTGCATGACAAGTATTAACTCTGACAATGTATTATTACATGACAAATATTAACTCTGACAATGTATTATTACATGACAAATATTAACTCTGACAATGTATTCTTACATGACAAATATTAACTCTGACAATGTATTATTACATGACAAGTATTAACTCTGACAATGTATTATTACATGACAAATATTAACTCTGACAATGTATTATTACATGATAAGTATTAACTCTGACAATGTATTATTAAATGACAAATATTAACTCTGGCAATGTATTATTACATGACAAATATTAACTCTGACAATGTATTATTAAATAACAAATATTAACTCTGACAATGTACTATTAAATGACAAATATTAACTCTGTCAATGTTTTATTACATGACAAATATTAACTCTGACAATGTATTATTACATGACAAGTATTAACTCTGACAATGTATTATTACATGACAAATATTAATTCTGACAATGTATTATTACATGACAAATATTAACTATGACAATGTATTATTACATGACAAATATTAATTCTGACAATGTATTATTACATGACAAGTATTAACTCTGACAATGTATTATTACATGACAAATATTAACTCTGACAATGTATTATTACATGATAAATATTAACACTGACAATGTATTATTACATGACAAATATTAACTCTGACAATGTATTATTACATGACAAATATTAACTCTGACAATGTATTATTACATGACAAGTATTAACTCTGACAATGTATTATTACATGACAAATATTAACTCTGACAATGTATTATTACATGACAAATATTAACTCTGACAATGTATTATTACATGACAAGTATTAACTCTGAAAATGTATTATTACATGACAAATATTAACTCTGACAATGTATTATTACATGACAAGTATTAACTCTGACAATGTATTATTACATGACAAATATTAACTCTGACAATGTATTATTACATGACAAATATTAACTCTGACAATGTATTATTACATGAAAATATTAACTCTGACAATGTATTATTACATGACAAATATTAACTCTGACAATGTATTATTACATGATAAATTTTAACTCTGACAATGTATTATTACATGACAAGTATTAACTCTGAAAATGTATTATTACATGACAAATATTAACTCTGACAATGTATTATTACATGACAAGTATTAACTCTGACAATGTATTATTACATGACAAATTTTAACTCTGACAATGTATTATTACATGACAAATATTAACTCTGACAATGTATTATTAAATGACAAATATTAAGTCTGTCAATGTTTTATTACATGACAAATATTAACTCTGACAATGTATTATTACATGACAAGTATTAACTCTGACAATGTATTATTACATGACAAATATTAACTCTGACAATGTATTATTACATGACAAATATTAACTATGACTATGTATTATTACATGACAAATATTAACTCTGACAATGTATTATTACATGACAAATATTAACTCTGACAATGTATTATTACATGACAAATATTAACTCTGACAATGTATTATTACATGATAAATATTAACTCTGACAATGTATTATTACATGACAAATATTAACTCTGACAATGTATTATTACATGACAAATATTAACTCTGACAATGTATTATTACATGACAAGTATTAACTCTGACAATGTATTATTACATGACAAGTATTAACTCTGACAATGTATTATTACATGACAAATATTAACTCTGACAATGTATTATTACATGACAAATATTAACTCTGACAATGTATTATTACATGACAAATATTAACTCTGACAATGTATTATTACATGACAAGTATTAACTCTGAAAATGTATTATTACATGACAAGTATTAACTCTGACAATGTATTATTACATGACAAGTATTAACTCTGACAATGTATTATTACATGACAAATATTAACTCTGACAATGTATTATTACATGACAAATATTAACTCTGACAATGTATTATTACATGACAAATATTAACTCTGACAATGTATTATTACATGACAAATATTAACTCTGACAATGTATTATTACATGACAAATATTAACTCTGACAATGTATTATTACATGACAAATATTAACTCTGACAATGTATTATTACATGACAAATATTAACTCTGACAATGTATTATTACATGACAAGTATTAACTCTGACAATGTATTACTTCATGACAAATATTAACTTTGGCAGAGAAACAGAATAGCAAAAGAGTCCAGTGAAAGCAGGGACCATATTTAGGAGAAATATACTTCTTTTGTTGAAGTAGAGCTGTTTGAGAGGAATCAAATGTGTGACCTTCTGTAACTGCATGTTTAATTCGAGTACTACCTGCTGAGCGTGACGCATTGATGGTTCTCCAGTATTGATAACAGTCTTTAGAAAAACGTTCGTACACCATTAGACCATGTTCTGGATGGCCAGCTAAGGGTGTCAGGTTGTCACATACAATTCCAAATAATAATATTCAAAATTCAGTAGCAATGGGCTTTCAAAAGTAACACTCACAATCCCAAATATTAATCTTCAATTTTCAGAAACTATGTGCTTTCAAAAATATCACTCACAGTTTCAAATATTAATATTCAAAATTCAGTAGCAATGGGCTTTTAAAAGTAACACTCACAGTCCAAAATATTAATCTTCAATTTTCAGAAAAAATGTGCTTTCAAAAATATCTCTGACAATTCCAAATAATAATATTCAAAATTCAGTAGCATTGACCTTCTAAGGTAGCACTCACAATCCCAAATATTAATACACAAACTTCAGTAGCATTAAGCTTTCAAAAGTAGCACCCTCAATCTCAAATAATAATCTTTAATTTTAAGAAACAATGTGCATTCAAAAATATCACTTACAATTCCAAATATTAATATTGGGCTTTCAAAAGCAGCACTCACAATCCCAAATATTAATCTTTAACATTCAGTAGCAATGGGCTTTCAAAATTATCACACAATATCACAAATATTAATCTTTAAAATTCAGTAGGAATGAGCTTTCAAAAGAATCACTCACAGTCCCAAATACTAATCTTGAAAATTCCGTAGCAACGGGCTTTAAAATGTAGCACTCACAACCACAAATATTATTACCTCAAAATTCTGTTGGAACGGGCTTTCAAAAATATCACTCACAATCACAAATATTAATCTTCAAAATTCAGTAGCAATGAGCTTTCAAAACTATCATACACAATAACAATTATTGGGCCTCGAAATTCAGTAGCTATGTGCTTTTAAAAGTAGCACTCACAATCATAAAAATTAATCTTTAAAATTCAGTAGCATTGAGCATTCAAAAGTATCACTCACAATCACAAATATTAATCTTCAAAACTCAGTAGCAATGAGCTTTCAAAACTATCATACACAATAACAATTATTGGGCCTCAAAATTCAGTAGCTATGGGCTTTTAAAAGTAGCACTCACAATCATAAAAATTAATCTTTAAAATTCAGTAGCATTGAGCATTCAAAAGTATCACTCACAATCACAAATATTAATCTTCAAAATTCAGTAGCAATGAGCTTTCAAAACTATCATACACAATAACAATTATTGGACCTCAAAATTCAGTAGCTATGGGCTTTTAAAAGTAGCACTCACAATCATAAAAATTAATCTTTAAAATTCAGTAGCATTGAGCATTCAAAAGTATCACTCACAATCACAAATATTAATCTTCAAAATTCAGTAGCAATGAGCTTTCAAAACTATCATACACAATAACAATTATTGGACCTCAAAATTCAGTAGCTATGGGCTTTTAAAGTAGCACTCACAATCATAAAAATTAATCTTTAAAATTCAGTAGCATTGAGCATTCAAAAGTATCACTCACAATCACAAATATTAATCTTCAAAATTTAGTAGCAATGAGCTTTCAAAACTATCATACACAATAACAATTATTGGACCTCAAAATTCAGTAGCTATGGGCTTTTAAAAGTAGCACTCACAATCATAAAAATTAATCTTTAAAATTCAGTAGCATTGAGCATTCAAAAGTATCACTCACAATCGCAAATATTAATCCTCAAAATTCAGTAGCTGTGAACCTTCAAAGTTATCACTCACGGCCCCAAATATTAATCTACAAAATTCAGTAGCAATGGGCTTTCAAAAGTATCACTCCCAATCACAAATAATGAAACTATTTATTAACACTGAGCTGTCAAAAGTAACCTTCCAAATCGCAAATAGTGAAATTAAAAATTTCTTAAGTAGCAAATAGGAAATTCAAAGTTTAATGGCAGTCATTTTACAACGTCGCCCTTTGCCAAATCATAACTAGGAAAATTCAACATAATAACACTGAGTAGAACTCGAAATCGCAAATAGTAAAATTCATAATTTAGTAGAAGTGTTTTTATTATGTTGAGCAATTTGATAATCCTTGTCTGTTCCAAGCTTTCTGCATAGTTACTGGCCTGTCTGCAGGAAAAGAAGAATTAAAAAAATGGATATAGTGACAATTAACCTGACTTCTATTAGGATTGAATGATTAATTTCTGTGGCCTTGTGTCTGTCTAAGGTAAGCTTAAGATATATTTAATTGATAGTGGCAAAAAAAAATTTCTTTTAGAATAATGACAGATAAAAGCTATTAATTAATAAGCCATTTTTTATCTAATTCTCTTTATCGTTTTAATGATAAAGAAAATTATAGAAAGTGAAAGAAAGAGAGAGGGAGTGCGTCTTAGTCGCTTTATTGCCTTGCTTTGGGCTGAAATTATTTTAAAAGAACAGTAAGAAATAGAAAAAGAATGATCATAATTCTTATAGCAATTAAAAATTAGCTTTCTTAGAATTTTTTTCTCCCGATCTTTGTAAATTAGGTAAACGTCTTTTCCGAAGAGTGATCTGCGCACAAACATGCGCAAAGCGATAAAAGCTGAACACACAAACACACAGAGTTGCGCCAACCACTCACATATATCCACAACCAGACTCGAAGCACACGTACATTTTTACACGCATGGATGCACGCTGATATTACTAACATGTGCAGCGGGCCCCGAGCGCTTATAATCAGCACTATATGTGATACTGACTACGCCCTCTCTATTATCATATTTTCATTATTCCTCATTAGGGAGCCAGACGAGGACAGGATCCTCATGTTTTGACACTCATGTGTCAAAATGTCAAAAAAAAAAAAAAAAAAAAAAGAGAAAAAGAAAAGAAAAAAGAAGAAAAAACAGCAAAAAGAAAACAATGAACAAAACACGTGTAAAGACAACGATCCATTTTGTTATTAATTTGGTTTTAAGAGAGATGACTTCCTTGTTCCCTTGTTATCTAGACCTAAAATTCGAAGCCAATATGCAGCATCCTTTTTTAATTCATTCCACTCCAAGAAAGGCAATAAAGCTACTAAGACACAAGTTGAGGGTTAATGAGCGTGACATAATATGAGAAAAGGAAAACATTAAGTTGAGAGAATAAAAAAAGAAGAGGAATTAAGAAAATGGAAGACAATAATTGACATTGCATTTAATTTTTTGAAGTTCAAAGTTAAAAAAAAAAGAATGAGGCCTGAAGATAATTCGGAAGAAACTGTTAGCATAGAACTTACGGCTATATCTCGCACTTTCAACTAAAAATGGATGAGGAAATGAATGAGATCTAACAACCATTGTAGTACTGCTTTTAAATTTGTATATACCAAAGAGAAAAAACTCACCATAACAATTACCCTGAATGTATTTAGAGAATAAGTAACATTCACTCACGCGCTAACACTCTTGATAAAGGTGTTAATCCGTCTCTTTTCCCTCCAGCTATGTATTAAATAGCAGGACAAATAACATATATAATGTAGGATTACAGTTAAAATAGTAATAATGATTGACTAAATGAGATACTTCAACACGATTTCGAGGCACAAAAATGAAATTTCAATAATCTGCCTCTATAAATAGTACTGCCACCAACGTATGTGTCGCCACATGAAATTTATAATGTCTTAATATCTGTGGAATGTGCATCAAAATACTGAGTCTTAACACATCCCTCAATAAATCCCAGGACAAACTAATAAAACAACGACTTTTAGGCAAAATTCGACTTTATTCATCAACATTGCGTATCACCCGAGAAGGAGACTGATTCCAACGCTTCTCTAACAATTCGATGCCTTCTTTGTAGAACGATTTGTTGTTAGCCTCAAAATACGCCTCAGTTTCCAACATCACTTCTTGATTGGAACCAAATCTCTTTCCCTGGAGCATTCTTTTGAGATCTGAAGAATAAGGTGGATCCGGAAGCAATTCGAAGTGCGATTCATGTAGTTTTGGCATCGTTGCGATCGACACGGTGCGTTGACTTGGTGAATGATCATTTTTTCTTTTTCTTAATTTGTAAACCGTTTTTTTCACGATTTCTCCCTTCAAACGCACCAATATTCGCTATTGATGATTCTTCCTTGTTCAAGGTAATCGATACCTTGCGCATCCCAAGATACGGAGACCAAAACATTGCCTTTGGGCGTTTCGGACGGTTTTCACCTGCCACTGTTCACTCAGCTAAGTGCCAATTTGACACTGAAGTGAAGTGGTGGAGCCATGATTTATTCATTGTCACATATTTACGCAAACATTCCTTCTGGTTGCGTTGAAAAAGTTGCAAACAACGATCTGAGTCGTCGACGCGTTGTTGTTTTTGATAGATTGTGAGCAAACGCGACACCCACTTTGAACACGGTTTTCTCATTGACAAAAGTTAATGCGAACACTGCCTTCTGATATATTCAACTCCTCTGCTATCTCATGCAACATCAATTTACGATCGGTTTGTGGATTTTTCACTGTTTCCCGGGATAACTGCCATTTTTGTGTGATCTGAGCTTTTACCCTCATTTGTGTCTGTACGACCGCGTTTAAAGTCAGCATATCACCTTTTAACCGCTGTTTCCGATGGAGCAGAGTCCGAATAACACTTATCAAACCATTACTTTGCTTGAACAGTATTTTTCCCATCAGAAAGCAATGTTTTATCAATACACGAAATTCAGTTTTCCATTGTTTTGAAAATTTGCAACAGTAGCTTCACTTAAATAACTGTAATTTGTAAACTAATAACCCGAATGAGTCCAAATTTTGTCCTGTGCCATTTAAAGGTTAGTAATTTATAAAGGTCATATGAAGTTTTTGTTAGTGGCGTTATCTATATGTCAGACCGGGACTTATTGAGTGATGTGTTGAAAGGTCTCAAATGCAAATCTATAGACGGATGTATTAATTAGTAAGTACGTAATTTTCCCCATAGTTCCCAAAGAAATTTCGATCTGAAAATTTCACTGAATAATGTCCTTGCTATGTGATTAGGATCCATCATAGAATTTAGTGCATTGACAGGGAAAAAAATTATAGATATTTGTCGGGTGAAAATAAATGCTTTTTTTATCAAAAGGCGAAAGATACCTTAAGAGAGAGAGAGAGAGAGAGAGAGAGAGAGAGAGAGAGAGAGAGAGAGAGAGATATGTATATGTAAACTATGTTTGCACGGTATATCACACGCGAAAAGTTTTCCTTCTACCGAGCGCCCCATAGCTCAGAGGTAGAATAGCCGACTGATGACCCTGGTTAAAAGTAATCGGATGTCGAACTGTACTAATGAGCTGTTATACAGCGAAACAGATCTGTCTTCGGATGACTATATATATATATATATAGGACGAAACGGCTGTCCAGTGCTTTCTGCATTCTGTTGAGGTCGAATATAAAGCTTGATGATTTACTTAATATATATATATATATATATATATATATATATATATATATAACCAAGATGTTTGCGTGTGTGTCTGTCTGCAGAATTTGCGCTAACTTGGTAGAATTATAGTTTTTAGTTTCAAACATTAGTAGATCTTCTCAGATGACTCATTTTCCCTGATATCGGAAATCGATACCCCCGATATTCTATCGAATTTGATCAAAAACTTATATTCAGCCATCAATATTGCTCATTTTCTCCAACTTTAGTCCCGATGGATACGATAAGTTTTCAAGGGAATTACTTAGGTTAGCTTATTCTTGGATGACTTATTTGACTCCGATATTGGAAATTGATACCCCGATATCCTATCGGGTTTGATCAAAAATCAAGTTTTTAGCCCTTTTATTTTGGTTTTGTTTCGGGTTTTGTTCTAACTAGGTATACTTGTATTTTTTAGTCTCAGCCATGATATCATTTAATCAGAGGACTTATTTAGCCTTCAAAATTCAGTTTGCGACGGAAAACTTATTTGACATCGATACCGGAAATCAAAATTTGACTTACATTCATTCACTTTAGTAAGTTCTACGGCTTCGAGATCAGCCTTTCAACAACCTACGTTTTTGTGCTAACGTCCAAAGAGTCTGATCTCCATGACCATGGATTAGTTTTAAAGCTTTCATTACATTCGAGCAACGCCGGGCTATACTGCTAGTACATATATACAAATTACGTATGAATCTCTATCTCTCTATCTATGTCTCTCTCTCTCTCTCTCTCTCTCTCTCTCTCTTCTCTCTCTCTCTCTACATATATATTTATATATATGTATAATTTACATATATATCAATATCAGTTTGTCGCTTTACAAATAATTTACATATCTCTCTCTTTCTATCTCTCTATCTCTCTCTCTCTCTTTCATATATATATATACACATTGTCGTCGACGACTTTATACCGTTTCCAAGAACTTAATTTCTTAATTTCTGATCGCTTCCGTTTGATGATGGCAATGATGACAAAGTAGACCGATTTTTGCATGGAAGAGCTGATGGCATTGACTGCATAAGTAATACTGGCGGAGGACGAGGTCGATTTTGTCGAGTCTTTCTCGCTTGTCGTTTTACTTCTGCCTTTTCTCTTCTAGTGGCTTCAAGTAAATTCCTTATCCTATGTCGTTAAAATATACTCGCGGATGTTTTGTCGCTGTTATACCCTACGTCGCATTCTTTCAAACTTTCGTACATATCTTTCTTCATAATATGCGACTCGTTATCTCGCTATACAGCCTTACAACGTCCACGTTCAGTGACTCTATATCATGAGTAGCACTTGGACATTGAATTGGATTAATAATAATAATAATAATAATACATTTTTCCTGATTAAATTATTTTCTCTTTTAATCAAAACCACATTCTTCAAGTCAAAATTATGGCCAGCCCTCTTACAATGAACAACTAACGCATTGAGTGTTTAATTTGCTGATCGCTTCCTTTATGATGATGGCGTTAAACCGATTTTTTGCCTGGAAGAGCCGATGATCATTGACTGCATAAGTAAGGCTGGCGGAGGACGGGGTCGATTATGTCGAGCTTTTCTCTCTTGTCGTTTTACTTCTGTCTTTTATCGTCTGGTGGCTTCAAAGTCTTTGGTCCTGATGGTGATGCAGTTATGGCCAGCCCTCTTACAATGAAAAACTAACGCATTAAGCGTTTAATTTCTTCATTTCTGATCGGTTTCTTTATGATGATGGCATTGATGACTAAGTAGACAGAGCTTCGCCTGAAAGATCCGATGGCATTGACTGCATAAGTAAAGCTGGCGGAGGACGAGGTCGATTATGTCGAGCTTTTCTCTCTTGTCGTTTTACTTCTGCCTTTTATCGTCTGGTGGCTTCAAAGTCTTTGGTCTTGATGGTCATGCAGTTATGGCCAGCCCTCTTACAATGAAAAACTAACGCATTAAGCGTTTAATTTCTTCATTTCTCATCGGTTTCTTTATGATGATGGCATTGATGACTAAGTAGACCGAGCTTCGCCTGAAAGATCCGATGGCATTGACTGCATAAGTAAAGCTGGCGGAGGACGAGATCGATTATGTCGAGCTTTTCTCTCTTGTCGTTTTACTTCTACCTTTTATCGTCTGGTGGCTTCAAAGTTTTTGGTTCTGATGGTGATGCAATGATGTTTCAAACTAATGAGGCTCAAGTTCACGGGCTTTCAGTGTTTTGAGTTTGTTCTTGTGTCTTTGAAGAGGGCACCATGTAGTCGTTTCCGTGCAGTGTGCTCAATGAATAAATCTTGACGTGCAAACCTTGACTCCTCCATATATGCCGGTACACGATATATAAATTTTTTAAAGATTAGAACAATTTTAGGAAAATGTATGACAAAATTGCATTTTCTTTTTTATTACGCGTTTTGTTCACTAATATTTCACCTTTCTTGGTAAATCTATTATCACAGTGTGAGATATTTAATTTAAAAATTGATAAAATCACGAACAAAAAGAAGCTAAATGAAATTGGCTAGATAATATACCCATCGTTTCGGAACGAGAAATCCAGTTGAATTCGTTGCATTCCCTTACACGCAAATGCCCTTAGCAAAGGTATTAATCAGTCTCCTCCTTCCAGCTATAAGTTAAATAACTAGACAGATTGTGTTATCTAGCCTTGGATGGCAACCAGTCTACCACAAAAAGTAATGACAACTTACTGCAGGAAAATCGTCTGCCCAGTCAGTCATGTCACTTTCGAGACATTGTCACCCAAGTGTGTATCACGTATGGCACTTGACTGAATATACCCAAACATATATTTTAAAAAAATATACGGGGAAAAATCAGAAAGTAAATGTAAATTTCAAAATTATGGGATAAAAACACCAGAGAGGCGCTGATTCATGTGATCGATGTTCCAAGAGAGCTCATTCGAACAATCTTCAGTAGCTGAAATCGAGATGCCAGATCAAGACCGATAACATTACAGACCCTTTTTTGCTCTTTTCCGAGAATCATGACATATTTAGCAGGACTAGATATTGCATGGACAAATGGTAGATTCATAAGCGTGTAAGATGAATTTTGGAGAGGAAAAATTGTTTAGCACGACACTGTGCAGAAGGCAGACAAAAAGAAAGGGGGAAAGAAAGAACTTGTTGCATCAGTTTTCCCTGTCTTTTCCTCGTACGTATAAATGAACGATCAGATCTTGACATTCACAACTAAACTCGAACAAAAAAAAAAAGGCGCTACGAATACGAAACCGACATATTCATCATGCAAATGCAGCTAATAAACGCACAGATTCTACACTCTGATCCTAGAGAAAAGTGTTATAGAGTGAAAGTGACTATTTCTAAGCAGAGCTCGTTTATATTATAATCTGACCAACGTAAATATCCCCATATTTTTGACGGGTACCATGATAGTGTACTAATATAAATGAAGGCATAGACATTTTTTTTTGCGCACACACACACACACGCACACACACACACACACACACACACACATCTTGTCTTAAAGTAAGTGTCAACAAACAGCGTGTACACTAGATTTATGCAGACATACACGCACACAGACATGCGCACATACATGCGCACACAACTATCACTCCGGTCTACCCATGGCCCGTTTTACAAGTGTAGGTTCACGCACCAAACACGAGGGAAACGTACACAGTTCCTTTAAAGACACTGAGGCGCTTGCCGGCTGTCCGATCGCCGTCCATCATCAGCCCATCTTTCATCAAAGTTTGCAAGAGTACAACGAGTAATTACGGATTGCATGGCGCGCCTTCTGAAGGGTGCAGCGCACGTGCACCTGTCACCGTCTACGCGGCTTACGTCACTTCTCAACATACCACGAACCGACCAACTCTTTTCCTCTTCTCGATCGACTTTCAACGAACGCGCGCTGACATCAACCCTTACACATAGTGGGGGACGCCATTGACACGCGGCACCAGACTATTGCTCATGTCGTTTCGGGCATCTCTATTTCTCAGCTGAGATTTCATATAATAATATTTGGTGTTTTTTTTTCACTCGAAATCGAGCGACAACAAGACTTTTCAGTATCCTAAAACTCTATCTCTAATCTAGGTTATTTAATAATAATGGCCTGATAATTTAAATATTTTATTAGTCTGTTGGCGTCGCTTGTTAACATCAGTTAAGTGCCATACGTGAAACACGCTTGGGCGATCATGTCTCGAAAGAGACATGACTGACTGGACAGAAGATTATCCCGAAGTAGGTCGCCATTGCTTTCTGCAGTAGACTGGTTGCCATGCAAGGCTATAGAACCCAATCTATCCTATTGTTTGATTCATAGCAAGAGGGCGAAGAAATGTATTATATTATTAAGTAGCATTTAGTGGGGGGTTAGGTTATTACTTCATAACAATATAAAACAGATCCCCCACTTTATGTCCATCAGAAGCCTTAATTATGTTTCCGACTATTATATTCCGTCAGTCAGTTAAGTGCCATACGTGATATACGTTTTGGGCGATCATGTCTCGAAAGAGACATGACTGACTGGGCAGAAGATTATTCCAAAGTAGGTTACCATTGCTTTCTGCGGTAGACTGATTTCCAGCCAAAGCTATAGAACTCAGTCTGTTCTATTATTTAACCCTGAACTGGAATGAAGAGACGAATTAATATCTTTCCCAAGGGTATTTGCTCGTAAACCCGATTTGTCGTTCGACTGAACCACAACGCAAGTCCATTGTTAACATAGACAATGAAAATTCTCTTCTTGGGGCATCGCGTCCACAGGATTTTTCGCAAATATTGCACGTTCCGGAGGATGATTGTAAATTAAATTTCAGACGCTTTACAATTTTCCTTAAACAATCTATCATGTTTCTAGGCGTTCCGCACACATCGACTACTACAGGAATTACTTCAACAATCGTTTTTCAAACTTTTTCAACTCTCTAGCTAGATCCTGGTATTTTAAAAATATTTTCAATTTCTTTACAGTCAACTTTTGTATCGTATAGAATACCAAAATAGAAAATTCTCTCAGCTGTGAAATGAGACACGTGCGGCTGAGATGGCTTCAATATTGATTCTAGTATCATTCACCTCACTTTTTTCAATATTTTCATTGAACATTTCATTCATAATATGAAGGTTAGTGAATTTAAAGCTGCACAACTACTAATAATTTTAGTGAGATACCATGCTGTGGATATCGACTCAGGCCAAGAAATCGGGGAGCCGAGTTCGAATTCCAGTTGAATTGTTTGCATTCACTTACGCACAAATCCCCATAGGAAAGGTATTAATCCACCTCTTCCCTCCAGTTATGGGTTAAATAACAGGGCAGATTGGATTCTAAAGCCTTGGTCGGCAACCAGTCTATCGCAAAAATTAATGGCAACATACTGCCGAGTCAGTCGTGTCTTTCGACTATGGCACTTAACTGACTAACCATCTCTAGCGGGACTGTCCGCCAAAGCTAAACAGCTTTTCCTGCTCACGAGAAACGGTTATACTCAGCCGGTCGTCACAATGATACTTGGGTACCACGGATAATTATCAGCATTATGACGAGATGACGTACAGAGCGACATTTTTGTCTATCAGTGTATATCAATGCCACGTAAAAAGGATAAAATTATTTCCATTTCTTTATTATTCCATTGAGCTCTGGCTAGGACGATAAACTTCATCGGGCAGCAAGCCCTCTGACCGTAAGACTGGAAGTTTAAAGGACTGTGGAACCACTTCTTAATTGCTGCTTTTCCTAAGTCTACCCTGACCTGGAGTGGTAGCATCTGTTAGGACCCCAACTATGGGTAAAGAGTGAACATTCAAACAAAAATCAGAACACCATGAAGGTATAAAAATGCATTTTTATTGCTGTGGAGTAAATAACACCCCCGGTCCTCAGTATGACGATAAACAGCATCCGGCAGCAAGGCTTGTGATTATGAGGTTGTGAGGAGCATGGAACCACCTTTTAATTGCTGTTGTTCTTAGGTCAGCCCTGACCCGGTGTGGTAGCGCCTGTTAGAGTCCCAGATATGGGCAAATAGTTAACCCTTAAACTGGAGTCAAAACAATATGAGAGTATGAAAATAGACTTTTATCCTAAAAATCCCAGGGATAGATTTTTGAAGAAGAAATATTACCAGCAATGTATTTTTGAAGAAAAAATATTAAGAGCCATATATTTTTGAAGAAGAAATACATATCAGCAATACATCTGACTCTCAAAAAACTACTTTACAAACATACATCAATGAAACTTATTTCTTACAAAGAATATATATTCTATTCATAAGAATCAATTGTAAAAACCTTGTCGGCATTAAATAACTCATTAAGGTTGGTATGCCGTAAAAAAAAAAAAAAAACCCAAACCTGATCTACAAACTGATTTCTTGCTAAGAATACATATTCTGTTCATACTAATCTATTGTCAAAATCTTGTCGGCATTAAATAACACATTTAGGCTGATATACCGTAAAACAAACCAAGCAAAACCAATATCCCCACCCCCAGCAACATAAATAGAAACGTTTAGACACTTAAATAAATAACCCAACTATTAGGGACATCTACTCTAGCTTTATCATCACTCCTCCTGTTTCTAGGACTGACTGCCTTCGTAAAATCCGGAATTAATCGAGATTCCTCAGAGAGTGTTGATTGGCCTTGAAGGTCATTCTCCAATTCAGTGATCTTTCACGGCTTCTTGTATCGAGCATTAGTAGAAGGGTCACAATGCACACACTCTGTGGGTGGCTAGGCTTGTCGGTGACTGAGTTGCACTATTTTGGAATTCGGGCGCCCGCGGCGGATTACTTCAGCAACCCTGTGTTTTTGCATACCTTGCGTCAGTTGAACGCCGCATCAACATACACTCCTCAAATAAAGAAATATTTGATAAGCACAAAGCAATTTACGATAAAATTCTTAGAGACAGCGGTTATCAATCCTCTAAGATTAACTTTGTGGAAAAGCCCAAAAAGAAAAATAGAAACAGGAATAACATATGGTATAACCTTCCATTTAATCAGTTAATTTTAAACTGGGATATAAATTTCTTAAGCTACTAGATAAAAATTTCCCCAAAAATAATCCTCTAAGCAAAATTTTCAACAGGAATACAATAAAAATCAGTTATAACTGCTCCAACAATTAGAAAAAATAATTAAATTACACAACAATAAAATATTAAATGCACATAACAAAAATAACTCCAACATTCATCCCAGTCTGCCCCATAATAATAACCCTTGTAACTGTAGAAACCCGAACCAATGCCCCATACCTAATAAATGCTTAACAAAATCCCTGGTATATATGTGTTCGATTTCATCCATGGAGAAGCCTAAGGATCCTAAAATTCATATCGGAAACACAATGAACATTTTTAAAAAGTGCTTTTACAATCACCTCTCATCCTTCAATAACAAGGACAAACAAAATATGACATCACTTTCTACATATTTTTGAACGTTAAAAAACGAAAATAAAACATAAAGTTAACTGGCAAATCCTCAAACAGGCCAGAACATCTACATTATAAAAAAAAAACCATGTTTCCTTTGTTTTCAAGAAAAAATGGAAATCATTAAATACATGAATAGCAACATACTATTAAACCAGAGGAATGAAACCACAGTAAACTGCAAACACATTAAAGAACTAACCTTACAATCATGCTAAAAACTACAGAAGCCAACGTTAGGATCCCTAGAAACGATAAACCTTTATAATATTAACAACACTCTTACCTAAAATTTTAATTTTATTTCACACCACAAACTGTGATCTAAATTTAAAGTCTTATATTAAAAAGAGGTTTCTTAAATTTTAAATTAAGGTTAAGTATACAAAAATAGATTAATTATAAAAAAGTTCAAATACAAACATATTTGTAGTCGTATAATTCACTAATAAAGATGTTCACCAAATAGCAATCTCTATTCCCACTCCTACTCCTCCCCACCCCATATACATTTCCTTATTTTCTCCTTTTATTAAACCCAAAAAACTAACTATAAAAGCTGTAAAGGACGGTGCCTTATCATCTAAGGTTAAATCTGTCTACAAAATTTTCAACATGTCCATTAATCACTTCTATTCCCTACCGCTTCCGTCTTTTCGTTCAAATTCTAACTGACAAATTACAACCCTTATTTCCCCATCACCCAACCCACTACATCTCACTCACAATTCGCCAAATATAAGAAAAAGAATTTATCACAATACCTGATGAGACATTGTCCTTTCAATGTCGAAACAAAATGTAAACTTTGTAGTAAATAATAATTTGTACATGTTCTAAACCAATATATATATATATATATATATATATATATATATATATATATATATATCGAACCTAATGGGCCAGACGAACCTACCTAGGTTTTTCCTAAACGGATTGTCAGGGAAAGTTTTCGAGGAAGGTTTTCGAGACGAGTATAATTATATATAATCACGTATATAAACGGGATTATTATTATACTCACCTCGAAGACCTTCCTTGAACACTATCGAACGAAGGAAAAAATGATTGTAAAAAAAAGAGAAAGAGCTTAGGGCATTCTAAATCTTTGGTTATATATATATATATATATATATATATATATATATATATATATCGAACCTAATGGGCCAGACGAACCTACCTAGGTTTTTCCTAAACGGATTGTCAGGGAAAGTTTTCGAGGAAGGTTTTCGAGACAAGTATAATTATATATAATCACGTATATAAACGGGATTATTATTATACTCACCTCGAAGATCTTCCTTGAACGCTATCGAACGAAGGAAAAAATGATTGTAAAAAAAAGAGAAAGAGCTTAGGGCATTCTAAATCTTTGGTTATATATATATATATATATATATATATATATATCGAACCTAATGGGCCAGACGAACCTACCTAGGTTTTTCCTAAACGGATTGTCAGGGAAAGTTTTCGAGGAAGGTTTTCGAGACGAGTATAATTATATATAATCACGTATATAAACGGGATTATTATTATACTCACCTCGAAGACCTTCCTTGAACACTATCGAACGAAGGAAAAAATGATTGTAAAAAAAAGAGAAAGAGCTTAGGGCATTCTAAATCTTTGGTTATATATATATATATATATATATATATATATATATATATATATATCGAACCTAATGGGCCAGACGAACCTACCTAGGTTTTTCCTAAACGGATTGTCAGGGAAAGTTTTCGAGGAAGGTTTTCGAGACAAGTATAATTATATATAATCACGTATATAAACGGGATTATTATTATACTCACCTCGAAGATCTTCCTTGAACGCTATCGAACGAAGGAAAAAATGATTGTAAAAAAAAGAGAAAGAGCTTAGGGCATTCTAAATCTTTGGTTATATATATATATATATATATATATATATATATATCGAACCTAATGGGCCAGACGAACCTACCTAGGTTTTTCCTAAACGGATTGTCAGGGAAAGTTTTCGAGGAAGGTTTTCGAGACGATTATAATTATATATAATCACGTATATAAACGGGATTATTATTATACTCACCTCGAAGACCTTCCTTGAACACTATCGAACGAAGGAAAAAATGATTGTAAAAAAAAGAGAAAGAGCTTAGGGCATTCTAAATCTTTGGTTATATATACATATATATATATATATATATATATATATATATATATCGAACCTAATGGGCCAGACGAACCTACCTAGGTTTTTCCTAAACGGATTGTCGGGGAGGGAAAGTTTTCGAGGAAGGTTTTCGAGACAAGTATAATTATATATAATCACGTATATAAACGGGATTATTATTATACTCACCTCGAAGATCTTCCTTGAACGCTATCGAACGAAGGAAAAAAGGAAAAAAATGATTGTAAAAAAAAGAAGAGCTTAGGGCATTCTAAATCTTTGGTTATATATATATATATATATATATATATATATATCGAACCTAATGGGCCAGACGAACCTACCTAGGTTTTTCCTAAACGGATTGTCAGGGAAAGTTTTCGAGGAAGGTTTTCGAGACAAGTATAATTATATATAATCACGTATATAAACGGGATTATTATTATACTCACCTCGAAGATCTTCCTTGAACACTATCGAACGAAGGAAAAAAATGATTGTAAAAAAAAGAAGAAAAGAAAAACTTAGGGCATTCTAAATCTTTGGTTATATATATATATATATATATATATATATATATCGAACCTAATGGGCCAGACGAACCTACCTAGGTTTTTCCTAAACGGATTGTCAGGGAAAGTTTTCGAGGAAGGTTTTCGAGACGAGTATAATTATATATAATCACGTATATAAACGGGATTATTATTATACTCACCTCGAAGACCTTCCTTGAACACTATCGAACGAAGGAAAAAATGATTGTAAAAAAAAGAGAAAGAGCTTAGGGCATTCTAAATCTTTGGTTATATATATATATATATATATATATATATATATATATATCGAACCTAATGGGCCAGACGAACCTACCTAGGTTTTCCTAAACGGATTGTCAGGGGAAAGTTTTCGAGGAAGGTTTTCGAGACAAGTATAATTATATATAATCACGTATATAAAACGGGATTATTATTATACTCACCTCGAAGATCTTCCTTGAACGCTATCGAACGAAGGAAAAAATGATTGTAAAAAAAAGAGAAAGAGCTTAGGGCATTCTAAATCTTTGGTTATATATATATATATATATATATATATATATATATATATATATATATATATATCGAACCTAATGGGCCAGACGAACCTACCTAGGTTTTTCCTAAACGGATTGTCGGGAAAGTTTTCGAGGAAGGTTTTCGAGACGAGTATAATTATATATAATCACGTATATAAACGGGGATTATTATTATCCTCACCTCCCAAGTTGCTTCCTTGGGCTATCGAACGAAAGGAAAAAATGATTGTAAAAAAAAAGAGAAAGAGCTTAGGGCATTCTAAATCTTTGGTTATATATATATATATATATATATATATATATCGAACCTAATGGGCCAGACGAACCTACCTAGGTTTTTTCCTAAACGGATTGTCGGGAAAAGTTTTTAGGGGTTTTTAGGGCGAGTATAATTATATATAATCACGTATATAAACGGGATTGTTGTGCACCACTCTACCTCGAAGACCTTCCTTGAACACTATCGAACGAAGGAAAAAATGATTGTAAAAAAAAAAAAGAGAAAGAGCTTAGGGCATTCTAAATCTTTGGTTATATATATATATATATATATATATATATATATATATATATATATATATCGAACCTAATGGGCCAGACGAACTACCTAGGTTTTTCCTAAACGGATTGTCAGGGAAAGTTTTCGAGGAAGGTTTTCGAGACGAGAGTATAATTATATATAATCACGTATATAAACGGGATTATTATTATACTCACCTCGAGACCTTCCCTTAGTACCGAACGAAGGAAAAAATGATTGTAAAAAAAAAGAGAAAGAGCTTAGGGCATTCTAAATCTTTGGTTGTATATATATATATATATATATATATATATATCGAACCTAATGAGCCAGACGAACCTACCTAGGTTTTTCCTAAACGGATTGTCAGGGAAAGTTTTCGAGGAAGGTTTTTCAAGACAGTATAATTATATATAATCACGTATATAAACGGGATTATTATTATACGTGCCTCGAAGACCTTCCTTGAACACTATCGAACGAAGGAAAAAAATGATTGTAAAGAAAAACTTAGGGCATTCTAAATCTTTGGTTATATATATATATATATATATATATATATATCGAACCTAATGAGCCAGACAGACCTACCTAGGTTTTCCTAAACGGATTGTCAGGAAAGTTTTCAGGAGGTTTTCGAGACAAGTATAATTATATATAATCACGTATATAAACGGGATTATTATTATACTCACCTCGAAGACCTTCCTTGAACACTTATCGAACGAAGGAAAAAATGATTGTAAAAAAAGAGAAAGAGCTTAGAGGGCATTCTAAATCTTTGGTTATATATATATATATATATATATATATATATATATATATCGAACCTAATGGGCCAGACGAACCTACCTAGGTTTTTCCTAAACGGATTGTCAGGGAAAGTTTTAGAGGAAGGTTTTTCAGGGCAAGTATAATTATATATAATCACGTATAAACGGGATTATTATTATACTCCACCTCGAGGCTGCTCCCTTGAACACTATCGAACGAAGGAAAAAATGATTGCAAAAAAAAGAGAAAGAGCTTAGGGCATTTAAATCTTTGGTTATATATATATATATATATATATATATATATATATATATATATATATATCGAACCTAATGGGCCAGACGAACCTACCTAGGTTTTTCCTAAACGGATTGTCAGGGAAAGTTTTTCGAGGAAGGTTTTCGAGACGAGTATAATTACACTATAATCACGTATATGAAAACGGGATTATTATTATACTCACCTCGAAAACCTTCGCGGACACTATCGAACGAAGGAAAAAATGATTGTAAAAAAAAGAGAAAAGAGCTTAGGGCATTCTAAATCTTTGGTTACATATATATATATATATATATATATATATATATATATCGAACCTAATGGGCCAGACGAACCTACCTAGGTTTTTCCTAAACGGATTGTCAGGGAAAGTTTTCGAGGAAGGTTTTCGAGACGAGTATAATTATATATAATCACGTATATAAACGGGATTATTATTATACTCACCTCGAAGACCTTCCTTAAACACTATCGAACGAAGGAAAAAATGATTGTAAAAAAAAGAGAAAGAGCTTAGGGCATTCTAAATCTTTGGTTATATATATATATATATATATATATATATATATGTATATATATATATATATCGAACCTAATGGGCCAGACGAACCTACCTATGGGTTTTTTCCTAAACGGATTGTCAGGGAAAGTTTTCGAGGAAAGGTTTTCGAGACGAGTATAATTATATATAATCACGTATAAACGGGATTATTATTATCCTCACCTCGAAGTCTTCCTTGAACACTATCGAACGAAGGAAAAAATGATTGTAAAAAAAAGAGAAAGAGCTTAGGGCATTCTAAATCTTTGGTTATATATATATATATATATATATATATCGAACCTAATGGGCCAGACGAACCTACCTAGGTTTTTCTAAACGGATTGTCAGGGAAAGTTTTCGAGGAAGGTTTCGAGACGAAGTATAATTATATATAATCACGTATATAAACGGGATTATTATCATACTCACCTCGAAGACCTTCCTTGAACATCGAACGAAGGAAAAAATGATTACTAAAAAAAAAGAGAAAGAGCTTAGGGCATTCTAAATCTTTGGTTATATATATATATATATATATATATATATATATATATATCGAACCTAATGGGCCAGACGAACCTACTGGTTTTTCCTAAACGGATTGTCCGAGAGAAGTTTTCGAGGAAGGTTTTCGAGACGAGTATAATTATATATAATCACGTATATAAGCAGGATGCCAGTATACTCACCTCGAATCTTCCTTGAACACTATCGAACGAAGGAAAAAATAATTTGTAAAAAAAAGAGAAAGAGCTGTGACATTCTAAATCTTTGGTTATATATATATATATATATATATATCGAACCTAATGGGCCAGACGAACCTACCTAGGTTTTTCCTAAACGGATTGTCAGGAAAGTTTTCGAGGAAGGTTTTCGAGACGAGTATAATTATATATAATCACGTATATAAACAGGATTATTATTATACTCACCTCGGATCTTCCTTGAACACTATCGAACGAAGGAAAAAATGATTGTAAAAAAAGAGAAAGAGCTTAGGGCATTCTAAATCTTTGGTTATATATATATATATATATATATATATCGAACCTAATGGGCCAGACGAACCTACCTAGGTTTTTCCTAAACGGATTGTCAGGGAAAGTTTTAGAGGAAGGTTTTCGAGACGAGTATAATTATATATAATCACGTATATAAACGGGATTATTATTATACTCACCTCGAAGATCTTCCTTGAACACTATCGAACGAAGGAAAAAATGATTGTAAAAAAAAGAAGAAAGAGCTAGGGCATTCTAAATCTTTGGTTATATATATATATATATATATATATATATATATATATATATATATATATATATCGAACCTAATGGGCCAGACGAACCTACCTAGGTTTCCTAAACGGATTGTCAGGGAAAGTTTTCGAGGAAGGTTTTTGAGACAAGTATAATTATATATAATCACGTATATAAACGGGATTATTATTATACTCACCTCGAAGACCTTCCTTGAACGCTATCGAACGAAGGAAAAATGATTGTAAAAAAAGAGAAAGAGCTTAGGGCATTCTAAATCTTAGATTTATATATATATATATATATATATATATATATATATATATCGAACCTAATGGGCCAGACGAACCTACCTAGGTTTTTCTAAACGGATTGTCAGGGAAAGTTTTCGAGGAAGGTTTTCGAGACGAGTATAATTATATATAATCACGTATATAAACGGGATTATTATTATACTCCACCTCGAAGACCTTCCTTAAAAACACTATCGAACGAAGGAAAAAATGATTGTAAAAAAAAGAGAAAGAGCTTAGGGCATTCTAAATCTTTGGTTATATATATATATATATATATATATATATATATATATATATCGAACCTAATGGGCCAGACGAACCTACCTAGGTTTTTCCTAAACGGATTGTCAGAAGGATTTCGAGGAAGGTTTTCGAGACGAGTATAATTATATATAATCACGTATATAAACGGGATTATTATTATGCACCTCGAAGATCTTCCTTGAACACTATCGAACGAAGGGAAAAAATGATTGTAAAAAAAAGAGAAAAGAGCTTAGGGCATTCTAAATCTTTGGTTATATATATATATATGTATATATATATATATCGAACCTAATGGGCCAGACGAACCTACCTAGGTTTTCCTAAACGGATTGTCAGGGAAAGTTTTCGAGGAAGGTTTTCGAGACGAGTATAATTATATATAATCACGCAGTATATAAACGGGATTATTATCATACTTCGAAGACCTTCCTTGAACACTATATCGAACAGAAGGAAAAAATGATTGTAAAAAAAAGAGAAAGAGCTTAGGGCATTCTAAATCTTTGGTTATATATATATATATATATATATATCGAACCTAATGGGCCAGACGAACCTACCTAGGTTTTTCCTAAACGGATTGTCAGGGAAAGTTTTCAGGGAAGGTTTTCAAGACGAGTATAATTATATATAATCACGTATATAAACGGGATTATTATTATACTCACCTCGAAGATCTTCCTTGAACACTATCGAACGAAGGAAAAAATGATTGTAAAAAAAAAGAGAAAGAGCTTAGGGCATTCTAAATCTTTGGTTATATATATATATATATATATATATCGAACCTAATGGGCCAGACGAACCTACCTAGGTTTTCTAAACGGATTGTCAGGGAAAGTTTTCGAGGAAGGTTTCAGGACGAGAACTATAATTATATATAATCACGTATATAAACAGGATTATTATTATACTCACCTCGAAGATCTTCGCGGAGCATACCTATCGAACGAAGGAAAAAATGATTGTAAAAAAAAGAGAAAGAGCTTAGGGCATTCTAAATCTTTGGTTATATATATATATATATATATATATATATATCGAACCTAATGGGCCAGACGAACCTACCTAGGTTTTCTAAACGGATTGTCAGGAAAGTTTTAGAGGAAGGTTTTCGAGACGGAAGTATAATTATATATAATCACGTATATAAACGGGATTATTATTATACTCACCTCGAAGATCTTCCTTGAACACTATCGAACGGGAAAAAATGATTGTAAAAAAAAAAGAGAAAGAGCTTAGGGCATTCTAAATCTTTGGTTATATATATATATATATATATATATATATATATATATATATATATATATATATATATCGAACCTAATGGGCCAGACGAACCTACCTAGGTTTTTCCTAAACGGATTATGCAGGGAAAGTTTTTCGAGGGGGAAACCGAGACAAATTGTAATTATATATAATCACGTATATAAACGGGGATTATTATTATACTCACCTCGAAGACCTTCAGCGAACGCCCCCTATCGAACAAAAAAGAGGAAAAAAATGATTGTAAAAAAAAAAGAAGAGCTTAGGGCATTCTAAATCTTTGGTTATATATATATATATATATATATATGTATATATATATATATATATATATATATATCGAACCTAATGGGCCAGACGAACCTACCTAGGTTTTTCCTAAACGGATTGTCAGGGAAGTTTTAGAGGAAGGTTTTCGAGACGAGTATAATTTATATATAATCACGTATATAAACGGGATTATTATTATACTCACCTCGAAGATCTTCCTTGAACACTATCGAACGAAGGAGAAAAAATGATTGTAAAAAAAAGAGAAAGAGCTTAGGGCATTCTAAATCTTTGGTTATATATATATATATATATATATATATATATATATATCGAACCTAATGGGCCAGACGAACCTACCTAGGTTTTTTCTAAACGGATTGTCAGGGGAAAGTTTTCGAGGAAGGTTTTCGAGACAAGTATAATTATATATAATCACGTATATAAACATATTATTATACTTTCACCTCGAATCTTCCTTGAACACTATCGAACGAAGGAAAAAATGATTGTAAAAAAAAGAGAAAGAGCTTAGGGCATTCTAAATCTTTGGTTATATATATATATATATATATATATATATATATATATCGAACCTAATGGGCCAGACGAACCTACCTAGGTTTTTCCTAAACGGATTGTCAGGGAAAGTTTTTGAGGAAGGTTTTCGAGACGAGTATAATTATATATAATCACGTATATAAACGGGATTATTATTATACTCACCTCGAAGACCTTCCTTGAACACTATCGAACGAAGGAAAAAATGATTGTAAAAAAAAGAGAAAGAGCTTAGGGCATTCTAAATCTTTGGTTATATATATATATATATATATATATATATATATATCGAACCTAATGGGCCAGACGAACCTACCTAGGTTTTTCCTAAACGGATTGTCAGGGAAAGTTTTCGAGGAAGGTTTTCGAGACAAGTATAATTATATATAATCACGTATATAAACGGGATTATTATTATACTCACCTCGAAGATCTTCCTTGAACGCTATCGAACGAAGGAAAAAATGATTGTAAAAAAAAAGAGAAAGAGCTTAGGGCATTCTAAATCTTTGGTTATATATATATATATATATATATATATATATATATATATATCGAACCTAATGGGCCAGACGAACCTACCTAGGTTTTTCCTAAACGGATTGTCAGGGAAAGTTTTCGAGGAAGGTTTTCGAGACGAGTATAATTATATATAATCACGTATATAAACGGGATTATTATTATACTCACCTCGAAGACCTTCCTTGAACACTATCGAACGAAGGAAAAAATGATTGTAAAAAAAAGAGAAAGAGCTTAGGGCATTCTAAATCTTTGGTTATATATATATATATATATATATATATATATATATATCGAACCTAATGGGCCAGACGAACCTACCTAGGTTTTTCCTAAACGGATTGTCAGGGAAAGTTTTCGAGGAAGGTTTTCGAGACAAGTATAATTATATATAATCACGTATATAAACGGGATTATTATTATACTCACCTCGAAGACCTTCCTTGAACACTATCGAACGAAGGAAAAAATGATTGTAAAAAAAAAGAGAAAGAGCTTAGGGCATTCTAAATCTTTGGTTATATATATATATATATATATATATATATATATATATATATATCGAACCTAATGGGCCAGACGAACCTACCTAGGTTTTTCCTAAACGGATTGTCAGGGAAAGTTTTCGAGGAAGGTTTTCGAGACGAGTATAATTATATATAATCACGTATATAAACGGGATTATTATTATACTCACCTCGAAGACCTTCCTTGAACACTATCGAACGAAGGAAAAAATGATTGTAAAAAAAAGAGAAAGAGCTTAGGGCATTCTAAATCTTTGGTTACATATATATATATATATATATATATATATATATATATATATCGAACCTAATGGGCCAGACGAACCTACCTAGGTTTTTCCTAAACGGATTGTCAGGGAAAGTTTTCGAGGAAGGTTTTCGAGACGAGTATAATTATATATAATCACGTATATAAACGGGATTATTATTATACTCACCTCGAAGACCTTCCTTAAACACTATCGAACGAAGGAAAAAATGATTGTAAAAAAAAGAGAAAGAGCTTAGGGCATTCTAAATCTTTGGTTATATATATATATATATATATATATATATATATATATATATATATATATATATATATCGAACCTAATGGGCCAGACGAACCTACCTAGGTTTTTCCTAAACGGATTGTCAGGGAAAGTTTTCGAGGAAGGTTTTCGAGACGAGTATAATTATATATAATCACGTATATAAACGGGATTATTATTATACTCACCTCGAAGATCTTCCTTGAACACTATCGAACGAAGGAAAAAATGATTGTAAAAAAAAGAGAAAGAGCTTAGGGCATTCAAAATCTTTGGTTATATATATATATATATATATATATATATCGAACCTAATGGGCCAGACGAACCTACCTAGGTTTTTCCTAAACGGATTGTCAGGGAAAGTTTTCGAGGAAGGTTTTCGAGACGAGTATAATTATATATAATCACGTATATAAACGGGATTATTATCATACTCACCTCGAAGACCTTCCTTGAACACTATCGAACGAAGGAAAAAATGATTGTAAAAAAAAGAGAAAGAGCTTAGGGCATTCTAAATCTTTGGTTATATATATATATATATATATATATATATATATATCGAACCTAATGGGCCAGACGAACCTACCTAGGTTTTTCCTAAACGGATTGTCAGGGAAAGTTTTCGAGGAAGGTTTTCGAGACGAGTATAATTATATATAATCACGTATATAAACGGGATTATTATTATACTCACCTCGAAGATCTTCCTTGAACACTATCGAACGAAGGAAAAAATGATTGTAAAAAAAAGAGAAAGAGCTTAGGGCATTCTAAATCTTTGGTTATATATATATATATATATATATATATCGAACCTAATGGGCCAGACGAACCTACCTAGGTTTTTCCTAAACGGATTGTCAGGGAAAGTTTTCGAGGATGGTTTTCGAGACGAGTATAATTATATATAATCACGTATATAAACAGGATTATTATTATACTCACCTCGAAGATCTTCCTTGAACACTATCGAACGAAGGAAAAAATGATTGTAAAAAAAAGAGAAAGAGCTTAGGGCATTCTAAATCTTTGGTTATATATATATATATATATATATATATATCGAACCTAATGGGCCAGACGAACCTACCTAGGTTTTTCCTAAACGGATTGTCAGGGAAAGTTTTAGAGGAAGGTTTTCGAGACGAGTATAATTATATATAATCACGTATATAAACGGGATTATTATTATACTCACCTCGAAGATCTTCCTTGAACACTATCGAACGAAGGAAAAAATGATTGTAAAAAAAAGAGAAAGAGCTTAGGGCATTCTAAATCTTTGGTTATATATATATATATATATATATATATATATATATATATCGAACCTAATGGGCCAGACGAACCTACCTAGGTTTTTCCTAAACGGATTGTCAGGGAAAGTTTTCGAGGAAGGTTTTCGAGACAAGTATAATTATATATAATCACGTATATAAACGGGATTATTATTATACTCACCTCGAAGACCTTCCTTGAACGCTATCGAACGAAGGAAAAAATGATTGTAAAAAAAAGAGAAAGAGCTTAGGGCATTCTAAATCTTTGGTTATATATATATATATATATATATATATATATATATATATATATATATCGAACCTAATGGGCCAGACGAACCTACCTAGGTTTTTCCTAAACGGATTGTCAGGGAAAGTTTTCGAGGAAGGTTTTCGAGACAAGTATAATTATATATAATCACGTATATAAACGGGATTATTATTATACTCACCTCGAAGACCTTCCTTGAACACTATCGAACGAAGGAAAAAATGATTGTAAAAAAAAGAGAAAGAGCTTAGGGCATTCTAAATCTTTGGTTATATATATATATATATATATATATATATATAAAATAAAACCTAAGATGTGGAATGCTGGAACTATCCCTAAGTTGAGCTACATTAATTTTATCCCACATAAATTATACCAAGAGGTCCTGTGAAGTACTATGCAATGATTTTGAGAGCATAAAAACAAGCAGTACTCACTGATTTTCTTTTGAGACACTGCCACACCTATGATGTACCCAATGAAAATCGAACTCAATTCTCAGTCGTAATGACCAAACAGATCATTTCCCGAAACATTGACCCGCATCGAGATCAAAATTTTGCCATCATTCTGTTGTCACTTTCTGTTTCTTACACATATTTCTTATTTCTTCTCTGTATCACTACCTCTACGTTTGTTGCTTTGTCTGTCTATTTTCTCTACATATGTGCGTTGTGGATGTCGGCTCGGAACGAGAAATCTAAGAGGCGAGTTCGAATTCCAGTTAAATTCGTTGCATTCACATACGCGTAAATACCCTCGGGAAAGATATGAATTTGTCGCTTCTCCCTCTAGCTATGGGTTAAATAACATTGATTGGGTTATCTAGTCTTAGTTGGTAACCACTCAACCGCAGAATGTAATGGCAACCTACTGCGGGAAAATCATCTCTCCAGTAAGTCATGTCTCTTTCGAGACATGATCGCTCAAGCGTGTATCACGTATAGCTCTTAACTGACAGACTCGTTTTTCTGTGTTACTTTGCCACTGTTGCTCCCTCTTTACTTTGTCTCTCAACTTATCTGTGTCACTTATTCTACCTCGGTCGCTTTGTCTGCCTGTCTGTCTTGCGATTTTCTTTTCCTCTCCTTTTCACGGTCACTTCCCCTATCTCTCTTGTTCTGTTTGTCAGTCTCTTTGTTCTCTCTACCTTATTTTTTCTGCATCTCTTCCTCTGCCTCAATTCCACTGTCCATCTCTCCATTTTCTCTTCCTCTCCTTTCTCTTGCATGATGGTAAACTGCATCTGGCAGCAAGGCTGATGATTGGGAGGTTGTGAGGAGCATAGAACCATTGCTTAATTTCTGTTATTCTCATTTCCGGGGTGGTAGCACTTGTTAGGGTCCCAGCTATGAGCAAATAGTTAACCCCACCAAACTGGGGCCAAAATACTATGAAAGTAAAAAAAATACATTTTTATAGAAATATATACATAATGTGCGTTGTGGTGCAATGGATATCGGCTCGGAACAAGAAATCGGGGAGCCGAGTTCGAATTCTAGTTGAATCCATTGCATTCACTTACGCGCAAATACCCTTGGGAAAAGTATTAATCCGTCTCTTCCTTCCAGTTATGGGTTAAATAACTGGACAGATTGGGTTCTATAGCCTTGGCTGGCAACCAGTCTACCGCAGAAAGCAATGACAACCTACTGCGGGATAATCTTCTGCCCAGTCAGTCATGTTTCTTTCGAGACATGATCGCCCAAAGCGTGTTTCACGGATGGCACTTAACTTACTTCTCACTATAACCGAACATAAAAAAAAATACTTTAAAACCCCACCTTTTTGGCTTTAAATAATCCACTGAAGTTGATATGCCGTTAAACAAAACTCAAAAACTTCTCTTCGATTTCTCTTGCTCTGTCTGTCCATCCGTTTTTTATTTTCTCGTCCTCTAATTTTTTTTACCTATTCCTGTATTTCTGTTGCACTGTCTGTGTTTTTATTTTCTCTTCCTCTCTTTCTTTGTGCAACTTCCTCTGCCTTTGTTGCTCTATCGGTTTTTCTCTCTATTTTCTTTTACTCTTCTGTATTGTGTCACTTTCTCTACCTCTGCTGTGCCCTCTGTTTGTCTCTCTATTTTTCTTCCTCTCCGTCTCGAAGTCACTTCCTCTAGCTCTGTTGCTCTGTCTATTTTTTGTCTCTAGTCTATCTTCCTCTCATTCCCTCTGTTATTTCCATCATCTTTCTCGTTCTGTCTGTCTCACTGTTTTCTCTCTCTCTGCATCACTTCTCATATGTCTGTCTCTCTATTTTCTTTTCTCTGTGCCACATCCTATAATTATTTTCCTTTGTCTAGCTGTCTCTTTATTTGTTGTGGAGTTGTTGCGAAGTTTAGCTACATAGTTGTAGTGACCAGTTTGGTCGGAAGTAAGACACGGAACACAAAAGGTAGGTTCAAAACAGTATATTAGTACAACAAGAACATATATACAAAGTAAGTGTTAATAATAAGTAAATAGAAATAAGTAAGTCTGAACGGTACAGTTACGCTGCTTATTGCCTGACTAGTAGTTGGGTTTAATTGCGTACTGTTTTTAATTTAAATTTAATTGCCTTTCCCTTAAGACAAAATGTGGCACAAGGCATTTTTAATGTGGGTAATCCGGGCTATATAGCCAGGGAAAACATTCTGTCTAATTTTCCCCAGACGAGACTCTACCATTCGGCGGAGCCTCGACTGGGTTATTACTCCCCGCCGAAGGCAGAGAGTTCAACAATGCGCAAGGCAGTTAACTAACGTCAACTGCATACTCCGGAAGACACACAGGTAATTATATATAGCAAGAGGAAGAGTCCATACCTCGTAGAAGGACACAATAACACTATTTTCGAAAGTTCAGCATTTGCACCCGTTTTTCAGTCGAGAAGCAAAAATACAACCTAAAATCATGGTTTTATAATGTTTGTATTGAAAAAAAAAGAAGATTGATATGTGAAAAATACGTTAGAAGCACTTGTTGTTATTTACTTCTGATTTCCAGTCGACAAATTCCTCTTTTGGTAGATGATGGGGTGTTAAAATGATCACAATTAAAAAAACATTTTGCCATTTTAAACAGATTTTGAGAAACCGAGCGTTTTCAGGATTGATACTTGCAACTCGTTTCTTAATTTCTTAAAATATCTATCTATCTATCTATCTATCTATCTATCTATCTATCTATCTATCTATCTATCTATCTATCTATCTACGCTGGACACTTTGGCGTTGTGTAATGGTTAGCAAGTTTGTCTCGTTAGAACCTATTACAACTAAGTAGTGAGTTCAATTCTCACTGGGGTTACTCGATACTTTCGGCTCTGTGCCACATCTAAGAAGCGCTTAGAAAATCAACTGTTTATCTCTATCTTAATCTGCTTATGTCTCTGTGTCTATTTATTGTAATATATTATCATGACCCGGCAAAAATATGATTGACAAAAATATATTTTGACCGTAGATGGTGGCGACGAGGTGCAACATCATAAGACAGGAACACAGGCCATAGCCAACAAAGATATGATTGACATCAAATGCAGAAAGTACAAGCAACAGCAAAGGCTTGAAATACGATAGATGACGAAAATAAATGACAGATGTATCTGAGCATAGAAGACGAAGACATCAATTAAGCGACAACTTGAAAAAGCAAAAATGCGTAAGAATTTAAGGTTCTATATGTCTGGGGTTTTTGACTGAAAAGAGAGAAAATGGAGGAGAGAAAGAGAACACAAACAGAAAACAGAGAACTCCCCGACAGCTCCTGCGTGTGTGTTATTATCTCTGGTTATACTCCTACTCCGCACAAACGTCACCGACGAAGAATAAAAATATAAGCTTTTATTTATATGTATATAATCGTTGTTCTTTGTCTATCAAAACGATCATCATCATTGTTCACCGAGATACAGAATCAGGATGTTATACAACATACACGATTTGAAGTGCAGTGACTTGCTCTGTTTTTTTTTTTTAACGTAGATTGATAACGAACCTGGTTGCCATCGTGGTAACAAATGATATCAAGGAAAGATAAGTGACTTTTCGTTTTTCTTGTGTGTACTCTGTTCTAGTGCTTATTGTAAAAGAAGTTGCCAGTTTAAAGAAATCTTAAGATGGAATAGCACATTTTTCTGATTTCGTGCAAAGTCTGACCGTTGAGTTAAGAAATGTGGCTTGTTCGATCACATTAAACAGGGTAGTACGTCTGGAGCTTGCATGGGAATTGATGGAAGAAATGAAGTTGACAGGGGAAAATGAAGTTAACGAGGGAAATAAAGTCGTTGCAAAGTGAAGAAGTATTTTCTACCTTTTCCAGTTATTAAGATAAGTTTCAAATTCAACCAATGTTAGGTAAGTGAGGGCCTTCATTGGAATGATCTCAAACTATCGCTGCTTGTTTCAGAAATAACATAAAAAACGAGGAAAGCCGCGATAGATAAGTCTCTTAGTAAGACTAGGGATGTAGAGCTTGAGATTGGTAATTTGGACTATTATAAGAACCAGCATAAGAAAAGCAAGTTGGCCATACACTAGCGGATATGCTGTAAAATAAGTAAGAGAAAAAAATCTGCGGGAGGAATGAGGAGCGCGTGAGATAAACAGTTAGATAAGCTTTCTTGTAACAATGCATGCGGAAGTTGCAGTCCGTGTGAAAAGCATTAAAATAAAGTGAAATAGTATTTGCAGGGTGACGGGTCCATTTTTTAGACAAAATTAGAGCTGTAGATGATACGACTAATCCACTAAGCAAACTGCTGCCCATCAGCAACAGATACAATCATGCCTTTAAGTAATTTTTCTTATTTTTTAGTTTTGTTTGTTGTTTTTTTGATCAGACTTTGAATAAGATGTACTGCATATAATGGCAGATTTCTTTGTTAAAACATAGTATGGTTCAAATTAAGGAAATTACATGTGTGACGTTGAACTCGATTAGATACACGCATGGTGTTAATCGAAGGTCATTTACCTGATGTCAGTTTGTAAATTGGGGTACGATTACCGCCTATGATCGTATGGTCGTACATCGAAATATCTACTAGTATGATACAATGCGGAGAAAAACAAACTTTTGAACTTATAGCTTCTTACGTTTGTGTTCTTAAAAAACGTCCTTATGACGCAAAAAGAAAACAAAAATTTATACAGAAAAAGATAGGTACTCTGTCACCTTTCTCTTTCAGTGAATTGTGCGTTACTTTTTTGTTTATTACAAAGGAGTTAATCGATGCCGCAAAGTCGATAAAAAACTTTCTAAGAAAGAAAAAATAAAGCGAAGGATACGTGAAGCAAATCAGTCCTTTACTTGGCAGAAATGACGGCCAGTATGAGGCCCAGAGTGAATTTGTTTAGCACTCAAATGATTGAATAATTAAGTGAAAAATGAAGGAAGAATAAAGGAACAAAAGATAACGATAAAAAACAGAGTTAATGTCTAACAAAAGACCGGGGGATATCGCCGTGGCAAAAGATGCTATAAGTCAGTTATGGATATAATTAGAGTTTGATACTTGCAGAAAACTTTGGAAGGTGACAAAAATATGCGTGAAATAATTTCTCTTGTGGTTATAAGTTCTGTAATCACGTGTCTCGGAATGGTGATTTTCTAAGTGTAGCTTAGATGTGACATAAGGGTAAAATTATGGAGCACATAGTGACGGTCGAACCTACTATTCTGTCGTAATTGTTCTAGCGCCAACCATTACACCATGTCGTGGTGCCCAACGCGTCTCCGAATGTGTAGAAGGACGACATAGTGGAAGTTGAAAAACAAAATAAATAAAAAGAAAAAATTTCATGCAAATTTCGATCTGAACGGATTCATTAATATGCTAAACTTACATTTTTTGTTGACTAAATGAACTTAACATAATTGGTTTTACTGAAATTAGAAATATAAAAACTATTACGATCTCAGTTCAGAAAATTTCGAAGCATATTTAAACATGTAGAAATATCTACTCTCGCATCGATCAAAAACCAGGTGTGGGCGACAAAGCGAACCTCGCTGCCGTGCTTGAAAAGGACCTCAAATCCGTAGTGGCCTGGGGTAGGAAATGGCTAGTAAATTTCAATGCTTCTATAACGAAGCTGTTATCAACTAACCACCATAGACAATCGCATCTACCTCCCATTAGCATGGGACAGGCTAGCCTCCCAGAGAGTAAAATACTACGCCTCCTTGGCCTTACACTTTCGGCAGACCTCAAATGGAATGACTATATCGAATCCATTGCCAAATCTGCCGTTATGAAAGTCGGCTCTCTGTGCAGGGCCCGGAAGTTTTTTCCATCTGAATCTATTCTGCACATATACAAATCTACCATCCGCCCGTGCATTGAATATTGCTGCCATATCTGGTCGGGTGCCCCTGCTGCTCTCCTTAGGCTTCTTGACAAAATACAAAGGAGGATCTGTAACGTGGTTGATACTGACTTGGCAGACCGGCTGCAACCACTCTTTCACCGGCGTGATGTGCCTCTTCTACAAGTACTTTCATGGCTTCTGCTCCGATGAACTTAGAGCACTGGTGCCGCCTAAGCAGGAATTTACACGAGATACTAGATTGGCAACTAGGTCCCACCCTTTTACAGTTAAACACATAAGCTGTAACCGTAAATTCTACTCCAACAGCTTCTTTTCTCGCGCTTCCCGCCTGTGAAACTCCCTTCCACAAGTCTGCTTTCCCGACAGCTACAATCTCCAGATGTTTAAATGTAGGATCAATAGACACCTCCTATCACTCTAACTCCCAGTTATTCTCAGAACACTCTGATCTACCCAACCCTCATTCTCTGTATCCCTACCCGCCTATCACCCACCCTCTGACATTTCCTATATTTTAATCATCCTTTATCCACTCTATATAGACCCCTGCGAGGTCGTGGCAGTGACATGCCTTGCTCGGGGTGAAACGTTTATAAAAAAAATAAAATAGAATAAAAACTATTACATTCTCAGTTCAAAGATTTTCGAAGAATATTTAAAAATGTAGAAATATAAAAACTATTTACGCTCTCAGTTCAGAAATTTTCGAAGAATATTTAAAAATGTAGACATTTAACTTTAGAGGAAAAAGTTACATTAATGCCACACGAATTACAGTTGATTTCCTGCATGAAATATTTAATTTTATTTTCTGAAGTATGAAATATTAAATCTGAATAAAAAGACTTAAATAATTAAATTAATCATTGGCACATTTTTTTATATATTTTGTTTTTGTTTGAAAAACGCTTTTTTATTATAAATATTTCTTTTGTTTCAAAATTATGGGGAAAAATATTCAAATTTTTTGTTGATCAAATGAATTTTTAAAACGTCGGAATAAAAATTAAATACAAAGGCTAATTTTTTTTTAGTCGCGTTTGACACGTGGGATTTGATTTCTGTGACGTAATCTAGCAACAATATTAGCCCATAGACGTTTTACGGAGCAAATGTAAACAATCTGTTACATTGGCCAAAATGTGCGAAAGGGAAAATTGTTGAACTTTGAATTGTGTCGACCTAGCTTCCCTGTAGATATATGTCTCTAGAAAGTTTGAATGGCGTAGCTTAAAAAATGTAGGCGTGCATAGCTTACAGTCACACATAGACTCACACATTGCCTTTTATATATAGAGATTGTATATATCTCATAATATATTATATAATATATTTACACCTAGAGTTTTGCGATTCTCTCCTATCGGCTGGGGATTTAGAATACGCCGACTGCACCTCTGCAGAAGGATAATTCCCCGCCAATGAGGCGTCCTGGATATGACGATAGACTTACATCCAGAGCCTGGGTTTGATGATTAACTGCATCCAACAGCAAGGCTTCTAATTTGGAAGTTTTGAGGATCAAGGAACCACCCCTTAATTGCTGTTACTCCCAGTTCCACTCAGATCTAGAGTAGTAGCACCCGTTAGGTCCTCAGCTATGGGCAAATAATTCCCTTCAAACGGGGGTCAAAACACTATAAAAATATAACAACAGATTTTTACAGTGAAAATTCCAGCAATACGTTTTGAGAGAAGAAAATATTACCAGTAATATATTTATGAAGAAAAAAATATTATCAACAATACTTTTTTTAATAAAAAAATATTACCAGAAATATATTTTTGAAGGTAAATACATCTGTCTCTCGACAAGATCATTTTTATAAAAATACCTGAATAAAACCTGATCTACAAACTGATTTCTTGCAAAGAATAGATATTCTATTTCTACGAATCTATTGTAAAATTCTTGTCGGCATTAAATAACCTATTGAGGTTGATATGTCGTATAAGGAAATGACCCCCAAACCGGATCTACAGACTGATTTCTTACTAAGAATACATATTCAATTCATACGAATCTATTGTAAAAATCTTGTCGGCATTAAATCACCCATTGAGGTTGATATGATGTAAAACAAAACGAACGATTTAAGGCCGATTAAAAAAAAAATTCCCGCAGACCCCGTATACACGGAGTTGGGCTCTCGTCTATTTACCCCCGACGAGACTTCGACTTTTGGCATAAGTTCGTCTGGGTTCCTCTCCGCCTGAAAGCAGAGAGCTCGACAAGGTAGAGTTTTGGCGAACTCTACTGTAAGATGTAATATGTGTATTGTGGTGCAGTTGATATCGGCTCGGAAGGAGAAATTAGAGAGCCGAGTTCGAATTCCAGTTGAATTCGTTGAATTCGCCTACGCGCAAATATCTCTGAGAAAGATATTAATCTGCTGTCTTTCTTCCAGCTATGGGTTAAATAACAAGACAGATTGGGTTCTATAACCGTGGTTGACAACCAGTCTTCCGCAGAATGTAATGGCAACCTACTGCGGAAAAATCTTCTGTTCAGTTAGTCATGTTTCTTTCTGAACATGATCGCCCAAGCGTGTATGACGTATGGCACTTAACTGACTGACTATTGTAAAAACGCAGAATTGTCAGCAAAGGGAACAACATAATATGCAAGCTACGAAATGGTGATATCAGAATTAAGCAGAAATGTAACTATCTGGAAATATTTTAGCGGAAAATTTACGCTACCTCTGGGGAAAAGCAACAAAAGTTAATGATGTGGGCTGCCCAGGAAATGTCCACGAACGTGTAGCACAAAACTGGTTCAGGCGTTTAAAGGAAGCTGACACGGGCCTCAAAGACAAGCCAAGATCAGAAAGTTCTTCTGTTGTGAAAGATGGAGCCTTGCTGGAAATGGTTGAACTAAAACCAATTTGAATACGCGGACATTATCGTCTGAACCTGGTTCTTCTCAAAGCCCGATCAATCGACACATCCATCAGATTGCCCTTGTGAACAGAAACCGCCGAGATGTTCCACCTGAGCTGACCAATAACCAGGCTCAGCAACTTGTGAACATTTACAAATAACTGCTGGAAATACTCAAGATGCCCGTTTCTGTCGTTGAATTGTAACTGGGGATGAAAAATGAATTTATTTTTGTAATCTTAATAAGAGAAATGAGACTTTAAAACCTGTTATCAAACAATGGCGGTTTAAAAAGAAGGTCTTGTGTGTTCGGTAGAATTTCGAGTGTGCTTCACTTTTAACTTGTCCCAGATGGTTCTTCTGTGAACTCTGACCTTTATTCTCAATCGCTTCAACGAGTATAAGATGCTTTGAAGGCCCTCTACCCGGTATTGGTCAATCGAAGACCCGCATAAAGACGGTATGACAACGATCCATGTGACGAAGCGTAAACTTGAGGAGCTGGAAGTGATACCTCAACCTACCTACAGTTCAGGCATTGCATCATCAGATTACTACCTTTTCATAGCCATGGCTCATTTCTTGCGCGGACGGAGGTTCAACAATAGAGATGATGTTGAAAATGGATGCAGGGAGTGATTATTTTTGTTGGCCTCTAAACCAGCTAAATGGTATAATCGTGGAAGTGAACTTCTGTCACAACGATGGCAACAGGCAATAAAATATGATCGGATATATTCTGATAAATAAACGATACTTTGTAATTTGTTCGAATTCTTAACTCCTGAAATAGCAAAAAATGCCTCAACTTAGTGTCTGGAAATGTTTTAGCAGATGACGAAAAAATGTGAGGTAGAAATTTGAAGGTGAATATAGAAAAATGAAAATATTGGAATATAGAAATATCTCATTCAGAAGCTAAGCAATGTAATAAGAAGCTAGAAAATGTAATTAGAAACAAAAAAGAGTGATAAACTGCGATGTAAAATGAATCCTATTTTATGGTAGCGATGGTTGAGAATTTCTTCCCTGATAAAGAGGCAACCGAATTGCGGTTCTTCAGAATAATACTGAGAATATTATGGGTGGGGCAGCTGTTAGGGTCCCAGAATATTATGGGTGGGGCATCTGTAAAGGTCCCAGAATATTATGGGTGGGACATCTGTTAGGGTCCCAGAATATTATGGGTGGAGCATCTGTTAGGGTCCCAGAATATTATGGGTGGAGCATCTGTTAAGGTCCCAGAATATTATGGGTGGGGCATCTGTTAGGGTCCCAGAATATTATGGGTGGGGCATCTGTTAGGGTCCCAGAATATTATGGGTGGAGCATCTGTTATGGTCCCAGAATATTATGGGTGGGACATCTGTTAGGGTCCCAGAATATTATGGGTGGGACATCTGTTAGGGTCCCAGAATATTATGGGTGGAGCATCTGTTAAGGGTCCCAGAATATTATGGGTGGGACATCTGTTAGGGTCCCAGAATATTATGGGTGGAGCATCTGTTAGGGTCCCAGAATATTATGGGTGGAGCATCTGTTAGGGTCCCAGAATATTATGGGTGGAGCATCTGTTAGGGTCCCAGAATATTATGGGTGGAGCATCTGTTAGGGTCCCAGAATATTATGGGTGGAGCATCTGTTAAGGTCCCAGAATATTATGGGTGGGATATCTGTTAGGGTCCCAGAATATTATGGGTGGAGCATCTGTTAGGGTCCCAGAATATTATGGGTGGAGCATCTGTTAGGGTCCCAGAAGAATATTATGGGTGGGGCATCTGTTAGGGTCCCAGTTATGAGAAAAATAGTGAACCTTCAAACTGGGGTCAAAACACTTTGAAAACTATAAAACACTATACATTTAAATTTTAAAAATTATCAGCAATAGAGCTTAATAGCAAAAATAAATTTGCCAAAGCTCCCAAGAAAATTCAATTTTGGCATTAAATAACCTATAAGGAGTTGATATCTAAGAACCTTGTGGAAGTGAATGGCAGATCAGGGTGTGGGAGAGATAGTAAATTCGAATATTGTTAAGAACTATAAATTATATGAAGCTGTGGAGAGACACGATCACTTACGTCCTGAAAGAACTTGCAACATAAGGGGAAGCTTCCAACACTAATCTTAAAAAATTCACACTTTCGTTGCTTGGACGGAGGGTGTGCAGAGTGTGATATGTTTGGCAAGTGAGGGCCTTTATTGGAATGACATCTTCTGCTTTGTTAGTATTAAAATATAAACGAGGAAATCTGCAATATATAAGTTCCTAAGTAAGACTAAGAATGTAGAGCTTGAGGTTGGTAATTAGAAGTATTATAAGAACCACAACAAGAAAGGAAAGTTGAACAAGCACTAGCGAATATGCTGTAAAATAAATTAGAGAAGAAAACTGTGGAAAGAATTACAAGCGCTTGAAATAAGGAGGTAGGTCAGCCGGAAGCCTTATAAGAAGCGGGACGTTTAGGGTGTTAAAATAGATTTTAGAAGGAACCGAAAATCCAATCCTAAACAGGAATTAAGGGATAAACCTCTACTCCTGTTAAGACTGGGGAAGAGACGTTAGAAGTATAGAGTTTAAGTAGACTCTAGAAGGAACCGAAAATCCAATCCTAAACAGGAAACAAGGGATAAACCTCTACTCCTCTTCAAAAAGACCATGGATGAGACGTTATATGTATAGAGTTGAAGTAGACTTTAGAAGGAACCGAAAATCCAATCTTAAACAGGAAACAAGGGAAAAACCACTACTCCTGTTCAAAGAACCTGGTATAAGACGTTATAAGTATAGAGTTGAAGTAGAGTTTAGAAGGAACTGAAAAACCAATCCTAAACAGGAAACAGAGGATAAACCTTTACTCATATTCAAAAGACCGGTGAAAAAACGTTAGAAGTATAGATTTGAAGTAGACTATAGAAGGAACCGAAAAGCCAATCCTAAACAGGAAACAAGGGATAAATCTTTGCTCCTGTTCAAAGGACCGGGCAGGAGACGTTATAAATATAGAGTTGAAATAGACTTTAAAAGAAACCAGAAAACCAGCTCTAAACAAGAAACAATGGATAAAATCTATTCCTGTTCAAAAGACTGGGGAGGAGGCGTTATAAGTATAGAGTTGAAGTAGACTTTAGAAGGAACCGGTATTTGGCCCAGGGCAACATTCCCCAGGTTTGAAAATCGGCATTTCGTTTCTTACGACATTTTCTCTTTTTGGAAATCAAATCCAGAAGAATCTACATGACAATTGTTCGCAAGAAAGGAATTCCAGGTATGATTCTATTAATGGAAACGAAGCTGAAGTGTACGGCTTCAGAAGAGGAATTCTTCGAAGAAAAGAAAATATCTAATTGATAAGTGTTCTAATTTTCTTTTTACAGTCGTTCAAATATAGGTGGATAGAAAATGATATAACATTTATTTTCAGATTACATATAAAATTATATTTACTAATTATTACATTAATAATTGTTTTTATAAGCATATTACCCCAAGCAAGGCATTTTACTGCCACTGTTTTGCAAGGGGTTACATAGGAGGAAAGTTATGAGAAAGAGTGACAGGTTATAGGGGGTGTCAGGAAGTGCGTAAGAGAAGGATGAGAATATTGATGAGAGTGGAGTGGACGGAGAAAGGAGCATGAGAGAGAGGATGCAGGTTAGTGAGATAGGAGATGACTATTGACTTTACATTTAAATTCTTGGAGATTTTAGCTGTCGGGAAAGCAAGTAAATGGAAGGGCATTTCACAGGCGGGAAGTGCGAGAAAAGAAGTAGAAATTGCGTTTACAAATTAAACTTTATTGTGTACAATAATACAAATGCGCTTAAATTTTACCAACGCAGACGCTCAAACTGTTGTCCATCACAATTTACGCAGCTTTGAAGTCTACCCCTCACATTTCGGCACAAACTTTTGCACATGTCTCTTTGTGTATTCATTTCTTGAAATGCATCTCTTATAGAATTCTTCAAATCACCAAAACTTCGTGGTTTTCGACTATAAAATTTGTTCTTGAGTACTCCCTAAAAGAAGAAATCCATTGGGGTCAAGTCATGTCAACTGGACACCTTCGACTAATAGATTTCTCAGGAAATGTTTCATCAAAATACTTATGGATTGCTCTGGAATAATGTAGCGGGGCTATACTTGTTGGGGACAATGAACACCACTTTAATAACATACCTACCTGTACATGTTTTGGTATTCACCCCGTTGAGCAGGCTTCCTCCCTCATGGAAAAAGATTAATTGGGATTTGTTTAAGGGAAGGGTCCCAGGTCCTACCCTGTGTAGACTGACTGCCAGCCAAAGCTATAGAATCTAATCTGTCCTGTTATTTAACCCATAACTGGAAGCAAGGGATGGATTAATACCTTTTCTAAGGGTATTAGCGCGTAAGTGACTGCAGGACATTCAACCGGTATTCGAACTCGGCACTCCGATTTTTCGTTCCTAGCCGACAGCAACTGCACCACAACGCACATCAATTAAGGACGCTTACAGCACCTGGCATTCTCAAACGTTCACCTATCGAGTACGGGCCAGACTCAACATTGCTTAATTTCGGTGATCGGAGGAGAACGGGTGTATTCAACGCGATATGGCCGGAAGCTACTATAATAATATAACCGATACACAAACCTATTCCACCTACTTTTCAACCACCTTATATATATATATATATATATATATATATATATATATATATATATATATATATATATATATATATATATATATATATATATATATATATATATTAAAAAAGGATTAATTCAAAGATGTTGAATGGCCATTTCGATATGAAGATCCCCACGGGGAACGACACATATCGAAATGGCCATTCAACATCTTTGAATTAAACCTTTTTTAATATATATTTGCTCTGTAATATTTTATTACATGGAGCTCTCTTCCTGTATCATTTTTTAATATTAAAATAAACTTTTAATATTAATTAGGATCGGTTTTTTGGAATTTACCTTCCTGCTTTTTTCCCTTGGATTGAAGTATCTGAATTAAAATATATATATATAGAGCCACCCACCATATTCGCGGGGGTTACGGGGACCAGAACCGGCTACGAATAGTTAGAATCCGCGAATAATTGCAACCCCCCACTAAAAGTGCTTATGGATACCTATTTTGATAAAACGCCCCATATGCCTTAAACTTTCATCCTAAACACATCAGAAACATTTTCGAAAAATAGTACTGTGCCGGTGACTATACATTTAGCGTTAAATCTTCTTACAATACCCGTTTTTAATTATGCATAGATTGATATAAACACTGGAAATACTGTATAAAATATGTGTGACAAGACAAAATACTGTACAAAGTTTAAAACATTTTCTGAAGGCCGAACTGTGATGGTGCCTCCAGACTTGACATAAAATTTCTTCCATACGTAGAATAATCGTTTCCTTTTACATGCATAGGTACAACTATTGAAAATATTAAATACGTACGTGTACAGTAATAGCAGACAAAAACAAAAATATTTAATAATAATTCTGCCACTTAGGCTCTTTGCCGGAAGCCTTAGAAGAAGCTAGGCGGTATCTTAGGGCGTATGTAAAAGGAAATGTACAAAAAGCGAATTCAGGAAAATTCACAGAACACAACACAAGTGAACTAGTCAGGTCTACAGCTTCCGCGTTTTGCGTATCAACCTATGGGCGCCAATCTTGAACTACCATTCAATCACCAGCCAATAGCGTTGGAGTATTGAAGCAAACATACGCACGCATCCAACAGTTGAGCCATTTATAAGACGCTAACCGCAGATATTTTCTAGAAAAAAATCCATGAATGTGCGAAGTCTGAAACGCGAATAGGCGGAGGTTCACTATAATTTGTTTAAAAGTTATTTTTAATGGATATTCATACTTGAATAGACGATTTGTTTTTATTTATTTATTATTTTTATTTATTTATAGCCGTATAGTATATTTCAACCTTTTTTTTTACTCGTTTCACCCCAAGCAATGCGTTAACGCCACTGACGCGCAGGGGGCTACATAAGAGAGAAAGATTAGATAGGAGGAGAGTAAAGAGAAAGACGAACCAGTTGCAGGATGTGTCAGAGAAGGGAGCAAGAGAAAGATGGAAATACAGGTGTGATGACAGTTGCAAAGGCAGAGAGAAAGGAAAAGATATACAGGGTGATGAAGAAAGAACTGGAGTCAAATGATTAAGAGATGGGTATTGACATTGCATTTAAATTCCTGGAGGTTATAAAAATCGAGGAGGTGCATGATCTGGGCGATGGTCGAATTTATATCTTCCTAATGATGATAAACAAAAGAAAATAAATAGTGAATAAAAGTTCAGAGTTTTAGGCAGAGACGTTAAAGGTATAAAATTGAAGTAGACTTTAGAAGGACATGGAAAGCTAATCCTAGACAGGAAACAAGGGATAAACCACTACTCATGTTCAAAAGACCAAGGAGAAGACATTAGAAGTATAGAGTTGATATAGACTTTAGAAAGGGAGACCAGAAACCCAATCCTAAACAGGAAATAAGGGATAAACCTCTACTCTTATTCAAAAGACCGAGGGGATGTGAGAAGTAAAGAGTTGATATAGACTATAGAAAGGACCAGAAACCCAATCCTAAACAGGAAACAAGGGATAAACCTCTACTCCTGTTCAAAAGACCGGAGAAGAGACGTTAGAAGTATGGAGTTGGTATAGATTTTAGAAGGGACCAGAAACCCAATCCTAAACAGGAAACAAGGCATAAACCTCTACTAGTTAAATTACCAGGGAGGAGTATGAACCAGACGATATGTGAACCTATCTCCGCCTATTTATATATTCTTTTATAAAGAATAGCAATCATGGGACATTACGAATCAGCAAAGTGTTTAAAGACATGCCAATCTAGTATATGCTGACACTTAGGAACGATAGGGAGTTCGTGTTCTACAAGATCTTAACGCAAAGAACAAAGCAGATCGTTTATCCATAGCAACCAGTCGCTTTTCGCAACAGAGAAATAACCCGTTTCTTATAAATATCATAAAAGATGATGAAAAGTTAGTGACATACAACAATGTTGAACGCAAAAATCAGGGGATAGATAAAGATAAAGCTTCGCAACTAACTCCAAAACTGAGCTCTATGGTCAGAAAACTAATGCTGCACATGTTGAATCATTGGAATAATATTCATTTAAAGTTCTTAAAACGAAATGAGACACTAAATGCACATTTATAAGTTAGGCAGTTGCAACGTGTCCATAAGGTTAGTTGAAAACACTCTTGAGCTTGTCAATAAGAAAAAAGACCGTATACAGCAAGAATATCAGAAAAAAATGGAACTTGGTCGGTCTTTTCACTCCTTCCATCAAATTCATCTGACCTTGCACCAAACATTAATTTTTTTCGATCGCTGCAAGACGCTTTCATGGGGAAATCAATCTCTAATGAAGAGAAGACTGAAGAATTTCTTGAAAGTTTTTTGAGTAAAACCTTCGGTAATCTACTCAAAATATCTCCAACAGTTGCCAACTAATTGGCAACAAGACATTGAAGTTGGTTTTGAATATAAAACTGAATGAAATATAGTTCTACATTATATTTTTGAAGAAAAAAAATGATAATCAGAAAGGAAAATTATTTTTGAATCAATCTAATATTTAGAGTAAAATTATTCCCCAATGCATTTTAACAGTAAATTTAATCCCAATGCATTTTATAAGAAATTCAATCCCAATGCATTTTTATAGTAAATTTAATCCCAATGCATTTTTATAATAAATTCAACTTCAATTCATTTTTCAATGCATTTTATAGCAAATTCAATTCGAATTCATTTTTATAGTAAATTCAATTTCAATTCATTTTCACAGTTAAACTATTTTCAATGCATTTTATAGGAAAATCAATTCCAGTTCATTTTATAGCAAATTCAATTTCAATGCATTTTTATAGTAACATTATTCATAATAGATCTTATAGTAAATCCAATTCCAATTCACTTTTGTAGTGAATTCAATTCTAATTCATTTTTATAGTAAAATTATATTCACTGCATTTCATAAGAAATTCAATTCCAATTCATTTGTATAGTAAATTTGATTTTAATACATTTTTATAGTAAAATTATCCATAATTCATTTGTATAGTAAATTTGATTTTAATACATTTTTATAGTAAAATTATCCATAATTCATTTTTATAGTAAATTTGATTTTCATACATTTTTATAGTAAAATTATCCATAATTGATTTTTATAGTAAATTTGATTTGAATACATTTTTATAGTAAAATTATTCAGAATTCATTTGTGTAGTAAATTCAATTCCAATGCATTTTCATAATGAAATTATTTCTATAGTATAAATAATCCGGAATATATAATTGAATGAAATGCGATTGTATTTATTTTTGAAGACTAAAATTGATAAACGAAATCGGAAATTATTCATGTCTTACCGAATAAATCTGAATAGAAACACAGCTAACACATCACCCGCGTTTTTCAGCTTGCTTTTTAATTAGCGACACATCACGTAATTCCTCTTTAATACTAAAGTTCTGCACACGAAGGACGCTGAATCTGCAGCTCTCCAAAGGTACCCTCAATATTTCCTAGCGTTAGTTACTCACACAATGAGGTCTAACGACAAGCACCTGCCCCCAATCGTAGTCTCTCATCTCGTAAGAATCGATCGCTGGTTACGGTCTCATTATCACAGCCTTGCCGCTTAACTCTACCCCTGTCCGCCCGCAGAGGACGTGAAATCGACCAGCGGGTAATGGGGCTGGCGACGCCCGACCCGCTGCTTCTTCCAGTTCCAACCTCTCACCAAAGCGGCGGTAATCGGCATCAGCGTTTTCTTCAGTGAGAAGATTTCATACGGTGATCTTTCAGAGGTTTTTGTTTCTGACACCCTGCCTATTAAGACCTATAATAGTACAGCATCTGGGCAACTTGCGCGCCAAACGGGCTTTTGAGGAAGGAAGCGAATGAAGGGGAACGGGGTATGAGCGGTAATCGGCAGGGCAGTGAGGGCCTGACGCTATTGGTTGTATTAGGAAGAGCACGTGGTGAACGGGTCAGGGTTTGCGACGGAGAGTGGTGGACAGGACGAAATGAAAAGCAAGATGGCGAAAAGTAATAAAGGATCGAGACAGCAATGCAGACGAAGAAAGGTTATTGGCAAAATAGTAAAAGCAGTTGATTGGCAGATAACGCTTTCCCAAGGAGCGAGACACAGGAGGAGGAAGTGGAAACGCTGTCGTGAGAAATGGCCTTGTCTTCTCTACAATGGGTCACGATTCAATGCGATCGTCAATAAGTATTTGGGCGGGTATCTTGGGGATGGTTTGGGTGCAGGGATGAGTAGTTGTGTGGCTAGGTGTTCACTTATGGCTGCATGTATCTGCATATAGGTCTGCGTGCGCGTGCGCCTTGCGATTCATTCCTAACGGAAAATCACGAACAGATGAGAGTCAGTTTCTTTCTAGATGTATGTGCGGACATTACTAAACTGCAATGACTATACAAGCTTTGCAAACACGTATCTGCACGCACATCTGGCTAAATTAACACGTTAGTATATCCATATATACATACGCAGCTAAATGAGAGTGGATCAGTAAGTTCTGAGTTTGAAAATGTTTATTGTATATTGCTCAAATTAATGTTCACTAGTGAATAAAGTCCACTGACCAGTAAATAAATTATATATGAAATGATTTGTTTGAACATTATTTTTGATCGATACTCGTATTTAAGTAGATATTCTGTTTATAATCAAACAGTATTATATATATTTTTCTACCGCCCTGATTATTTACGATAAATTTTTGTTACGAAAATGTATGTCATTCGACAAGATTCAAACCTGTGATCCCAATCCACACAGACCTCTCGACCACGAATGACGAAGTCTAAACGAAGTCAAATTAAGACTATACGTGGTCGAGAGATTTAAGACGCGCCAGATCACATGGTGGCTTCCCCTATGGGGATAGGGGTCGCAGGTTCGAATCCTGCCGAATGACACACATTTTCGTAACAAAAATTTATCGTAAATAATCAGGCCGGTAAAAATAAATATATAATACTGTTTGATTATAAACACAATATCTATTTAAATACGAGTATCGATCAAAAATAATGTTCAAACAAATCATTTCAAATTGTCGGTTGTTTATAACTAGTTTCGTTAATCTTCGTTAATATATATATATATATATATATATATATATATATATATATATATATTTGTCCAGCAATCTTTCATTTAAACATGTTTCGTTAAAAACGACCGAAAAGAAAGATTTTATTAATTTTTTATTTAGTTTTTCCACTATTTTTACATGTTTCTTTTTTGCTGAAGATAAGGAATATAGAAGTGTTCCATAATTTTTGACTTTCCAAGCGCTTTCAGCCTCTTCACAGGCCATTTTCAAGGATGTAATTTTTCCGGTGTTGTTATTATGTCCTCATGTTTGACTCTAATGGTTATACAACAGGTAACAACTTAGTTTTATAATGAACGCCATCTGACCTATCTTTTACTTATCCGTCGACTTGTATTCAACGACCGTTGCATTAGGATGTTGTGTTACGTATCTGTGCTTACGGGCACATCACTCTGAAACACAGGTTCTCGTATGATCAGCGAAGTTAAACACCGTCGAGCCTAGATGGATGACCTCTTGGAAATACTAGGCGCAGTAAGCTTAGATATGTGCGTGGTGTCGTGGATAGCAGTTCGGAATTGGAAATCTGAGGTCCGAGTTCAATTTCAATCGGGTTCATTATATTCACTTGCGCGCAAATACCCTTGGGAAAATTGCGACTTTACATATTCTCTACCCACCAGCTGTGTGTTAATTAGTAAAACATACCCCTAAAACATTATCATCTATAAAATCTAAAATAATAAAATGATTGAAATAAAAATTGCGTACAATATGTCGCTAAAGAAAATCAAAATCAAATTATTATCATTTTTATAATTCACATACGTTTTATTCCTGATATTGAGCACTTTAACACACAATATAGTATGTTTTTTGAAACTGTATTTTTATCACACACACACACACACACACACACACACACACACACACACACACACACATATATATATATATATATATATATAGAGAGAGAGAGAGAGAGAGAGAAAGAGAAGAGGATTCTCTGACACCCTCTTTAACTTGTTTTTCTTTCGCATCACTTTCCTCTTAACCCCCCCCCCCCCACTGCACACCAGTGGTAGTAAAACTGCCTTGCTTGGGGTGAAATGATTAAATAAAAAATTACACTATATAGGCCAATTGTTTTTCTTTTTTACAGTTCTATTATTTGTAATTTCTTAACTGTTTTTGTTTACGATATGTATACTTTAAGAATTAGGGAAAAGATATGTGTTCAAAAGCACTACCCGCGCCTTTTTTTGTACAGGTAGTCCTACGTGGCTGAGAGGTAAGATCTAATGATAGTCTTCCCTACGAGAGTTCGGTTTCAATCTTGCCGGCTTGCGCATATTTTCTAACAAGAATATTCAGGCTGGTAGAGGTAAAATAAATATATATGCTGTTTAATAATAAAAACTTAGTATCTCCTCAAATACCAATATTCCTTAAAAATAACTTTTAAACAAATAGAAATATTTCTGATTTAATTCATTGTTTCATATATATATATATATATATATATAAGTCACAGTAAGTTTTTTTTTAAGATTTGGCTGAATGTTACTTCCCCACTACTTACCACTACCAACTGAAGAGTCAAGCCACATACCTCCCACTACCAAAGAAGAAGTTACTACTAAAATTTCGCTAGCTTAACCCTATGAAAACCAATATCTTACAACCACTTCCTTTACGAGAACAAACCTCTGGGCTTAGAATTTTTCCTCCTTCTTTGTTGTTATGGGGCTTAGAATGCATGTCTAAAAATGGCATGTTGAAAATGGCTATTTTCCCTCCAAGTTTTATCTGAATTAACAGATATATATATATATATGGGATAACAATATATAATATCTTATATATTAAAAAGAGTTTTATGGGGAGATCGATGATAAAATGAAAAAAGTTGTATGATGCGTTTCGTCGCTAGGACTTCATCAGACTATAATCGTATATGAGTACGTAAGTTTTATCAATATATATATACATATTACTTCTAGTTTTATTATAGTGGACACGTCTTGTTGGAAATAGACGGTCCAATCCACTATAACAACGTTTGAAGAAAATAAAAAGTCGGATTAAAAATAAACCTATGAATTATATATATATATATGAAAAAAATCAAAATTTATGATTTTAGCAAACTGAATTTCGTTTATCGGCGACTTTTAACATTATGAAAATTTTTTAAAAATTATTGTGTGTGTGGGTAAAGAAACGGGAAGCACACTAGCATAAAGAAAAGGAAAAGAAAAAGCGTAGCGAATAGAAAGGAAAAGGAAGAAGGAAAAGGAAGGGACTAAGAAAGAAGAAAAGAAAGAAGGAAGAAGAATAGGGGATGTATGTTCAATAAATGAGTAAAGTTTCACGAAAAATCGCTCTTTAGCTTCATATTTATCGAACGTCTGATTTTAACGAGCGATGAGGTACGGAAATGTGGAATGGATCAATGTGTTAATGTCATTGAACATATAGATTAATTGAATATTATAACTGTGTTCATTTATACAGGGTGCAATGGGAAAATTGTCGCCATTATATATTTTTTATTTTGCACATGCACGTTGTTTGTTTTTTTTATTTTGTCGATTGCATAATATCGTAGGTTCAGGTGGCCACCGGTTTTGAGAAAAAGATCATCGTGACTAAATTCACACCGCCAGAAATTTGTGAACGACATGCTATACTGCTTGGAAGTCGCGCCGGAATGAATCTGATGATGATTATGAAGCTCGGAAAACCCTCTCTGATCGTTCTGATAAGAAAAGAACTAAAGGATTTGTTGGTGTTGGTGAGGCCTACATCAAGTGCCTTGAGGAAGTAATGTTGAGGAAGTAATGAAGAATGGCTGCAGCAGACCCTATGTCTGGTAACAAGATTCTGCACCCTGCCACACAAGCAGGGGAGCTCAGTCATGACTGTCAGAAAATTTATGTGACCACATCACCCCTTACATCTGGCAACCTAACTCCCCAGACTGCAAGCCATTGATTATTATGTACGACGCAGATGATCGAGAGACCAACAAAACCAACTTGTAACATCAATGCAAGAATTATGGCAGCATTCACCAACTTAAACAAGGAGACCGTTCAGAAGAGGTGCAGGAGATTCGAAAGTTGTCTTATGGCCGTGGTTGAAGCCAATGTTGATTTTATTGAATAACGTTTCTCTTTAGTATTTCAAGATATTATTGTGTAAATTTGGTAAATATATCTATTAAAATAAGATGTCAGTATTACTTTTGCGTCATTTAGACGACAAGTTATCCTGGGAATCGGCTGCAACGTGTCCATAAAAATTTGGACAAAAAACACTGAGCAAGTTAATAGGAAAGCTGTTGTTCTTAGACACTTCGATAAAAGGTGTCATTCTTCAAGAGTAACTTTTATGGGAACCAGTTATTTGAAAAATGATTCACATCAATATATACGAAATTTTAAGTGGCAACGTTTCTATGCAAATGATGTCAATAAAATGTAATTTTACAATATTTTTTAAGGCATGCGAAACTCTTATGGGGATTTTCCAAATGAAGCATATATGTGGTACAAGGCCAAAAGTATGGGTTACCCAGTGATAATTGAACGTACTACTCAGTCGTAATTGATCTCACGAGATTAGCTTGTTAACCATTACACCACATCGAAATCTTAAAAAACGAAAACGGAACATGGTCATGAACTTCTACCATCGAGTGATTATTTAATTTTTTAAAAATCATTTCACCTAAAGCAAAGTAATAAAGCCACTAGGAAGCAACGGGTTAATGAGTGTTAGAATATCTGTGAAAAACTACTATTAAGGAAAGAGGACAATAAAAGAATAAGAATTAAGAAGGCAGAAGAAAACGATTGACATTAAATTTTTGAAGTTAAAAGTTGACAAGGAAGCAAGCCGAAAGAGAGTTTCTACAAGCGAGAAGTGAAGAAACTGTTAGCATAGAACTTACGGTTACAGTTAGCCAAATAAACTGTAAAATAATAAGATATTACCGCCAATCTAGTCAGTCAGTTAAATGCCATACGTGATACACGCTTGGGCGATCATGTCTCAATCTAGTACTATGCTTAAATTCATAAAATTTAGATACTATTGAAGAAATTTCTTCTTCAGAAGAAGGATCTCTAAATAAATAGCAGAAGCATCGGCCAAAATGTGACAGCAATATTCAATGGAATGGATGAATAGTAGACTTATAAATATGTAAGAAAGATTCTGGAGAAAAACATTGTAGATTCTTCCTTGGATTTTATAAAGAACCACTAAATATAAATCAGAAACACCAGGCCATGTGTGACAGAAATATTCAAAGCATGGATGAATAATAGACTTATAAATATGTAAGATAGATACTGGAGAAAAACACTGTAATTTCCACTTTAGGTCTTATTGAAAGTTTCTATATATATATAGCAAAAGCATTAGGCTATATTTGACAGCAATATTCAATGTATGGATGAATGGCAGACTTATAAATATGTAAGATAGATTCTGGAGGGAAACATCGGAGATTCTTCTTTGGATTTTATCAAGAATCTCTAAATATATAGCAGGAGCACCGGGCCATACGTGACAGCAATATTCAAGGCATGGATGAATGGTAGACTTATAAATATGTAAGAAAGATTCTGGAGAGAAACACTGTAATTTCCCCTTTGGGGTTTATCGAAAATCCCTAAATATATAGCAAAAGCACTAAGCCATATGTGACAGCAATATTCAATGCATGGATGAATGGTAGACTTACAAATATGTAAGATAGATGTTTGGAGAAACACTGTAATTTCGCCTTTGGGTTTTATCGAAAATCACTAAATATGTAGCAAAACCACTAGGCCATATGTGACAGAAATATTCAAAGCATAGATGAATAGTAGACTTTAAAATATCTAAGATAGATTCTGGAGAGAAACAGTGTAATTTCCCCTTTGGGTTTTATCGAACATCCCTATATATATATATATATATATATATATATATATATATATATATATATATATACCAAAAGCACTAGACTATATGTGACAGCAATATTCAATGTATGGATGAATGGTGGACTTATAAATATGTTTGATAGATTCTGGTGAGTAACACTGTAATTTCTTTTTTGGGTCATATCGAAAATTCCCAAATATATAGCAAACGAACTAGGCCATATGTGACAGCAATATTCAATGCATGGATGAATGGTAGACTTATAAATATGTAAGATAGATTCTGGAAAGAATCACTGTAGTTTCCCCTTTGGGTTTTATCGAAAATCCATAAATATATAACAATAGCACTAGACCTATGTCACAGCAATATTCAATGAATAGATGAATGGTAGACTTAAAAATATGGAAGATAGTTTCTGGAGAGAAACACTGCAATTTCCCCTTTATGTTTTATAAAAATTTCTAAATATATAGCAAAAGCACTGGGCCATATTTGACAGCAATATTCAATGTATGGATGAATGGTACACCTATAAATATGTAAGATAGATTCTGGAGAGAAACACTGTAATTTTCCATTTGGGTTTTATCGAAAATCCCTAAATATATAGCAAAAACATTAGGCCATATGTGACAGAATATATTCAAAGCAAGGACGAACACAGAGAACCAACTTTCTTGGGCTACAGACATAATTAATTCAATATAGTTTTTCCACTTAATATCAGCTGTCTGAGAAGGAGCAATGAGTAACTCTCCTGGAGATTAGTATCAGCCATGTTGATGGAAGATAGAATGGGTCCTCTTAGGTGATTAAAAAGGAGCAAATCCGTTATTGAAGCTTTAAAATTAACAAAAGATCACTTGCTCGTTTTTGGTCATTTTTGAGATCATCTAACAATTGAATGTAACAAACCGATCAGACTAAAAAATGATCTGATTAAGACAGGAGTAAATAGTTAAATGATTGTCATCAGTATAGATACATAGTTGAAAACTGTCATTTACGAAAATTAGAAACAATTTAAAACCAAGTATATTTATCATTAGGTTGACAGAATAACAAATTATTAATATTTATTGAAATAATATCAAAAGAAAAAATAATGGATTAATAAGTAGTTTGTATTATTATAGATACCAAGTTTAGGACTGTCATTTATGAAAATTCGAAATAACGTAGGCGCAACGATATTTGTTATTAGGTTCGCATAATAATAAATGATCAATTTTTATTAAGATAATAACAAAAAATGTACTAATAAATAGTTTTCATCAGCCTAGATACCGAATTGAGGACTCTCATCTATGAAAATTAGTAACAGCCTAGGTCCTATTATATTTGGCATAATAATAAATGATCAATTTTTATTAAGATAATAACAAAAAATGTACTAATAAATAGTTTTCATCAGCCTAGATACCGAATTGAGGACTCTCATCTATGAAAATTAGTAACAGCCTAGGTCCTATTATATTTGGCATAATAATAAATGATCAATTTTTATTAAGATAATAACAAAAGAAAAAAAATATTGGAACAAAAATTATCTGTCATCATCATAGATACCGTGTTGTTATTTATAAAATCAGAGACAGTGTAGAATATATGTTATTAGAAACAGCGCAGGAAATATTTTATTGGGTTGGTAGAATAATAAATGATTAATCTTTATCAAAATGATAACAAAAGAAAATAAGTATTAAAATATAAAAGAGTTGACATCAGTATAGATACCGATTTGAGGAGTGTCATTTATTAAAATTAGTAACAACGTATCTCCAAGGATATTTGGCAGAATAATAAATGATCAATCTTTACTAAAATAATAACAATAGAAAAAAATGGGATAATATATATTTGTCATCAGCATAGATATCAACTTGTAGACTGTCATTATAAAACAGCGTAGATCCAAGGATATTTAGTTTTATTAGGTTGGAATTATAATAAATTATCAATATTTATTAAAATAATAACAAAAAAAATTAAAAAATGGGATAATAAATAGCTGTCATCAGCATAGATATCGACTTGTAGACTGTCATTATAAAACAGCGTAGATCAAGGATATTAGTTATTAGGTTGGCATTATAATAAATTATCAATATTTATTAAAATAACCATAAAAAAATTAAAAATGGAATAATAAATAGCTGTCATCAGCATAGATATCGACTTGTAGACTGTCATTATAAAACAGCGTAGATCCAAGGATATTTAGTTTATTAGGTTGGCATTATAATAAATTATCAATATTTATTAAAATAATAACAAAAAAATTAAAAAATGGGATAATAAATAGCTTTGTCATCAGCATAGATATCGACTTGTAGACTGTCATTATAAAACAGCGTAGATCCAAGGATATTAGTTATTGGATTGGAATTATAATAAATTATCAATATTTATTAAAATAATAACAAAAAAAATTAAAAAATGGGATAATAAATAGCTGTCATCAGCATAGATATCGACTTGTAGACTGTCATTATAAAACAGCGTAGATCCAAGGATATTAGTTATTAGGTTGGAATTATAATAAATTATCAATATTTATTAAAATAATAACAAAAAAAATTAAAAAATGGGATAATAAATAGCTGTCATCAGCATAGATATCGACTTGTAGACTGTCATTATAAAACAGCGTAGATCCAAGGATATTTAGTTATTAGGTTGGCATTATAATAAATTATCAATATTTATTAAAATAATAACAAAAAAATTAAAAAAATGGGATAATAAATAGCTGTCATCAGCATAGATATCGACTTGTGAACTGTCATTATAAAACAGCGTGAATCCAAGGATATTAGTTATTAGGTTGGAATTATAATAAATTATCAATATTTATTAAAATAATAACAAAAAAATTAAAAAAATGGGATAATAAATAGCTGTCGTAGCATAGATATCGACTTGTAGACTGTCATTATAAAACAGCGTAGATCCAAGGATATTAGTTATTAGGTTGGAATTATAATAAATTATCAATATTTATTAAAATAATAACAAAAAAAATTAAAAAATGGGATAATAAATAGCTGTCATCAGCATAGATATCGACTTGTGAATGTCATTATAAAACAGCGTAGATCCAAGGATATTGGTTATTGGGTTGGAATTATAATAAATTATCAATATTTATTAAAATAATAACAAAAAAAATTAAAAAATGGGATAATAAATAGCTGTCATCAGCATAGATATCGACTTGTAGACTGTCATTATAAAACAGCGTAGATCCAAGGATATTTAGTTATTGGGTTGGAATTATAATAAATTATCAATATTTATTAAAATAATAACAAAAAAATTAAAAAATGGGATAATAAATAGCTGTCATCAGCATAGATATCGACTTGTGAGCTGTCATTATAAAACAGCGTAGATCCAAGGATATTAGTTATTAGGTTGGAATTATAATAAATTATCAATATTTATAAAATAATAACAAAAAAAATTAAAAATGGAATAATAAATAGCTGTCACTAGCATAGATATCGACTTGTAGACTGTCATTATAAAACAGCGTAGATCCAAGGATATTTAGTTATTAGGTTGGCATTATAATAAATTATCAATATTTATTAAAATAATAACAAAAAAAATTAAAAACAGAATAATAAATAGCTGTCATCAGCATAGATATCGACTTGTAGACTGTCATTATAAAACAGCGTAGATCCAAGGATATTAGTTATTGGGTTGGAATTATAATAAATTATCAATATTTATTAAAATAATAACAAAAAAATTAAAAAATGGGATAATAAATAATTGTCATCAGCATAGATATCGACTTGTAGACTGTCATTATAAAACAGCGTAGATCGAGATATTAGTTATTAGGTTGGAATTATAATAATTATCGTAATATTTATTAAAATAATAACAAAAAAATTAAAAAATGGGATAATAAATAATTGTCATCAGCATAGATATCGACTTGTGAACTGTCATTATAAAACAGCGTAGATCCAAGGATGTTAGTTATTAGGTTGGAATTATAATAAATTATCAATATTTATTAAAATAATAACAAAAAAATTAAAAAATGGGATAATAAATAATTGTCATCAGCATAGATATCGACTTGTAGACTGTCATTATAAAACAGCGTAGATCAGGATACTTCAGATTTTATTAGGTTGGCATTATAATAAATTATCAATATTTTATTAAAATAATAACAAAAAAAATTAAAAATGGGATAATAAATAGTTGGCATCAGCATAGACACTAAGTTGACGAATGTCATTTATGAAAATAAGAAACAACGTAGGTTCAAGGATATTTTTTATTAAGTTAGCATAATAATCATTGATTAATCTTTCATAAATGAATAACAAAACAAAAAATAATGGAATCATAAATAGTTCACATTGGCATAGATACCGAGTTGAGTACAGTCATTCATGAAAATGAAAAACAGCGTAGGTTCAATTATGTTTGGCAGAATATTAAATGGTCAATAATTATTCAAATAATGACAAAAGAAAAATATTAGAATAATAGATAGTTATCATCAGTATAATATAATATATAATTATATTCCAATAAAAATCATTTTCACAACAATGAGCTAACATTGCCTGATGATGATGTAAAAATCTCGAAAGATGGAAATTTCCGTGTCGCAATGTAAAATATATTAATTTTGATTAAAAAACAAATTTAATTATATTATGATTCACAGTATTTATTGTATTGGCACTTTTATAAAGAAAAGTAAAACTGTTGGTTCTCTTCACCTGGATTTATATATATATATATATATATATATATATATATATATATATATATGTGTGTGTGTGTATGTGTGTGTGTGTGTGTGTGTGTGTGTGTGTGTGTGTGTGTGTGTGTTATGTCTTGAAGGCTGTCACAATGCGTTGAATGAAATAAAGGAAGGTCGGGAGGTGTTTGTATGACCTGTTTATTTATATTTATATTTCGAGACTATAATCTCATCGTCAGAATGGCAGAGAAAACTTCAAACTTCAAGACATAACACATACAACTATTTTTCGCAATGCTTTAAGCAAATTACAAAACTTTACTATATATATATATATATATATATATATATATATATGACTATTTATATATAGTCATTCGCAGACATTCCTGTTTTGTTGATCGCAGGTTTCATTGAAGATGTCTGACAATGCACTAGCATTAAACTTTTTATATATTTTCTTACATGTGCACAAGAGATCCCTTCTGGACATAGAGTCTACTGCAAGAACTGTCCAAACGATCCCTAGATCCGAGCTCTCTCGGCCAATCGTCCAGCCATTGTCGATGACTCTTTTTGTTTGCCTGAATATGTAGATTTTATAGCAATAGTAGTATAGTAGAACACAGTCACTACACAGTATAGGCGCATATGTTTAGGGTGATTGCTTTGTTAATGGTAGTATTCCATTATGGATAGCGACTCGAATTGAGGAATCGGAGAGCCCAGTTCGAATTGCAGTCGAATCCATTAAATTCACTTACGTGCTAATATCCTTGGGAAAGATATGAATCCCTTTCTTTTCCCCCAAACTATGGGTAAAATAGCAGGACCAATTGGGTTCTATAGCCTTGGGTGGTAACCAGCCTACCACAAAAAGAAATGGCAAACTACTGCGGGAAATTTTTTTCAGCATGTTTACCAATAGATCGAATATTTGGTTGCCATATGAGGCAAAGTAAAGTAATGGTTCAACGGCTCAGAATGAAGATTCGGAGAGGCGAATTCGAATTCCGGTCGGATTCATTACATTCTTTTACGTGCCAAAACCCTTTGGGTAAAGTATGAATCCATCTCTTCTCCTCCAAATTGTGAGTAAAATAGCAGAACAGACTGGGTTCTATAGCCTTGGGTATCAACTGGCCTAAGAGAAGGACAACTCTGAATTTAAACTAGTCTGGAGAGGGTAGGGCTCCGTCAGGCTCTCGTGCCTAAAGAAATACCACTTCTACTGTGGCTACAGTACATGTGGTGCCCTACGACTCTAATGAGCCACGGAATAAGAGAAAAATTATTCATTAAATATGCAAAAATAGAATGTGGAGTAAGACAAGGATGTCTCTTCTCACCAGACGTATTCCACCTCTGCACTGAGGCAATTCTGAGAGAATTAGAATTTTCACAAGGATTCGTTATTGGCAGTCACCATCTTGAAAATATAAGATATACACATGTCACTGTGTTGATAGAAGACAAATAAGAACACTATAACTCTGACAGAAGGGCACGAAGGAAAGCGAGAAGAAAGGACTAATTGCAAAACAGACTGCGTGCTTGTTAGCAAAAGGAACAGCCCAACTTGCAAATCGCAATTTGCAGATAACAAATCAAGCAAGTACACTAATTTTTAAATATATACAAAGTGTTTTAATAGAGGACGGAAAGTGTGACTATGAAATCCAAAAGCTTATTGAGATAACGAATGATGCTTTTTAAAAGCTAAGCAATGTATTAGAAAATAGAAAAAATCGTTAGAAACAAAGAAAAGAGTACTGAACTGTTATGTAATATCTTCTCTTCTATGTGCCTTGTTCTTTCAGGACGTAGGCGATCATCGCTTTCAACGTCTCCCTATCCGTGGTGGTTCTTAGCACGCTTTCTCCTTTTACACCATGCAACCCCCGTTCTATCATCCACCTGCTCAGGCCTTTCAAATATGTTATCCGTTGCTTTTCCCCTGTCTCTTCCCTCTATGCGGCTTGTTAGTATTAGTATTAATTTCATTTTCGTTTCCATCCTTTCCAAACCTCATCATTGCTTACATGCTCGATCTCTGATATCTGCAGCATCCTTCTGTAGAACCACATTTCAGTTGCTTCAAGTTTTTCCTTCATCTCTGATGATATTGTCCAGCATTCACTGCCATATTGAAGGACTAACATCACATAGTAATCCAGTACTCTTTTCTTTGTTTCTAGTGAAATTTTCCTGTCTCTTAATACTTTATTCAGCTTCTGGAATGCGTCTTTTGCCATGCCAATTCGCCTTCGGATCTCTGTGTCACACTTTCCGTCTTCTGTTAGAACACTTCCCAGATATTTAAACTTCTGTACCTTCTTGATTTTAGTATCCTCCGCCTGTATTTGGCATTTTGGCTACTTTTTTTTTTGCTGATGACCATGAATTCGGTCTTGTCGTTTATTTGTAGTTCTTTCTTGTTACTCTCTTCAGCTACCTTCTGTAGGAGGCCTTGTAGCTTCCTTTCCGTGTCTTCTATCACCACTGAATCATCTGCGTATCTTATGTTATTCAAATTCTGGCCTCCGATTACGAATCCAGTATGGCGGCGAATGTCGGTCAGTTTCCTGAACGATGAATAAAAAAAATGAGGCAAAAGAAATATGGCTCTACAGAATGATAATGAGAATACAATGGAACGAACATATAAGCAACGACGGAGTTTTAGAAACAAAAACGACACTTATACTTAACATCGGGAGGATACAGTTGAAATTTCTAGGGCACATGACGAGAAAAGAGGGCACACAAAATTTGATACTTCTTCTTCTTCTATGTGCCCTGTCCCTTCAGGACGTAGGCGATCATGGATCTCCACGTCTCCCTATCCCTTGTGGCTCTTAGTATGTTTGCTCCTGTTGCTCCTGGCAACCCCCGTTCCGTCATCCACCTGATCAAACCCTGCAAATATGTTATCCGCTGCCTTCCTCTGTCTCTCCTTCCTTCTATCTGTCCAGTCAGTATCAGGTTCTCCAGGCTCTCCTTCCTCATTGCATGTCCCAGGAACTTCAGTTGTCTCTTCCTGATGCTCAGCATCAATTTCCTTTTTGTTGCCATTCTTTCTAACACCTCGTCGTTGCTTGTATGCTCAGTCCACGATATCCGTAGCATCCTTCTCTAGAACCACATTTCGGCCGCTTCCAGTTTTGTCCTCATTTTCGATGATATTGTCCAGCATTCACAGCCGTATTGAAGAACTGACATCATGTAGCAGTCTAGCACTCTTTTCTTCGTTTCTATTGAGATTTTCCTGTGTGTTAGTATTTTGCTCATCTTCTGGAACGCGTCCTTTGCCATGCCAATTCGCCTTCGGATCTCCGTGTCGCACTTTCCATCCCCTGTTAGAACACTTCCTAGGTATTTAAATTCTTGGACTTGTTTGATTCTGTTATCCCCCACCTGTATTTGGCATTTTGGGTTGTATCTTTTGCTGATGACCATGCACTCAGTTTTCTTACAAGGCAAATGGAAAATAACGCATAAACTGTCTGGCTAACTTGAGTAAATGGATAGCGGAACAAAGTGTAGGTGAAATATCAAGACAAAATTTATTAAGTGCAACAAAGGACAGGAAATTATGGAGAGACATGATCGCCAACGTCCTGAAAAACACCGCATATAGAATTATTAACCAGTTTTGATTCCTTCCGACAGGAAAGTGATGGTTAACGAACTCGTATAGATAATAAGTTAGAAAGTAAGAGATATGACGATTACGTTATTTTTTATTTGATTTTTTTCGTATCATATCAACATCTCTATAGGTTATGTAATGTCAAAATCTAAATATTTTTAACACTAATGTATGCCTTCAACAAAAAATATTTTGAACGTAATTGTATGCCTCCAACTACAGAAAAAATAAATTGTTGATCATTCTGCTATGAAATGTATTGTTGGTTATTCTACTATAAAATGTATTGTTGGTCATTCTACTACAAGATTTATTGTTGGTCATTCTACTATAAAATGCATTGTTGGTCATTCTACTATAAAATATATTGTTGTTCCTTATACTAAAAAATATATTGTTAGTGATTTTGCTATAAAATGTATTGTTAGTCGTTCTACTATAAAATGTACTGTTAGTCATTCTGCTATAAACATGTATGTCGATAATTCTTTGATATAAAAATATATTGCTGCTATTTTTATACTTTCACAGAGTTTTTTTATTTGGGTGTTCAGTATTTACCTATGTTTTTGTACCTTAATAGCTGCTACCAGTCCGAGTCAGGATTGATCTGGGAACAACAACGATTAACAGCAATTAAGAGGAGATTCTGCGCTGCTTTTCCCGAACAGAGGCCTTACTGCTGGATGTAATTTACTGTCATACCCAGAAATGGATTTCATTATTAATCAAACACAAGGTGATTTTATTGTTTGATATGAATGATTGGTGAACGAGATGAAGAAAAAGAAATATTGGTTAAGATACAGTGTTTGTATGCAGAGAGAGAGAGAGAGAGAGAGAGAGAGAGAGAGAGAGAGAGAGAGAGAGAGAGGTGGCGGGGGGGGGTCAAGCTTTTCACCGACCGGCTAATGATTATCCTATGCTGGGAAAGGGCCTGGTGCACGATCACAAAGTAATAAAATTAAAGATAAACGCCAAGGTGAGAAATATGAATTTCGAAACCCAGAATAACCAAGACAATATACGGGCAGAAAACTTCCTGCATACGGATAAAAAAATGAGTTCAGCAGATTCAGAAAAACAAAAACTGGTGTAAAACAAAGATGTGTCTTTTCACCGGACTTATTCAACCTATATAGAATTGGATTCATTGTTAGCGGCCACAATCTTAACAACATAACCCATGCAGATGACATAGTGTTGATAGCAGACACGGAAAGAAAACTAGAATAATCCCTACAGAAGGCAATGAAGGAAAGCAAGAAGAAAGGACTAAAGATCAACTCTAAGAAGACAGAATGCGTGGTTGTTCGCAAAAGGAGTCCTAAGTGCGAATTGCAGATCAGTGATATCAAAATCAGTCAAGTACAACTCTTATTCCTTTCAACGGAAAAGTGATGGTTAACGAACTCGTATAAGTAAAATAAATGAAGATCACGTTATTAATCAAATACAAGGTGATTTTATTGCTTGACTTGAATGATTGGAGAACAAGAAAGAAAAGAAAGTTTTGGATACCTTCATTAATATACAATGTTTGTCTGAAGAGAGAGAACGCGTGTACGCGCGTATGAAAGAGAGAGAGAGAGAGAGAGAGAGAGAGAGAGAGATATGAGGAAATATAGGGGGTATGAGGATCAAATGGTGTCATCGTTTTCGATTCCCAACTGTTGGAAGTGAAGCAATATAAACTTACACGCATTTTTTGAAGGTTTGTGAGTTAAAGGAACCTGGTTATAGACTCTTGGAAGGTGAAAGGGGATCGGAAATCTTGAACTGGTCTCCGAGGATAACATTACCTGTAAAGCTCACCTTGAGCTATCAAAATTGTGACTTCAATACCTGGGCCAAGAAATTTCAAATATTTAAATTGTTACAGGTGGGGGATACTAGAACCAAGTAAGTACAAAAATTTAAATACCTGGGAAGTGTTTTAAGAGGAGATGAAAAGTGCGACACCGAGATCCGAAGGCGAATTAGCATGGCAAAGGAAGCGTGTCAGAAGCGGAGTAAAATAATAAGACACAGGAAACTTTCACTAGAAACAAAGAAGAGAGTACTGGATTGCTATGTGATGTCAGTTCTTCAATACGGCAGTGAATGCTGGACAATATCATCGAAGATGAGGAAAAACTTGAAGCAGCTGAAATATTGTTCTACAGAAAGATGCTGCGTATATCGAGCATGTGAGCAACGATGAGGTGTTGGAAAGAATGGCAGCGAAAAGAAAATCAATAGTGAGCATCAGGAAGAGACTACTGAAGTTCCTGGGACATGCAACGAGGAAGGAAGGCTTGGAAAACCTGATACTGACAGGTCAGATAGAGGGCAAAAGAGACATAAGAAATCAGCGGATATTTGAAGGGCCTGGGCAGGTGGATGACAGAACCTGGGTTCCGTAGTGTAACAGGAGAAAGCGTGCTAAGAGCCACCAGGGACAAAGAGACGTGGAAAGCCATGATCGCCTAGGTCCTGAAAGGACAGGGTACATAGAAGAAGAAGAAGAAATGTTTTCACTCAGAAAGCAAATCAGTTATAAACTAAGGGAACGTGACACCGGAAGTAACAGAAAGAAGAAATAAAGCACTGTGTTCAGGTTCAGTTTGACCTTCCTGGAAAGATACCGAATGCAAGAAAGACATGGGGATCTAGGCGGTCATAATCCGCCACAATTTTCTTGTCCTTTGTAGCAAGCATTTAATAAATTTTATCTTGTTCTTATCTCTCCTAAATGATGTTCCGCTATCCATTTACACAAGCTCGTATGTTAGGTTATGCGTTGTTTTCCTATGTCCCTCTTGCTTTCAATCTGTACTGTGAGTATCAAATTTCCCAAGCCCCCTTTCCTCAGTATATGCCCTAGAAATTTCTTATGTTAAGAAGCCTAAATAATAACACGGTCAAAACTTCGTGTTACCAAAAAAACCAAAAAAACAAAAAACAAAAAAAAACAAAACAAACAAACAAACAAACAAACAAACAAACAAAAACAAAACTTCATAGTCAAGTAAACTAGATCAATAGAGCCACTGTACGAATTAAATCCAGACCGTATCAAGTAATCTTGAATATTGTAAGAACCGGTTACAAGAACTTGGTATTTATCAATCAATTTGGAAGTTATAGGGGACTTCATGAAAACAGCATAACTTGATGAAAGTAAAATCTTCGCCTAATAGTTGTTTTTGTCTTTTTTATGTTGTTCCTGCTATCCGACCTTTCATGAGAACTCGAACCCAAAACTAATTTTTCCTCGCACTCAATCAATCCGAAAGTGTTTGTTTATTTCTCTCAGTATGCTAATTTATTGCTACACCAGGGATTGAACCCACGAAAAAAACCAAAAAAAAAAAACAAACAAACCAAAAAACAACAAAAAAAAAAAACAAGCTTAGCAGTATAATAGAATTTCTTCATTTACTACGATACGAAAGGATACTTGGTTAAAATCAACAACTGAGGATGGCCGAGGATTATATCGGAAGAAACACGGAGATAAAAACAACAAAATAATGGTAGGCCTTAGCAAAGTTACTGTGATTAAGATATATATACAACCAAAGTCACGGTGATACATATAATTATGACATTACTACTATGTTACAATTGGTCGAATGAAAGCAGAGCACGTAAATAAATCTCATAATCTATGTATACACACTTTTGCAAATTAATTGAAACAAAACAAATAATGTCTTCCTAGGATCTTTCACACTTTTTGTGATCACGTATACGTCGTTTCTTGGCTTTGTTTTTCTCTTCCGACCGCATTTTCTATTACGTTTTGGACTGATTCATCCAGTTTGTTTCTTCACCTTGATGACATGACTAACAGTTGAAACGCTGACACCAACAATATCCGTGATCTCTCTGTAAGGCTTGCTAGTGCGATCGTACAGTGTTACAATTTTTGTACGCTTCCTTGGAGTAACGTCCATCGCAGACAATGGCCGTAAGACAAGTAACCGTCAGTCGAGAGAATAGTGACTGGTCGTGATCAAAATCTGATGCAATCACGGTTAACGCAATAATTTTCAAGGCCAAACAAATTTCATCATACATCTCGAAAACCGGTTCATATTACCACACGCCACTGAAGATGACCTAATCTGAAGGAAGACAGAAGTCGATTACACCCTGTCACTCTAGTGGGTATAAAACTGACGGTATGGTTTGAGAAAGGTCACTAAAACAATTTCAGTTAATCCAGGATAATTTACGAAATTTTCCTAACCTTTTCAAGTCGGTTTCTCTGCAAATGGTAAGTTTAGTTCTTGAATGGTTGTAGTTTTCCTGTGGATTTATCTGATTTTACTTTATTTTATTTATTTATTTATTTTTTTGCCTCTTATTTTTCTATTTGTTTTTGTTACTAACCTAAGTTCTTTGCTAGATTTCGTAAATTGTTTTTCATTCTCAAGGTTTGTTTTGACTTTTACTAAGTTAAAACTTAGTAAACGCATTTTTTTCTAATTGGAGTAGATAGTACCTTCTATCGCCCGCTCTCACATTCCACCCCCTTCTTCTGGACAGGAGTAGAGGTGATCGCCTTTTTTCTTGTTTAAGAAGGGGTTCCCGGTTCGTCTCTTTTTCGGTCTTGGTGTCGGTTCGGCTGGAAGCTCTTTGCAGTTGGTTAGTATGCTGGCAATGTCTCTACATTCTGTGGGTACCGGATTGGCAGATTGGAGTAGATAGACTAACCTATCGCCCGGTTCACACTCCACCCACGTCTATTGAAGAGGTGAAGAGGCTTATCCCTTGTTCCCTGTTTAGGATGTGGTTTCCGGCTTTCTCTTTTCCACTCTTTCTCACTCCTTTTCCTTTTTTTTTCAATTGGATTAGTTAAACTAACCTATCGCCCGGTTCACACTCCACCCACGTCTATTGAAGAGGTGAAGAGGCTCATCCCTTGTTCCCTGTTTAGGATGTGGTTTCCGGCTTTCTCTTTTCTCTTTTCCAATCTGTTCACTCTCACGTAGCCCCCTGCACATCAGTGGCGTTACCGCCTTGCTCGGGGTGATATGATTAAAAAAAATTGTACAAAGACAGAGCTCTCTCTCTCTCTCTCTCTCTCTCTCTCTATATATATATATATATATATATATATATATATTTGTGTATTTAGGCAGTAAATTATGTTTTAGACATATCAGATTAAATAAAATGCAAACATTGTGTCTGCTTATTTTTAGTAAATCCGTTCGTACTCAAGGATAATCTTGAGCGTATTATAATTGAAAGATGTAAGAACGGCGCTGTAACTTTGACAGTTGATTTTATTATCCATTTCTCGATGTTCCCATGCACTTTCATTCTTCTTCCGAGGTCATCATTCGGGCTATAAGTTGTGGTAGTAAAAAATAACCGAAAAACTGTTGCTAAGATTTACTGTAATTTTTTTTGCTGCAAATGTAACGGTTAACAAATTGCTTAGCATTTATTAGAACGTGAGAATTATTCACAATGAAATTTTTTATGTTGTAATGTCATGGTCATGCGCGTATTAAAGCATGAAAATACTGTTCTTTTTAGAAACATTTTAGAACATTACTACAATATTCATAGCTGATTCTATTAATTGAAGGCTCAAGTTTTTTAATGAATATTACCATGAGGATCTGTAGATTGCTTTTCTTGTTTTCTTAGATTACGATATTGTGTTATTGACCTTTATTTTTTTTATATCGTGAACATAGACAGGAAGATGTCTAAAAATGGAAGAATGGTCAGATATGTGTAATGTAAGACGTTTTGTTAAAGTAGTTGTTGCAAATCCGAAATATACATTTGTTTTTTGTCGGAGATACATTCTCCTAAGAGGCATTGGAATTAATATATAATATTAATTTTACGTAATATATCAATTGATGGGGAGGAGTTATTACGGATAATTAATTTTCTAGTATTGTATTGTTTATAATATATTATTAATTTTAATATTTTTAGGATTTGCAGGAGATATATTAATACGGATAAGCTTTTTTATGAAGTTTTTATCCAATTTTTAGTTATCGTGTAAAATATATGTTTAGGGCTTCTGCCGAAGTACCATAATTTGTTTGATATGTGTTGAGGTTTTTGAAATATAGTCTTATTTGTTCCTCTAAAATGTGATTTGGGAAGTCGTTATTAATGAGAATCTGCCTAATATTTTTTAGTTTGGAGTGAAAAATCTTTTTTGTGGAGGAGTTGATTTGTGCTCGGTTAATTAAATTTTGTATAAGTGCTATTTTTTACTAGTTCACTTTTATAGTTGAGAGTGCAAGAGTTTTGCTGGTTGTTTTTTTATATGGGGAAGGTAGTAAATGTATTATTGTTTGTGTCTATTAAAATGTCAAGGAAAGGGATTTTATTATCGTTGTTATGTGAAGTTGAGGATAGTATTTTTGAAATTTTTTTTTAAAGTTCTATTATTTCTTTTATGTTTTTAACTAATTTTAAGAATATCATCTACATATCGTATGTAGATGGAGGGGGTTTTAGTGGTGCTAATTTTTATTAATGTTATTAATTTTTACTAATATTCTTTCATTTTAATTCACTTGCTTTTACATCTAGTAGTAATGAACTTAAATTTTTCGAATTTCTTAAATTAAATGGAAGCGAAAAGAGACTTAGAGCTATTTACAGTAATAAATAATTGGAGTTTCTAGCATATACTTAGGATGGACGGTTAGAAAATTTGATACTCACAGGACAAACTGACATCAAGTGGGACAGAGAAAAACAACGCATACCCTACTTAGTGAGTTTGTGCAAATGGATGGAACAACAAGGTTTAGAAGAGGTACAAACAAGATAAATTTATTAAGCGCTACAAAGAACAGGAAACTGTGAAGAACCATGATTGCCTACGTCCTAAAGGGACACAGCACTCAAAAGAAGAAGTGAGATATCAGTTTGTATTTTACTACAGGAGAAAGTGTTAGCAAAAATTACGATGTGTAAGTTGTAGTCTTTCCGTTCTAGATTAAAGGAATTCTGCCTCGTATATGTCGATGTGCGTTTGGTGCATTGCATATCGGCTCGGAACGAGAAATTGGGGAGCTGAGTTCGAATTCCAGCCGAATTCATTGCATTCACCTACGCGCAAATACCCTTGGGAAAGGTATTAGTCTGTCTATTCCTTCCATTTATGGGTTAAATAACAGGACAGATTGGGTTCTATAGCCTTGGTCGGCAACCAGTCTACCGCAGAAAGTAATGGCAACCTATTGCGGGATAATCTTCTGCCCAGTCAGTCATGTCTCTTTCGAGACATGATCGCCCAAGCGTGTTTCACGTATGGTACTTAACTGACTGACTGATATGAGTCGAAGAAAGCATGTCGTACTTGTGATATTTTAGTGATGAGCGGTATACTCGTCCTAGCCATTGTGAGTAAACCGTAAGCCAAGCCCTCATCAAGGTCTTTGATGTGAGATTTTATGATAAAGGTGAAACTTTTATTCTTTTTTCTTTTTATTGCAATATCAGAAAAGAAAGACAGAAAGAAAGTTTTGTGGTGAATCTTCGTCAACAAGTTGTTGTAGCCAGTTAAGAAAGACACGGAAACAAGAAGGTAGGTTCAACCAATGTATTAGAATAACACACAGCATATATACAAAGTAAAAGTGTTATTAGTCAGCAGAAATAAATGTACGTCCGAACTGTATAGTTAGACTGCGTCTCGACTGCCTCACGACTGTCTGTAAACTGCCTCTAAACTGTCTCCGCGGAAGTCACACAGGTTATTAGTTATTGACCGAGGAAGAATCCATTCACTGTAGATAGGATACCATAACAGAAAGAAAACAAAAGATTTAAAAGAAAAAAAGATAACAAGAAAACAAATAAAAAAAGAAAGAAAATAAATAAGAAATAAAAAAGTAAACAAAGGATTTTAAAAAAGATAGAAACAAAGAATAGCGCATGAACGAAAAAAAAAGAAAGAAAGAAAGGAAGAAAAAAGAATGAAAGAAAGAAAGAAAGAAAGAAAAAAGAATGAAAGATAGAAACAAAGGATAGCGCATGAACGAAAAAAAGAAAGAAAGAAAGAAAGAAAAAAGAATGAAAGATAGAAACAAAAAATAGCGCATGAACGAAAAAAAAAAGAAAGAAAGAAAGAAAGAAAGAAAAAAGAATGAAAGAAAGAAAGAAAGAAAGAACGATAGGCAAAAGGAAGAAAATAAATAAAAGAAAGAAAATAAGGCCAGAAGTATCAGGAAAAAATATTTGAAAAAAAAAAAGAAAAGAAGAATGAATGAATGAATGAATGAATGAATGGTGAAATTTTAAGAAAGAAAGAAAAGAATTTACAATTTTTAAAAATAATTTTAATTTTTTTAAAATGAAAATGATAAAAACATTTAGAAAAAGGAAATCAAAACTGAAAAAAGATGAAAGGCAAAAAGAAAAATACAGAAAGAAAAGAAGAAAATGATGTAAAAACGACGTAGAAATTACTAAAGAGAAAAATAATAAAAAAGAAAAATGAAGAGGGAAAAACAACGAATGTATAAAAGAACAGAAAAGTGAAGAAGAAATAAAAGAAAAAGAAAAAAGAAGAAAGAAAATATAAAAAGATGGTGATTTGAAAAAGACGAAGAAAGGAAAAAAGACAAATAAAAATTTTTTTAAAAAATATAAAAACATGAAAAAATAAAACACGGATAGAAAAGAAACGTTAAAATGTAAGAGAGAAATTTTAAAATGAAAATGAAAATCAAAATAAATAAATAAATAAATAAGGAAGAATAAAAGTGTCAGAAAAAGAAACGAAAAAGAAAAAGTAGAGAAAGTTAAAAATTAAAAAGGAAAGCAAGTTAAAATGAAAAATGTGAAAGCAAAAGACAGAAAGAAATGAAGAAAATGAATAATCTAATATGGGAAAATGAGAATAAAGAATGAAAGAATGTGAAATATAAAGACGAATGAAAAACAAAACGAAATGAAAAAACATTGCAAGAATAGATGACTAAGAGTAAGAAAATATTAAGAGCGTAAGGAAGTGGCGCAGTGGATATCGACTCGGAACGAGAAATCGGTAGAGCCGAGTTCGAATTCCAGTTGAATTCATTGCATTCATTTACGCGCAAATATCCTTGGGAAAGGTATTAATCCGTCTCTTCCTTCCAGTTATGGGTTAAATAACAGGACAGATTGGGTTCTATAGCCTTGGTCGACAACCAGTCTACCGCAGAAAGCAATGGCAACCTACTGCGGGATAATCTTCTGCCCAGTCAGTCATGTCTCGAAAGAGACATGATCGCCCAAGCGTGTATCACGTATGGCACTTAATTGACTGAAGGAAAGAACATCTGGTTATGGAATTTCGGAAGTCAAAAGAAAAAAAAACAAATGTTAAAAAAAGAAAGAAAAGATGAAGAAAAATGGAAATAAAAGAAAAAAAGATACGAAACAAATGTGGAAGAAAAAAGAAAACACAGAGAAAGAGAAATGTAAAAAAAGCGAAAAAAGAAGAAAAAAATTTTAGAAGGAAAACAAATAAATAAAAGAAAAACGTGAAGAATTCCGGATAACAAAAAAAAATAAAAAATAAAAATAATAATGAAAGAAAAAGAAACCTGAGATAAAAGAAAGAATATTGGAAAAAGAAGGGAAGAAAAAGAAAGAAAAAAGAAGAGATAAAAAAGGGAAGAAATCATGAAGAAAATAGAAGCGTAGGATAAAAAAAGACGAAGAACGAATGTTGAGAAAACGAAAGAATGACAAAGAAAGAATGAAGGACGTAAAAAGAAAGAAACATATAGGAAAAAAGAATAAATTAATATGGAACGTAGAAAATAAAAAAGAAGAAATCTAGAACAAAAGAATGAAGAAAATGATGAACAATGGAATAAATATGATCGGAAAATAGAAAAATAAGAGGAAAAATAACAGAGAAGAATAAAGATAAGTTAGAATAAAACAACAGAAAGAATGTAAGAAAAAGAAAAAATGAATGTAGAAGAAAAAAGAGAAGAAAAAAGAAGGTATGAAAAAGAAGCAAGCATAAAAAAGGAAGGATGAAAAGAAGGAAGGAAAGAATGAATGTCGATCAAAAGAAGGAATGCAGAAATATATAAGGAATAAAAGAAACAAAGAACGTATAAAAGAAAGAAAAAAGAAGAAACAGAATAAAAGCAATAAATGAAAGAAAAATCTATGAAAGAAGAAAGAATGCAGAATAAATGAACACAACAAAAAAACGAAGAAAGAAAACGAATGAAAACGTGAATAAATAAAGACAAAAGAAGGATTGTAGAAGAAAGGAAAAATATGTCAAGGAAAAAGAATGAAAACAGGGAAAGCGGTAAAAAGAAAAAAATGAAGGATAAATAATGAAAGAGAGAAAGAAAAAATGCAAACAGAAATAGAATGGACAAGGAAAAGAAACGCAGAAAGAAATACATTAGGTAAACACAAAAGAAAGAAAGAATAAGGTTTGATAGAGTAAAGAAACAAAGAAAAGGGACAACGGAAAGAAAGAAAGACAAAGTAAACGGAAGATAAGAAAGAAAGAAACAAAAATGGTAAATGAAAAAGAAAAAGTTATGAAGAAAAAAGACAAGTAAAGAATAAGAATTAATAACAAGTAAAAAAAGAAAGAAAAGTTAAATGAGAAAAAGAAAGAAAGATAAAGGGGAAGTAAGTAGGAAACATATAAATAGAAAGAGACAACAAAGATAGAAAGAACAAAAGAAGTAGGAAAGAAAAAAAAGAAAAGGATAAATGAAAAAGAAAAAAAATGAACACAACTAAGAAAGAAAAGAAAAATTTAATAAAAAGCCAAATGATTAAGAAAAGGTGAATAAAAACAAAGAAACAAAGAAAGAATGAAAAAGAGAGAGGGTAATAAGAAAAAGAAGCAGGTAAATACAGATAGCGAAAACGAAAGAAAAGGGTAAATAAGAAAGGAAAAAGAACGAAATAAATAAAAAAAAAAATGGAAGGATACAGATAAAAAGGAAGAAAAACCAATTAGCGATCAGAACGCAGGCAGAATCGAGAGAAGTCGAATTACTTTTGTGAAAAGACGATTGAATGACGCTAGTTAGATTGTCGGTCTGGTGAGTATCGGTGAATTGCAGGAAAGAAGAGTTATAAAACAAGAGGCAGAAAGGTAAAAGAAAAACAAAGGCGAAACGAGGCAGAAATTACACGGAAACACTTCTCTGAAAGAAATGAAATTGAAGCAGACAAGAAGACCAAAAAGAAGAAAACAGAATACAGAAGAGAAAAACAAACGCTGTAGGCGATCCACAAACAAAATGGCCGAATCCTAACATCGAGGCTTCCGGCAAACGCGTATTAATTTCTATTCAACATGGCTGCCAAATGACGTTCTCTGTCGATGTTTAGCAAAAGGGTTTTCGCCTGGGGCCAGTCAGGGCCGGTGTGGTTCTAAAATCCAAGCTGATCCCCGCGTTCATTAAATGACATTGTATGCGTGGTTTTTAAGGTGGTCGTCGAAGAAAACAGTGTCAGGTTGTGGGGAAGGTCGGGGAAAGAAAGAAATCTAGTTTTTGCTGTGAAATCAGTGACAATATACAAACAAGATGAAGAAAAACGGAAAAGTGAAAAACAAAAAACCACACACAAACACACAGATATATATATATGTGTGTCTGTGTGAGGTGAGGAAAAGATCGCGTCTTTTGTGGAAAAGCCGAATACGTGTTATCCAAGCAAGAAAACAAACAGGAGAATCGGAAAGGTCAAGTTAGTCGAAGCAATCACAGAGAAAAAATAATCTTGAAAATTCGTTCTTAAACAGAAATCGTTCAGTAAAAGCTGTCATCAAAACATTAACAGCCAGATGAAAGACGATAAAAATAAATAAATCATTTTCTCTTTTCATAATCAACATTCAGCAGAATGAAAAACAAATAATACAAAAATGACGGCAAAAATAAAACGAAAAAAAAAAAGAAGTTCGCCAAATACTTCTTCGAGCTACAATTATTTTCTTATTTGATGCAAACTTATTAACGTTAAATTTTGTTCTGTTTGGTCCAAGGCTATTAATGTAGAGACCTTAGTGAGAATCAAGCTCACTAATTGATAATAATATTTTGGATAACCTTCTATATTATGACTTCACAGACAGGTGTTTAATTATTACAAATTGGGCCAAATGTTCATTTGGTTAATCAAATGAAACAAATTAAAAATCTCTTTTTAAAAAAAAAAAATTAAACCTCAAACAGGGCAGTAAAGCCACTCAGATACAAAAATTTACTGAGCATGAAAGAATAAGAAAAATGAATCATTATTAAGGTACGAGAACAAATAAATGAAGAGAAATAAAAAAGACAAAAGATAATGATTGGTATTGCATTTAAACTCGCTTTCATATTCTTACTTTCCTGACAGCTACAACTTCCAGGAAATTAAATGCAATATCAATACCCATCTCTTAACCACTTGACTCTAGTTCTTTCTACATCACCCCGTATATCTTTTTCCTTTCTCTCTACCTTTGCAACTGTCATCGCACCTGTATTCCCATCATTCTCTTGCTCCTTTCTCTGACACTCACTGTAACTGGTTCGTCTTTCTTTTACTCTTCTTATATCGAATCATTTATTCTTATGTAGCCCCATGCGCATCAGTGGCATTACTGCCTTACTTGGGATGAAACGATTAAAATATATTTGAAGATCAATATTGGCTAGGAAGGATGAAGCCGGAAGAGTTTCTCAAGCGAGAAGTACGGGAAAAGAAAACTGTTAGAAAAACTAAAAGTTAAATCTAGTCATTTCAACTTTAAAATGATTAAGCCTTATTGCCAATCTAGTACTGCGCTTAAATTCATAAAATGTAGATTCAATAGAGCAAAGCACTCCAGAACAATTACCATGAAAATATTTATAGAAAAGGCACAGGGGAGCCACATTTCGGCTGTAAATGAAAGTGAGTGAAAACTGGGATGCTAGGAGCAATAACATCGCAGAATATTTTTTCGATTTTATCAAGATTTTCTAAATATATAGCAGAAGCACCGGGCCATATGTGGCAGCAATATTCAACGCATGGATGAATTGTAGACTTATAAGATAGATTCTGGCGGGAAACATTGCAGATTCTTCTTTGGATTTTATCAAGAATCTCTAAATATATAGCAGGAACACCAGGTCATATGTGACATCAATATTCAACGCATGGTTGAATGGTAGACTTATATATATGTAAGATAGATTCTGGAAGGAAACATTGCAGATTCTTTGGATGTTATCAAGAATCTCCAAATATATAGCAGGAGCACCAGGCCATACGTGACAGCAATATTCAAGGCATGGATGAATGGTAGACTTATAAATATGTAAGATAGATTCTGGAAGGAAACATTGCAGATTCTTTGGATTTTATCAAGAATCTCCAAATATATAGCAGGAGCACCAGTCCGTATGTGATAGCAATATTCAAGGCATGAATGAATGGTAGACATATAAATATGTAAGATAGATTCTGGAGGGAAACATTGTAGATTCTTCTTTGGATTTTATCAAGAATTTTTAAATATATATCAGGAGCACCAGGCCATATGTGACGGCAATATTCAACGCATGGATGAATGGTAAACTTATAAATATGTAAGATAGATTCTGGAGGGAAACATTGTAGATTCTTCATTGGATTTTATCAAGAATCTCCAAATATATAGCAGGAGCACCAAGCCATACGTGACAGCAATATTCAAGGCATGGATGAATGGTAGACTTATAAATATGTAAGATAGATTCTGGAGGGAAACATTGTAGATTCTTCTTTGGATTTTATCAAGCTGATTGCATGTCCTACAGAAGGTTTAAGATCAAGCTTCCAAGGAGCACTCCTTACCACGCGGTTATTTGAAGTTCTGAATATAAAGTATAAACCCGACCGATGTATAGATTTTTAATTTTAGTGAGAAACAGACTTAAGAGAGACTTTTCTTTATTATTCGGGTGTTAAATGGGGTCCATTTCTGTTTTTTTTTTTAACTCAAGGGTAAAGCAGAATACGGTCTCCCTTTTTTGAGTCCAGTGTAAACTGAACAAATTTCTATCGTTTTGACTTTTGACGGCACATAAAGGAATAATAATAAGAAGAAACATATGTCTTCCGGTTTAACACTGATGTAAGCAGAATCTGTGACAACTTTTTTCACTTTAGCGGAAAACGGAAAAAGTTTTAACGTCTTGACACGTGTAAGCCGATGTCAGCATTTTTTACCCTGTGGAAAACCTTACATATCCCTACCTTTTTGGCTCTAGTGTAAGAGACACCCATTTTTACCTTTTTGACTCTAGTGTAAGGCAAACTCATACCTACCTTTGTTATTCTAGTGTAAGACAAACCCATACTTACCTTTTTCACTCTAGTGTAAGGCAAACTCATACCTACCTTTTTCACTCTAGTGTAAGCCAAACCCATACTTACCTTTGTTATTCTAGTGTAAGGCAAACCCATACTTACCTTTTTCACTCTAGTGTAAGGCAAACTCATACCTACCTTTTTCACTCTAGTGTAAGACAAACCCATACCTAGCTTTTTCACTCTAGTATAAGGCAAACCCATACTTGCCTTTGTTATTCTAGTGTAAGGTAAATCCATACTTACCTTTTTCACTCTAGTGTAAGGCAAACTCATACATACCTTTTTCACTCTAGTGTAAGACAAACCCATGCCTAGTTTTTTCATTCTAGTATAAGGCAAACCCATACTTACCTTTGTTATTCTAGTGTAAGGCAAACCCATACTTACCTTTTTCCAAACTCATACCTACCTTTTTCACTCTAGTGTAATGCAAACCCATACTTACCTTTTTCACTCTAGTATAAGGCAAACCCATACTTACCTTTTTTATTCTAGTTTAAGGCAAATCCATACCTACCTTGTTCACTCCAGTGTAAAGCTGATCTTTGCCTACCGTTTTACTCTAGTGTTGATCAGGTTCATATCAACCTTTATAAATCTAACGTAAAGCGGATCTATGCCTATCGTTTTACTTCGTGCAAACTGGGTTCAGATCTAACTTTTTGACTCTAGTGTAAAGCTGATCTATGCTTACAGTTTTACAGTTAAAGTGGTTTTATACCTACCCTTTTGCACGATTGTAAATTTGGTCCATATGTACCTTTTTGATTTTAGTGTAAAGCTGATCTATGAATATTGTTTTACTCGAGTGTAAACCGGGTCCATGTCTATCTATTTTACTCCAATATGTAATTTATTGACGCCAGTTTAATCCGAATTTAGGTTTTCTTTTTATTTCAACGTTAAGCGTACCATTGCTTACTTTTGTTTTGATTCTGTTGTAAACCAGGCCGATATCTACTAATCAATTAATTAGTCGTGAGTTTTTTCCTGAAAAACTTATGTTGGAACGGAAAATAACTACCAAAGAGGTGATATGTTGACCAATTAACCAAACTAACCTAACTAAAATGTAAGTAAATCTTTTACTTTGATAAATTTGTCGCGCCGTTTTTTCTCATTAAGGGATTCATCTCAAGATGAATAGGCCGGGCCTGGAAGAATTAACAATCACGGTTACACACTCTTTTTCTGTGTCTCATTTTCAACCTTAGAATCAATTTATGGCGGTAAAATAATTATTCAGAAATAAATTTATATTATTTGTACATAAGAGAAAAAACTTTCACATTTCTAATTAAAAAGAGGAATGGATATTTGCTGTTTTCTTGAATGATTTTATGCTCAGTTATGGAATTAATATTAATGCTGTTAGTACTTAAGAAGTTGATTAAAATAAAACTTACAGATTTCTTATGAAAAAGGGGAGGGTTTATGTCGAGAAATCCTTGGTTTCGCCGTAGTCCATTTTAGCTTTGGCATAGTCCGTTCGGCGTCAGAACATTTCGACGTTACTGTCTTTTAAAATGGATTTGAACAACTTAACGTAGTGCAATAGTTAGCAAGATTATTGCACTAAAAACTGTTGTAACTGAGTAGTGAGTTCGATCCTCACTGAGTATCCCGTACTATAGGCCTTGTGCCACATCTACCCGGCGCTTAGAAAATCAACTGTCTTTAAAAATGGATTAATATTATTTGCAAATAAACTTTTAATCGACATTTTTGTCATTTATTCTTAAAATCAAATGTTACAATTTTTTTAAACTGATGAAATAATGTAAATTAAAACTTGAATAGCAAAAACTGTATCATAAAAATATATGTAATCTCACTTTCATCGATTTTTTTATTCACATCTCCAGAACTTTAACTCAGGATCAATTTTACTTGTTGCATTAAAAATAAAAAAGGTATCTATTGTGTATCACTTTGTTTCTTCCACACTTTGATAAAATATTTAATGCCATTTCGAAAAAAAAAACTGAAAATTTTAAGTTTAACCAAGCTTTAAATTCTATGCAAACTTTGGCATAATTGGAATATTTGACAATTAAAACTATTACGAATAGAATATCTATTTTGATTATTAAGAATGGGAGAGAGAGTTAACTACAACAAACCAAACACGGTGACTTTTCAGATACTAATCCGACGCGAAAACGTCAATCCGCCGAAAAAATCCTGCCGAATTGGCAATACCGAATCAGGTACGCAAAAGCGTCCCATTCCCAGAAATCCTGCTCTACGTTGACGAGTTGAAATTCCAGAAAGAGTATTCAATTTTGCATTTTAATCCATTTAGATATCTTCTGATTCCCCAATGTCAAATTGGATTCAAAATTGGATTCAATATGAAAACATAGGAAATCGAGGTCTAGATCATGATTTTCTGATAAATAGTAAGACAGTTATATTGGAAACTGATATTTGACAACTATCATATGGGGCTAAAAGTCGATAATGATTAATTTAACATATCAAAGTAACTTTTTAAAAATATCTTCACAAGAAAAATGTTCGTGTATTTTGCGGATCTAAATGGTTTTGGGAACCTAAAGTATAAAAATAAAAAAAAATTTTTATCCGAAATTTTTGTTAGTGTTATTCAAAGTTGAGAGTCAAAGACAAAAAGCAAGCAAGTAAGATATGGCAAAAAGTTTTAATTTTGTTTTGTAAGGTTCCAAAATCCACTAGATATACGTATTTTTTATAAAAGTGTGTTAATTTCGTAAATGTGTCAATTATAACATTAATTTTAAAAAGATTCCATCGACCTTTCTAGCAAAAAAAAAAAAAAAAAAAAAGTCAGAAAAGCAACTATCAAAAATTTGTTATTTTCAAATACATAGAGCACATTGTCTTATTCTTAATACTTTTGATCTATAGGCCTGTTGATATTATTTTCATCGATCAAAATGACAAGGACCTCTAGCCAAACACGGGTACCTACTAAATAAATATTTGTAGTAATAAGAAATAATATTGGATTAAAAATACGTGAATCTCTTAAAAAATAACTTTTATATTGAAGAAGTGATTCTTCCATTACGTGTTCTTTGGACGTCGGGAATCACCAGTGAAGAAGTGATTCTTCCATTGCGTGTTCTTTTCGAAGTCGGGAGTCACCAGTGAAGACGTAGGAATATGGTTAAGGTTATTTGAATCGGCCTTGTGCCAAACATAACCGAAATACTTACATCTTACGGATTTATTCGTGATCATCAGAAGGTTGTAGATTGGAATCTGTGGATTTGTGGTAGAATAAAATTATACCTTTGTTGGAATAGAAATTTACTAATGAAAAGAACAATATGAATTGGTAGAAGTTAAAAGTTCATAAGAAACAGTCAAGAAGTTGAGAGTATCAAGTAATCGCAGTAGTAAATTGTTGGAAAGAGTTTATGTGTACGTAGGCAGGAACGTGTGTAGGTATGTATGTACGAGCGTTTGTTGTTGGGTAGGAGTGTTTTTGAAATATTCGCTCAGTTTTAAAAGGTTTCGTGCGGTTATTAAGTAGACAGATGAACCATGAAAAGGAAAAACAAAAAATATGAGAGGTGAGAGGTGAGAGAGAAAAAAGAGAGACAATAGTAATAATGATCGCTTGACGTTTGTCAAGGGTACGTGCTAATTGCTCGTCATCTTTAAACTCTCTGACGCGACGTTCGAGCTTGTTCGTCTTTTATTTCGTTTGGGAATTCACTCCCGGATGTGATTCTAGCCATTCAATTGAATGGCAAACATTTCGCATCAAGGTGTAAAATTTCGCGAGGTTTGTGTGCGTTAAGCAAAGTTTGCAAATTCGAGAAAATTCATTTATTTCTAACAATGAGTCAGATTCGAATTTTTAAATATAGAATTTGTTCACTACAATATATTTCAGGTACGAAAATGAAGTTAGCATTTGAAAAAACTCAGCAATAGAAGTGCATTTTCATGTATGTTAATTGAATGTCTGTTGCTGTAATGGCTTATCGCAGTTTAATGGTGAAGCACACCTGTGGTAAAAGGAAGGTAAATTTTCCTAAAAATATTTTCGGTTTATAAGCCGGTCGATATTAATGACAAAAAAACAAAAAACAAAACAAAACAAAAAAAAACAATAAAAAGCAAAACAAATAAAAAAACGGGATGTCTACTTAAACCCGTGCATGTATGTTAATTGAATGTCTGTTGCTGTAATGGCTTATCGCAGTTTAATGGTAAAGCACACCCGTGGTAAAAGGAAGGTAAATTTTCCTAAAAATATTTTCGGTTTATAGGCCGGTAGATATTAATGACAAAAAAACAAAACAAAACAAAAAAAAAAAAACAATAAAAAGCAAAACAAATAAAAAAACGGGATGTCTACTTAAACACGTGCATGTATGTTAATTGAATGTCTGTTGCTGTAATGGCTTATCGCAGTTTAATGGTAAAGCACACCCGTGGTAAAAGGAAGGTAAATTTTCCTAAAAATATTTTCGGTTTATAGGCCGGTAGATATTAATGACAAAAAAACAAAAAACAAAACAAAACAAAACAAAAAACAATATAAAGCAAAACAAATAAAAAAACGGGATGTCTACTTAAACACGTGCATGTATGTTAATTGAATGTCTGTTGCTGTAATGGCTTATCGCAGTTTAATGGTAAAGCACACCCGTGGTAAAAGGAAGGTAAATTTTCCTAAAAATATTTTCGGTTTATAGGCCGGTAGATATTAATGACAAAAAAACAAAAAACAAAACAAAACAAAAAAAAAACAATAAAAAGCAAAACAAATAAAAAAACGGGATGTCTACTTAAACACGTGCATGTATGTTAATTGAATGTCTGTTGCTGTAATGGCTTATCGCAGTTTAATGGTAAAGCACACCCGTGGTAAAAGGAAGGTAAATTTTCCTAAAAATATTTTCGGTTTATAAGCCGGTCGATATTAATGACAAAAAAACAAAAAACAAAACAAAACAAAACAAAACAATAAAAAACAAAACAAATAAAAAAACGGGATGTCTACTTAAACACGTGCATGTATGTTAATTGAATGTCTGTTGCTGTAATGGCTTATCGCAGTTTAATGGTAAAGCACACCCGTGGTAAAAGGAAGGTAAATTTTCCTAAAAATATTTTCGGTTTATAGGCCGGTAGATATTAGTGACAAAAAAAACAAAAAAACAAAACAAAACAAAACAAAACAATAAAAAACAAAACAAATAAAAAAAACGGGATGTCTACTTAAACACGTGATCCATGTATACCCCAAAAACATAACATTTATAGTGATAAAAAATAATTGATTTTTTAGGGGATACTAACTAGATTCCTCTACGAAGAATAATAACTCAGTATACATACTTTGTCCGCTTGTGGAATGGCGGCTCTTTTGAATCCAACATAGTGACAAGCTGACATGCACGTGGATTTCATGGTTGAAATCCAAACCAATTCTTGCTGTTCTCAGAGAATAATAAAAATAATAAAAAATGTGCTATTATATGTTAAAATAGACTTGTCTTTCAATTTTCATTCGTTTTCGTTTATTTCAACAGTCAATCAGTTAAGTGCCATACACGATACACGCTTTGGGCGGTCATGTCTCGAAAGAGACATTGGTCGCCAGTCAAATCTATAGAACCCAATCTGTCTTGTTATTTAACCCATTAACTGGAGAAAAGAGACGGATTAATACATTTCCCAAGGGTATTTGCGCGCAAGTGAATGCAAGGAATTCAACTGGAATTCGAACTCGGCTCCCTGATTTCTCTTTCTAGTCCGATATCCATTGCACTAGAACGCACATCCGCATATCCGAATTCCTATGGCAAATTTCGAGAAGAGTTACATTCTTTAGTTCCACCATAATGCTAGGAAGTGAAGATTATTAGCATAAGAGAGATATAGCCCAATGGAAGACATTTCTGATTGGAAGTCATTGAGGACGACCTTCGTTGGAACTAAATAGTCCACCACTGTCTCCGATTCCAAAACAATTGTCCCAGAGAAAAAAAATTGACTTACGTATTACCTCATCCTAGACGTCATTTTAAAGCAAAAATGTCATAATGATGACATTTAAATACACAACTGGCAAAAACGCTCAACTAACATCTGGAACCCTATATTTCTCTACCATGACTGTCATTCATTTCGGTTACAGCTAAACGAATTGTTGAAAGAGCTTGATCAATAGTGTTCAGATTTTTTTTTCATTTCACCCCTACCCAAGCAAAGCGATAATGCTACTACAATACAGGAGGTTACAGAGAGTGAAAGAGAATGTGAAGACTTAAGTAAAGAAGAAAGACAATAAGGGAACAGGATTCGGGAAGAAAGAAGATGGCGATTGATGTTTAAAGTTTTGAAGCTTTTAGGTAGCAGGAGAGCAAGAAATTGGAAAGAAGTTCTCCAAGTGAGAAACGCGAGAAAAGAAAATACTAGAATAGAAGTGACGGTTGCATCCAGCCAATTTAATAGTAAAACGGTGAGACCTAATTTCCAGTCTAGTAGCATGCTTAAATTCATGCACTCGAAACACTAAGAACAACTGCCATAAAAACATTTGCAGAAAAAAAAAAGAGTAAAGCCACATCACACGATGGTGAGAATATTATTCAAGTTAAGGTGCCTGGTTAGAATCAGAAACATTACTGACCCCTATCCGAATTTTATCAAGAATCGTAAGATATACATATAGCAGGAGCAACAGACCAAATATGGCAGCAATATTCACGAATGAATAGTACATAGGTGTGCAAGAATGATTCTGACGAGAAGAATTGCCTAGCACGACACAGTGAACCAACATTTCTAGCAGCAGATCTAGCAATTGATTCAATATAAACCTTAATTCACTTAATGTCAAGAAGGTATAAATTGCTCTTTTTAGTTGGTTTGTTCTTGTCATTTAGGTTGATCTCTTTTTGTATTGACCTTCTTTATTGGCTTGACCTATACATATAGATGTGAGTGCACAATTAGCTACCAAAATAAATACTTAAAAACAGGGATATATATATACATTGGTAAAGATACTGAGTATTATATATATATATATATATATATATATATATATATATATATATATATATATATATATTTGTTTTTCTTTAATCCGAAGTGGAAGAGTAGGAAGGTAAATTCCAAGAACCTAATCCTAATCAATATTAAATTTTTTTAATATTAAAAAGTGATGCATGCAGAGAGCTCAATGTATTAAGAATACAGAGCCAATATAAATTAGAGAAAATTTTCAAAATTCAAAGGTGTCTTATGTACATTTCGACATAGGATCTCTAATAGAGACTCTACGTCACGTCAGCGACATTGTTTTTCCAAATGGCAAAGGCCCTGGGTTAGAGTGTTTGGGGGGGGGGTGGGGGGGGGGTTAGGTTAACAACGGTCACAAAGTGGAAAAGGACAAAGCTGGTAGTCGCAGGGTTACAGGGTGTTGAAATGGTATATTTATGAAGGGAAGGAATAGGAGTTCATATTTTATAAAGATAGACAACTAAATGAGTTAAAGTACTTTTAAAGTTAAGATTTTGGGCTGTTTGAAGAGGTGTATATTTAGGCGAGAAGGCATGGGTTTCAATATAAGATTTTAAAAATTTTTTATTTAAGTTTATTTTATTAAACCTTTTAGGTAGAAACGAGCCAAATGCCAATTACAGGAAGTTATCAGTTTAAAAATTATTAGAGAAAAAATATTAGAGAAAAAAATATTAGAGAAAAAAGCCAAGGAAAAAGGGGTTTAGTAAAAGAATCCATATTTTCTAAAGATATGCAATTAAAGGAGCTTGGGATAGGAAGGTAGGGGGTGGTTAAAATACTTTTTAAGGTTAACGTTAGAGTAAAATTAAGATTAAAACTTAAATTGAATCCTTTTAATTTATAATTCTAACATCTAGTCAAGGGGGATTTAAATTCTAAATTTAAGTATTCGAAAAATTTGGCCTCGTGGCGGTACTTACTGATGAATTTCCTCCTAAGATTCAGTAGCCGGTGTTGGTGGGGGTATTTTAATATTGGAAATTTTGTCCAGTAAACAGAGACAGCACCTATCACGAAAATTCCACGGAATACGGGCTGAACCTCTCAGTTTCCAGCTAATTTCAGGATCCAGCCCTTCCTCTTTCATTTTCCAGAATGCCCGCGAAATGGCTGTCTGGTACCTCTGACCGGGGTTCGACCTGTGGTTATACAGTCTTTGTTTGAAAGGACCGGCGGACATACCGATATAGGTCCGGAAGTCGTTTTTTTTGTTAGATGTTTTTTTGTTATATATATATATATATATATATATATATATATATATATAAAGAAATAAGAAAAGAGATTCATAAAAAATTAATACAGATAACAAAGGAGCATATATATCTAAAACAAAAAAAAGTAGTTAATATCACAAAACAAAGAAATTTTGAAAAAATTAAAAATGGATATGTATAGATAAAAACAATAATAATAAAAGTAAATATAACAATAAACATATTAAGAATATTAAAAATAATAATGATAAACATCATAAAAATAATAAAAAATAAAGAAAATAAGTAAAATAAGAATAAAAGATTAGATTCGCAATAGAGAGATAAATAACATCTGAATTTGCTAGAAAATTATTGGTAAGGAAAAGTATATTAATCCTACAAAACCGGTAATTTGAATTTAGTCCTGTGATAACATTAAAAAATTACTTCCTTTCATTGGTTTAAAAGCTGGTTATGACCACAAAATTTAATCATTTTTACTTTGTCATTTAAGCATAAGTTACACTTATTTCTAAAGCTAATAGGAGTTTGTGATTTATCAACTATCTTCTATTGTATTTGTGGAGAGAATCCTCTATCTTTTAATTCACAGAAATATTTAGATAGAGCTGTCTGGGATTTAAGGTAAGGCCTGGAGAATATTTATGATTATAAAATCTGTTTCTTCAAAGCCCGGCAGAAATTTCGAAATATACTTTTCTTTTTTTTTTTTTTTTCATATTCCTTAGGAAAAGTAGTAGCTTGGTATATGAATTTTTTAGACAGGCATATACCTGCAAATGGACAGTTATCTCTATAAATACAGGGAGGGATTTATATCTACTTGGTGATTATTATAAAAATTGTCTAGTATTTTATTATTATAAGAACTATTGATGCTTTGAATACTGATAGTACAAGAAAAACTAATTTTTAATGATTTTATATTAAAAATTTTAATTAATGTTTTGTTAAAATGAAAATGTTTATTGATCACTTTCAGAAAATATTTACCAGTATTAATGTTAGACAGTTAACAAAAAAGGGGGTTGAACCATAAAACTCTTCTTTTCTATTTCTAGACTTATTAATATCACGTTCATTGGGTGAAGTTTATATAGAATAATTCCTGTTTAAACTGTTTTAATGCTTATTATAAAAGATTTTATTATCATTAAATATTTTGCTACTGGAGGATAATGTATTTATCCTAGTGTTTATATATATATATATATTTTTTTTTTAATCGTATCACCCGAGCAAGGCGGTAATGCCACTGATGTGCAGGGGGCTACGTAATAGTGAAAAGATCGGAAAAGAGAAAACCGGAAACCATATCCTAAACAGGGAACAAGGGATGAGCCTCTTAACCTGTTCAATAGACATGGGTGGAGTGTGAACCGGGCGATAGATATATATATAGGAGACTCACTATTTTTATGATATGGCTCGCAAGTATTATTCAAGAGGTTCAAATTAATACCCAGAAAATTAACTATATTAAGATTTAAAGAAATGTCTATTTTAAAACCAAGAAATTTAAAAGCCCTTATAACTTTGTTTTGGATTTTAGAGGATAGTGGGTCATTACTATTAAGTATGACAATAAGCCTATCATCTTTACACAACCTAATTTGTTCAGGTTCAATAATCTTACTAAGAATGAACAAAATCTAAATACCCAGCAAATCTGCAATTTTATATTTTACGTCTATAGGGAAGTCAAAATTATCAAAGTTACTTTTTATCCAAGTAGAATTATTATTGGATAAAACCGATATTATATATGCTAAGATAACTTTATATCCTTTATCAGTGATATTTTTAGCGAAATTCAAGCTATTGAAAAGGATGTTTATATATATATTTTTTTGCGAAATTCAGACTGTTCAACAATATATATATATATATATATATATATATATATATATATATATGACTTTATATTCTTCATCAGTTATCGGTAAAATAACTTTATATTCATCAGTAATGTCTACAAATATTTAGCAAAATTCAGACTATTCAACAATATATATATCTTTCATTCAGCAATGAATATGAACACTCTCGGCTACTGGCGTATGTTTACATTGTATATAACACGCTAAAGTCTACCTTCTTCCATAGGTGTAGAATCGCCGACTGATTTCGATTCGGCCGGGTGTCCATCCTGGCTAGAAGCAATCGGATGTCAACCGTACTGATGAGCTGTGTTACAGCGAAACAGATCTGCCTTCAGATGACTACACATTCACACATACACACAGATAGATAGATAGATAGATCGATAGATAGATAGATAATGACCTGACTGAGATAGATAGATAGATAGATAGATAGATAGATAGATAGATAGATAGATAGATAGATAGATAGATAGGTGGGACTGTTATACTCAGACCATGAATACCATCTCCCGTGATTATGTGTTATCACTTGCTCCTGTTCGTAATCCTTCCTCCGAATTAACACCGGGGTTTACAATAATCACAGTACGGGAGAACAAGTCGAGGATAAAAGGCATTTACACGAACCCACATATATTTTGTTAAATGCAGTTTTAGATTATGGCATACTTGAACCAAATTCCACAAAACACATTAAAGAAACGCAACGCTTTTTTTCAATTAATGCAATGCGCACACAGTCCCCTCGGTGAGACGCACGGGCACCTTATTGCAATCGTTCTAATTTTGCCCATACGCTAACTATTCAGACTGATATCATGACGCACGCACTCTCTACACATTGTACAGTTTTACATCAGAACACTTAGTTCCATATAGTCAAAGCAAAGTCACCGTGTTTGTATATGTTAAACTGAAATGTGAAAAAGTCTATTAACATACATGCTATACCTTAACACGGGAGCCTGGCAAAAAAAAAAAAAAATCTTATGCGTAACTTAAAGCACAATATCGTTCGTAGCATCAAAGAATTCGAGAGTATAAATATATATATATATAGATTTTAGTCGACAACACAATAATACTCATGCATACACACATTAAAAATAACCTTTAGATGTCTGAGGACCGTCTACATTAAATCAAGTCAACCCACACTCGATAAAATCACATTTCAATCTAGTCAGAACACATTATATGCATTTAGACATATGATTCTGTTAACATTTCGGTCTCTCACGTGGTGTGACGTCATAGAACTGCATTATACATTTATGACATGCGTTTGCTATTCGGAGACATCGTCGCATAGCAATGTTTTATGTCAACACAAGATAATATCATCTTTGATGGTGGATATCTTTATGTTAACGTCCCGGTAACCTCTCTGAAGATGGCACATATGAGCCGAAAGCTTAGAACCAGCATAATAAAAAATATCCAAATGTTGGACAATTTTTGTCATTATTTTCATCTGAAATTAAAGCCAAAATACGATATTTAGAACGTTTATGATTAGATACAATTTATGATTCCTTGTCTATCATATTTAACAATATATGTTTAGAAAATTATCTGCTGCTTCGATAAACTATATATATATATATATATATATATATATATATATATATATATATAATATTAACTATAGTAATTACAATACCAATAGTAACAGAACTAACTCTGCCAAAACTAGTACTAATTAAGCTATAATTTAAATCGTCTTGAACAACCCACCGAGGACGAACTCGGAGGGAAAAGAAGGGGAAGTAAAAAAAGAAATAAACGAAGTACATGAACAAAAAGTCAAGTACCCGTAAGAAAGAAAAAAAACCCAAAAACCCAAGACGAAAACCCTAACACAAAGCGCTCAATACAAAGGTAGAGCAACAAAGACAGAAAATTTAAGCCTGAGCCAACAAATTTACCTAGGTTTCACCGTACGGCTCGTCAGGGTAAATTGGCTACTTTACCCTGACGAGCCGCAGGGCGAAACCGAGGTAGGTTTGTTGGCGCAGGCTTAGATTTTCTGTATATATATATATATATATATATATATATATATATATATATTTCGGCAGCAAAATTTTTTTAAGCATGTTTCATTCAAAGCAACTGACAAGTAAGGTTTTATTAATTAAGTTTTTAATTTTCGAATATTTTTACATGTTTTTGCTGGCGATAAAGAATGCAAATGTAATTCTCCTATATGCTCACTATTCACTACATTTTGTTTCGACATTGAAAGAACAATGTCTCATCAGTTAGTTAATAATGATTGTAATAAACGTTATTTTTTAAAAGAAAATTAAAAAGAAAAAACTTACTTCCTTTTATTTTTGAAAATATTTTTGTACGATGTCAGAGGATATTAAAAAAGAGGGGAAAAAAGAAAGAGAGTAGAAAAGATGAGAAAGCAAAAAAGAGATCAAAAAATGGAAAAGAAAGAGGAAGGAAATACACAGAGGAAATATACCATAAACATTATTAACTACTTGATGAGGCATTGTTCTTTTGATGTTGAAACAAAATGTACAATTTTGTAGTAAATTGTAGTGTGTACATATTCTAACGTATAATTTATAATAAATATTCAATTGCTCTATTTTGATATTGAGCTACTGTTTTAAATTAAAAATTTTTGAACGTTGCAAATGTTTTCTTCGTTTCTTATTCATTTAGATAATCTGTTCCTATATAAAGTTGAGCACTCTTACAATTAACATAAATTTAGACATAGATGAAGTTGATTTCGACATTTCGCTGAAAAATATTCCTATTCCAAATAAACAGGAGTACGTTCAAAAGTTGGTTCTAAAGACTGAAGATCTTATACAAAAGATGAGATGGAGGGTGCATTTTTTCATTAAAAGCCATAGTGTTTCCAATACTAAAGATATGCATGGATTTAAAAATCTAAATACTGCACCTCTCATTGACAAACTCCTCAACTTTGAGAATGATATATTTAATATTATAAATAATATCCTTTTCCATAAGCATAAAAAACAATTTACACGTGGATGCATTGGTTCTGAATATAAATGAATCTAATTAGATTTTTGTGAAATCGGAGAAAACTTCTAATTTCTATAAAATGGATCCCAATGAGTACAAAGCTCTAATTAAGAAAAATTTAATGAATAACTATAAAATAAAACAATATGGAACCCTATAATTACATTGATACAATTAACCATTCGGATAAACTAATCACTTACAAATTAAAATCAGTGATAGAATTCCAAAAATTACTACGAAGGAGGCTTATGTATTATCAAAAGATCCCAAACCTGAATTCCACCGAAAATTACCCACTAGTATTATCAATCCAACTAAATCAGAGATCGTTAAAATCAGTAAAGTAATATTAGAACGAGTGAACCTGCAAATAACAAATCAACTCAAAGCTTATATAATGGAGTGGTACTTTGGAAATAATCAACTGGTTCAAAAACATCGACCATAAGAACAATTATACTTTTCTTCAATTCGATATCGTGGATTTTTATCCATCTATATCTAAAAATCTTTTCCATCTGGCCCTTGAATTCGCTGAATTTTATTCAGACATTTCTAAAGAGGACATTATCAAAATTTTGAACTGCAGAAAATCAGCTCTTATTCACAATAACGAACAATGGATTCAAAATTCAACTGATAATTTTGATTTATCTATGGGAGCTCTGGATTCTGCAGAGTCTTCAGATTTAGTTGGATTATTTCTTCTGTACAACCTCACGGCGTTTAAAGTCATCTATTTAAAACATATAGGACTTTATAGAGATGATGGACTCATGATAGTAAATAAATCTACTGGTTGATAGACTTAAAAAATTAATTTATAAAGTTTTAAAATCTTTTGGTCTTAGCGTAGTTATTAATTCTAATATATAAACCCAAGTTGGCTTCTTAGACATAACGTTAGACTTAGTTTCTAATAATTTCCAACCTTACATGAAAAATAATGCTAACCCAATTTATATAAACCCAAGTTCTAATAATTCAACATCAGTTTTAAAAACATATTCAATCTTCGGTTGAACGTCGCATTAACATACACTCCTCTAGCAAAGAAATATTCGAAAAACATAAAATAATTTCTGATAAAATTCTTAGGAATAGTGGCTATCGATCTTCTGAGATCGATTTTGTTGGTGGACAAATATAGTTGTTACAGAAAGAAAAATAGAAACAGAAAATCATATGGTATTTCTCTATTTAATCAGTTAGTTAATTCTAAACTGGGACATAAATTTCTTAAATTAATTGATAAATATTTTCCCCAAAAATAACTTTTTATGCAAAATTTTCAATAGGAATACGCTAAAACTCAGCTATAGGTGCTCTTTTAATTTAGAAAAAATAATTAAATTACATAACAATAAAATAGTGAAATTATGCAACAATAACAAAAATTAATTCTATTACTCATTTTAATTTGCCCCATAGTAAAAAAAAAAAATTAATTGTAGAAGCCCTAACCAATACTCCTTATCTAATAAGTGTTTAACTAAATTCCTGGTCTGCACGTGCTCTATCTTGTATGTAGAAAATTCTAGCGTTACTAAAGTTTATATTGGTAATACAATTAACTTTTTTAAAAAGCGTTTTTAAATTCATCTCTCATCTTTTACTAACAAGGATAAATAAAATATGAAATTACTTTCTAAATATTTTTGGAAGTTAAAAGAAGAAACTAAAACACCTAAAGTTAAATGGAAAAATTACCAAACAAGCTAGAATATCTCGATTAGTAAATGAATCATGTTTTTTTTTCTACAAGAAAAAATGAAAATTATTAAGTACATGAAGAGTGACATATTACATATGCTAGAATTACAAAATCTAAGGTTTGAAACTCCAGCAATTATAAACTTTTTACAGTATTAATCTTTCTATCTTGATAATTTATTTTAACTATATGATCTTTCCTCTTATGTTATTTTATCTCTGTTTTCTATTACAAATTGTGATCTATTTACTGCTTTAAATTTAATTTTAATTTTAATATTAACCCTCTAGGGCCATTCGTATCATATTTGATACAGTATTTCCCTATAAGGAAACATTTGGTATTTCCCTATAAGGAAACATTTGGTATTCATTGACTGAGCAGTCAGTACTGCTTTCATTTGAAATTTATAAAATATTTCTCTTAAAAAAATTTTCAGGAAAATATTTCTTTCAAGGCTTTTTTTCATACTGTATAAAATATGATACGAATGGCCCTAGAGGGTTAATATTAGTTTTGCTTTTAATTTTTCTTTTTTTAAATTTTTTTTATCTAATTTTATTTTTAATTTTAAATTTTTAAATTTTAATTTAATTTTTAAATTTTAATTTTTTAGTTTAATTCCTATTTATTTTTATTAAAAAATTATTTTACTTCTCCAATTTATTATATTAGCGCTTATGTATGTATAACTTCGTGCTGCGTTTTTCAATGTCCTATGTTTGTGTATGTGATTTCATAATTTTTTTTTTAAATGCCAAGGGATTTAGTTTTATGCAACGTAACGTACGTTTGTATTTATCTGCAATTAACTTCCGGCTAATGTTTGAAATTTCTATTTCTTTCCCGATTCTGTTGTCTTCCCCCACTTTCTTTTCTCTTTAAATTTTCTCTCTTTTTCCTCTTTGTTAAGCCCAGACGTTGCGTGACCGATATCGATATCTGTATCTGTCTATTTTACTTCCTGCCTAAATTTAAAATTTCTCTCTTTTAGCCGTTTCCATTGGCTCTTTCCACTCGGTCCTTTTTCTCTTTTTTCCTCTTTTTGTTTCCTCTGTGTCTTTCTTTTTCCCTCTTTCTTTCCATTTTTTATTTCTCTTTTTGATTTCTGATTTTTTTCTATTCCTCTTTCTTTTTTTCCCCCACATTTTAATATCCTCTTACCACGTACAAAAAGATTTCCAACAATAAAAGGAAGTAAGTTTTTAAAATTTTATTTAAAAAAAAAAACGTTTATTAGCATCATTATTAACTACATTATGAGACATTGTTCTATCAACGTCGAAACAAAATGTACAATTTTGTAGCAGATTGTAGTTTGTACATGTTCTAAAGTATAATCTATAATATATATATATATATATATATATATATATATATATATATATATATATGAGAGTATAGTAGATCCGTAAAGACAAAAGGTTTTATCCAATTAATACAAATTATTAATTAGATAAAAACAGAGAACTCTTATTGCTCAGAGATATTATCCAGAGCAATATGAAATATTGAGAGTTCTATCTATGCTATTCACATGCGTATATATATATATATATATATATATATATATATATATATATATATATATATATGAGTTGAATATATGGATTGAAATCCGACGAAATAATAGAATAAGTAACGAGCAGGTAAGAGAAGTATCTTTCATCTAACATGTTTCACTTTATTAAGTTTCTTCAGAGATTTGTTGACAAGACACGAATTTTAAAATTTTTAGAAATCTTTAAAAAACAGCAAAAAGACAGTATATCGGGATGTTTAGACTTGATTTCATTGTTACTTATGTGTCACATATAACAAAGCAATATTTGCTCATTTGTAAATATAAATGGATAGAAACGCTTTGCTGATTATATGTATGTGTGCCACGTGTAATAAAGCAATAGATGTTTATTTTAAATGTATGTGACTATTGAAACTGTAGTCTGTTTAAATATATGTGTGCAAAATAATGTATGTATTTAAACGATGGACGATTTTTTAAAATTATGTATATGAGAAAAGCGTGGGTTGTTAAATGTATGAATGTGCGTTAATATACGTATGTATTTGTCGTGTCTTTTTAAAGAAGAGAACGTTCTGGAAGTTTCTTAGAGAAAGTGAATCTATGACATATATTTTTGAAAATGGAGGTTAGAGGAACTCAATTTGTAATGTGCACTTAAATTTACAGAAAGGTCTTGTCCTGGAAAAGAAGTCAATCTCAGATGTATTTTTGAAATTATACCGACTTTTAGAAGACACTGAGAGGAACTGATAAGCTTTTAAAACTGGCGAAAATTATTTATACTTATTTTATGTGCCATGTCGTCTCAAGACGTAGGCGATCATGGCTCTCTCCAACATCGCTGTTATCTTTTTTTTATTTCCTGACTATCTCTCCTAATTCCTGTTCTAGCATAGATTTAAATAAGCACGTTAGGTAGTTTACTTGATGTTCTCTTCTGCTAATCTTATTTCCACTATGTCATGTGCGTATTAAATTCTCTAAGCATTCTTTCCTCATGATGTATCCTGGATATTTCATCTCTCTAAGTCTAAGTGATTTTTTTGTCATTTTCTCCGAACATCCTTGTTACTCCCATGTTTTATGTTATTCAAAGCATCCTTCTGTACAACATGATAAACAGCAGGACAAGCTGGACCCTATAGCCTTGGATGACAACCGATATAGGAGAAAAACAATTCTGGTTTCAAAATGGCGTTTCGGCCGTTGTACGCTCCGGCCTTTTTCAGGTGATTGGAATTTCGAACCAAACTGTTTATTTCGTTCACTGGGATAGATTGTTCTGGTTCCACGCGTCATGCCTCTTCCGGATGTCCCAGCTATCTACCTTTAATTCAACTCTCCAAGTCCTAAAAGATACATGGCTCAGTGAGTAAAATCATTGGTTGACTCAAATGACTTGATCCAAAGACTTGTGAGTTCAATACCTGGCTACAACAGGGGTGAATAAACACTTGAGTGTTGGGTTGAAGGTATATCTCAGTTTCAGTCATTTCTCTTTAGAGACTCAACTCTCCCGAAACATTGAGAATATGACAATACAGATGAAGGCAACAGTCTGAACAATCAGAATGTAAATAATTTAAATAGTTACAATAACTCATCTCAGAAATATAAACAGATCTTAAAGTATTCCGTAACGTACAACGGTCGAAATAACCTGAATATAACAGTAAAGATGAGGACAAAAATCAGAATAATGTAAATAGTGTAAATGGATAAAATGACTCGTCTCAGAAATTGTTAAATCCCGGGAGGGGATAAACAAAGGAAGAATAGTGCAAGAAATAATTCTTAACACTGAGGATATACAGGGGCCCGACAATATTTTTCGGACACTTTGAAAAAAGTACTTCAAAGTGGTTACTAGTGCCAAAAACTTTTGAGATTGTAAGTACGTAGTTGAGGAGTGAAAATCCACTACTAGTGTAATCATTTTTTTTAGTTTGGCTTTGATAATTTTAGTCTTTTGTGATTTTTGCGAAAACTTGCGCGACACTATTTTTCGGACATGACAAAAAATACTATTTTATTAAGAGCTAAGTTCATGTATATGTTGCTGTATGCAAATTTTCTGCTTGTACACTTAGCTATCATCATTAGAATCAATTATCTGTTCTATTTTACTGGCAAAACAATTAAGTTTAATGAGGTAAAATGCATTCAAAAGAAGTCGTTTGTTTGGCACGGAAGAAGCGGGATGATGGCATCAGCATTAGAAGGATCGCCATGGATTTGAAGCTGTCAAAATCAACGGTCGAATACATGCTGAAGACAAACTCCGAGCGGAAAAAAGAAGAGAGGACGGAAAAGATCAATTGGCAAGAGGACTGAAAGGAGAATGAAGAGGACTGTGACACGGCTTTTGATATCTGGAGAAAAAGTTACAGCAAGAAAAGTGAAGGAGAAATGTGAATTGGATGTAAACGTCCGAACAGTACAAAGAACGCTGCACAGGATTGGTTTGAAGTATGCAAAGGCCAAGAAAAAAAATTACACTAACAAAGAAACACAAAGGAGCAAGACTGGAGTGTGCTAAAAGGTGGTTAACAAAGCATGTTGACTTTAAGAAGGTTATATTTACTGATGAGAAGCGTTTTAAGTTTGATGGGCCCGATGGATAGTGTACTTGTTCGAGAAGGTGTGAGCCTGCTGTACTGAACAAACGACAGATGGGAGGAGGAGGAGTTATAGTTTGGGGTATGATCTTTTCTAATGGAAATATATGGTTGGAGTGGCTGAAAGGATGACAGAACAGCGAAAGCTACAGTTGCTGGACGAGAAAGCCCTACCAAGGATAAGAAGAGAGATAGGGAATGATTTCGTTCTACAGCAAGACAATTGCAGCATCCATGTGTCAAAACTCATGAAAGAATGGATGGCTAAAGTGAATATTACTACTTTGGAATGGCCTGCAAAAAGCCCAGATCTAAATTTAATAGAAAATGTTTGGGAAATGCTTGCGCAACTTGTCTATGATGGACCTGAAATAACGAAAGAGGCTTAACTATGGGAACGGATACTAGATGCCAAAAAACAACTAATAGAAACACGTAGAGATGTTATTGTGCATATGTTTGATCATTATGAAGAGAGATTGATAAAAGTTATTGAGAAGAGGTGATATTACAGACTATTAACAGTTTTTCAACGATGTCCGAAAAATAATGTCGCGTGTGTTTTGTAAAAAATGATGAAAAATAAATATTTTTCCTTACCTAATCGATTTTCTTCCATTTTTATTACAGGTATTGTCTTTATATGTTTATTATTATACCTCAGTACAATAAACCAAATACACGTACACCAACGAACAGTTAACAAAAATAACAATCAAGAAGGAAATGTCTCTGTATAGGACGTATGCGTCCGTCTATGTGAAGAATGCTTCCGTCTAATGACGTATAACTCTCGTCTAATGACGATGGCTCTCGTATAATCACGATCACTCTCGTATAATGACGAAGACTCTCGGATAATGACGAAGACGGCATTTACCGACCTTCCCAGTTTGGGGGTTAACTATTTGCGCATAGCTGGGACCCCTAACAGGTGTTACCACTCCGGGCTAGGGTGAACTTGGGAACAACAACATTTGAAAGGTGGTTCCATGCTCCTCACAACCTCCCAATCGGAGGCATTGCTGCCGGATGCAGTTTACCGTCATAGGAAATTTCTAATGCAGAAGGTAGGGGCTAATAAAGAAAGGGGTAGAGGAATGTTGACTATTATAGGGTTAAGCTAGAGAAATCTTAGTAGTACTTTCTCTTGTGGTAGTGGGAGGCATGTGGCTTGACCATTAGGTTAGTAGTGGTAGGTAGTATTGAAAGGTTAGTGCTTCGCCAAATTTTAAAAAAAATTCTATTGTGACTAATTGGAAGAATGGAATGAGATAATTATTGTAATTTAAATTTATACCTGTGACGACACATATTAATGATTTCTCTACGTTTATTTAGAAGTACATTCTGACATTAAAATTTCAAAATCTTAATTTTTTTGTTAAACATAGATTACATCTATCCCTTAAACTATTAGGAGTGCTTGCCTTGCCTATCAGTTTCCACTTTATCTGTGGATTTAGGTTATTTTCTTTCAATTCCCAATATTTTCGGGAAAGGGCTGTTCGATACCTTAAATTAGGGTTAGTGAAGAAGTATATATATATATATTAAGGCAACGATCCCTCTTTTATGCAACTTTCGTTAAAAATGAGAGATATGGTGTTGTGGTTAAGCATTTCATGTAATGTTTTGTGATCTTATAATTTTTTTCTTTTCAGTACAAAAATTACATAAAAAGTCCGAATGTTTTATTTAATCAGGCGCTTTCTGCTATACTTTGAGCCATATATCAATCCTGGCTGGAAGCAATCGGATGGCTAATCGGTGATACACCGAAACATAACTGTCTGCCGATGACTACGCCCTCGCCTGTCGATTGAGTACTCTGGTAAAATGGTAGACTTTAAAAACAGTAGCTACTGACCGCTATTTACGCATCGTTCATTCAGTAATGAATTTGAACACTCTCGGCTACTGGCGTGTCTTTACATCGTGTATTCTTCTTCCTCTTCATGTGCAGTGTCCTCTAAAGATGTAGGCGATCATGAACTTCCACTTGGCTTTGTCACTTGTAGCTCTCAATATTTTGTCTCTTGGTATCTCTTCTAAACCCCGCAACGCCCACCATTTGCTCAGACCTAACAAGTGTGTCTCGCGCTGCTTTTCCCTATTTCTCCTTCCCTTTATCTGACCTGTGAGTATTAAATTCTCCAGGTCCTTTTTCCTCATAACGTATCTCAGGTCCCTCATTTGTATTTTCCTGATATTTATTATTAGTTTTCTTTTCGTTTGCATTATTTCCAACACCTCATCGTTGAACACGTACTCTGTCCATGGTATCCTCAGCATCCTTCTGTAAAACTACATTTCTGCTGCCTCAGGCCTCTCCTTTATCCTTGATGAGATTGTCTAACATTCGCTTCCATACAAAAGGACAGCTATCGTAGCAATCTAGCACTCTTTTCTTTGTTTCTAATGAGATTTTCTTGTATTTCAGTACTCTGGTTAGCTACTGAAATGCGTCTTTGGCCATGCCAATGCGTCTTTGGATCTCAATGTCGCACTTTCCATCCGCTGTCAAAACACTTCCCAGGTATTTGAATTTTTTTACTTGTTTTATTTTAGTTTCTCCGACTTGTAGTTGACATATTTGGCTCCTCTTTTTGCTGATGACTATACATTCAGTTTTTTAAGTCTATGCTCAGTCCTTTCTTCTCACATTTTTGAGCTACCTTCTGTAGAAGGTCCTGCATTTTTTCCTTTCTGTGTCTGCTATCAGCAGCTGCCTTCCTCCACCCATAGCTTAAAGGTAGAATCGCTCCCACCGACTATGTGCTACCAACTGAAACGTCAAATCGGTCGGCTTTCAATCCTGACTGGAAGCAATCGGATATCTAACCGTACTACAGTGAAACAGGACTGCTTGCGGATGACTATATATATATATATATATATATATATATATATATATATATATATTTTTTTTTTCTAAACATATGCTGTTAAATATAAGAGACAATGAATGTCTATTATGTTTAATCATGAGCCGTTCTAAACGTCGTATTTTTGCTTTAATTTCAGTTGAAAATAAAGACAAAAATTCTCCGACATTTGGATAATTATTTATTGATTTTATTCTAAGCTTTCGGCTCACATGAGCCATCTTCAGAGAGGTTGTTTAAACTGAAATATTTTATATATAGCATATGTTTAGAAAATTACTTGCTGCCTCGATATACTAAATAAATATATATATATATGTATGTATGTATGTATGTATCTTATGTGCGTATTACCTAGTCAAAATAATTTCTTCTCCCTGATACAAACAAAAATGAAAAAAAAAAAACAACTAATAACGCATTCTACTGCAACGTGATTTTAAACAAGATAAAAAAGCAAAAAACATAGAAACTCACACAATGATTCTCAAAAGACTCAAAATTTATCATAAGAAGTTTAAAATATTTAATTAAATTAATAGTGTCAGCACGGGATCTCAAAATTTCCCCTGTGTAAAAAATAATGTTGCCTATGTATTAGAACCTTGAATGAGTTCTCGCTGATTAAAATGAGTTGGCCACGTTGTGCGAATGGAAAATAGTAGAGTGCCGAAAATTTTAATGCCCAGCCTATTGCTTTATGAGGGCTCAAAACGTTGGAAAGTCTCTGCTTCGTTATAAAATCAACTGAAGTACAATCTCAGAGCAGCTAACATACCAAGTTGCATCTAAATATTTCAACTGTAAGATGATGAAACCGTGTTGCCAATCTGATAGTGCACTTAAATTCATAGAAGAAAAAGGGGTCTTCCGAGGTCACCATGTTTGCAGTACAAGGTCCCAGTAATAGTAATTGTTTTCATTTTCCATTCAGCGACTTTAAAATTATTCCTGAAATTCTTAGTTCTAATTGGGTTTTTGAGAAAGTGACATTCACCTCTGACCCCGACAGTTTCTTCTTACGACCATGTCCAGGTTTATTTGTAACAGTATTTTCTTTTTTGAACTTTAGAATAATATTTCAATAAAAGATTGTATGCATTGGGACAAAAATAATTATAGCGTTATTGAAATTACCAAACTTTCATTCGTTTGGAATAGAAGAAATATTAAAATTTAATATTATTATGTTCATAGTAATATTTATAATATGAATATATTTAATACTTCTTACATACGAGTCATCATTTATTTATATTTATTTACCTATCTAAACTTATTTATAAATGGAACTTTGTCTGTGTGTGTGTGTGTGTCTGTGTGTGTTTGTGTGTGTGTGTGTGTATCCGTTACCTATAGACTCCGAAACGGCTGAACCGATTTTCTTGAAAATTTACACAGTTGTACTATAAGCGTCTGTGAGTGTTCTTAGCTAGGTTTTGTGTCGAGGTACACCCAATAAATATCGAAAATCGATAATCTAAAAAATCGGGTTATAGAAGGAGTGGTCCGATTTTAATCAAATTTGATACACTCATAGACAAAGACATAAGAAACGATATTCAGAAGTTTCAAGGTTGCAGTTCTTACAATAGTGCAGAAAATCGATAATATATATATATATATAAAAGACAAGATGTTTGTGTGTGTGTCTGTTTATCTGCCTGTATGTCTGTGTTTTTTCAGCCCTTTTATGTTAGTTTTTGCTTCGGGTTTAGCTCTAATTAGGTATAATTGTAGTTCTTAGTCTCAGCCATGATACCATTTACTCAGAGGACTTATTTAGCCTTCAAAATTCAGTTCACGACGAAAAATCTTATTTGATATCGATACCAGGAAATCAAAATTTGACTTACATCCATTCACTTTTCTTTCAGTCTACGGTTTCGCTTTGACTGGTAACAACTATTGCTTTTTAGTCTTTCGTGCCAACGTCCAAAGAGTCTGAGCTCCAGGACCATGGATTAGTTTTAAAGCTTTCATTACACCCGAGCAACGAGCAACGCCGGGCTATACTGCTAGTCATTTATATGTAAAAAATATCATCATTTTCTTATTCTTATACTTTTCTTGCGGCATTAACTTTGGAAAAACGTTTTTTTTTTGTAAATTGTTAAATATACGTTAGAGAAAGTTATTCTTAGGTAAATATCAGCTTAACACTTCCGCCATCTTTATTTTTCATCATTTCACCTCAAGTAAGAAAATAAAGTTACAAAGACGTAAGGAAGGCGACTGAGTGTAAAAAAAAAATTGAGCAAAAGAAAAACATTATGAATGAGAGAGAAGAGCAAAACTTGACTGGGAAGTAAAAAACCAGAAAAGACTTCCACAAGCTAGAAATGCGGAAGAAGAAAATCTTACCACAGAACTTACATCTAGTCATTTCAACTGTAAAATGATCGGACCTTCCCACCAATCTAGTATTGCGCTGAAATTTATAAAGTCTAGGTACCAAATACGAAAGCTCATCAGAAGAATTACCATGAAAATATTTACAGAAAATGTAAAGTGAGCTACGTTATTGCAATAGGAAAGTTGCCGAAGCCGAGATACCATGTCTGGACCAATAATATCGCAGATTATTTTTTGTATTCAATCATGAATATCTAAATACATAGCAGAAACACAGAACCAGATGTGACAGCGATATTCAATGCATGGGCAAATGATAAACTTATAAATGTGTAAGGTGGATTTTAGCGAGAAAATAGTAAAACACTGGGAAACGACTTTTCTATCAGTAGACCTAGCAATTGATTCAATATTATCGTTCCACTTCGTGTCAGAGGAAAATGTTAGCCCAAGAAGGCACAATGAGTAATTATCTTGGAGATTAGAATCAACCATACTGATGGAAGGGCTGAAAAGTTCTCTCAGACTATTCAAAGAGAGTAGTTTTTTATTTAGAAGGCGTTAAAACTAACATGCCATTTCTTGCGCCAGTTAACAACAGATAGTCGGTTATTTTTGAGATCAGTTCCCAAATTGATCTTAACAGACCGATAAGATTTACGATTAAGATTTCCAGTTTGTGGGTGCGTATGTGTGTGTGTGTGTGTGTGTGTATGTGTGTGTGTGTGTGAGAGAGAGAGAGAGAGAGAGATGGTGAGAGAAGGAGGTAGAAGGAGAGCAGATCCATTCTGTGTGAAAATGCAAAGGTAATATAGTAATATTTATTTCATTTAAATATTAATAATAAAAGAAAAATATGTGCAAGATAAAAAAAGAAGAAGAAATTTCTTGCAACGGGATATTGGATGTACAAAAAAAAAATTGTTTTCTAAATAAAGTTATATTTCATCAGAAATCAAGCAGGAATCAGGCTCACTATTCACCGCTTTGCCTTTTAGGTAGATTCTCATATGTCTTTTGACGAAAAGTAGACTTTTTTTTATGGGCGCCAAAAATTCTAAAGATACCTATCTCTAATAGATAAATACGTATTAAGAATATCAGTCTCTTGTTTATTTTGAAGGAGAAAAAGACGGTCGGAGATGATTGGGAAAAAATGTAATTCGCACAAAAAAAAAAAAAAAAGGAAAAAATAGAGAAAATAATCGATCGAGTAATCCCTGTTATTTTTTTTTCTCTTTTTAAATTGGAATATTTTTTATACCTTGATATTTTTCTCATATCTGATACTGTTTATTCTCATGCTATGTAACATCTAATTTGTTACCTACCAAATGCAATCTAAGAGAATGTGAAAAAAAAAAGAAAGAAAAACGTCGCTGAAAACAGGCTTATCTCGATTTCAATTGATATCAGGGCAAATAAAGTGATTCATACAATAACTTAGAACATGAACATATATATATATATATATAACATATGAAGTGTTTTCAATATATTAATAATATACAGATACATAGGGAAAGCGAAAGAAACCGAGTTGTTTATATATGCGCATCATAAAACATCTACATCCACAAATGTAATTTCTTTCTCTCTCTCTCTCTATATATATATATATATATATATATATATATATATAAAGAGAGATATATAAGTCTATTTAAGAAATTTGAGGAATAAAAGACCAAATAATAACAATTTTGTCAGTAAGTTTGGTGATATTTATTATATATATATACAGGGTGATTGAAATGAAATGAAATGAAATTGCCTTCACTTACGCGCAAATACCCTTGGGAAAGGTATTAATCCGTATATTCCTTCCAGTTATGGGTTAAATAACAGGACAGATTGAGTTCTATATCCTTGGTCGGCAACCAGTCTACCGCAGAAAGCAATGGCAACCTACTGCAGGATAATCTTCTGCCCAGTCAGTCATGTCTTTTTCGAGACATGATCGCCCAAGCGTGTATCACGTATAGCATTTAACTGATCGCCCAAGCGTGTATCACATATGGCACTTAACTGACTGACTGAAATGAAACTCCCAATTTTAAAATACTTATAATTTATTTATTAATTATATTTTTTTCAAAAAATGAATATGGAAGGAAGCCGGTTTAGCATGAGATTGTATCTTAAATTCGATATGGCCAGATTTGGCTAGCAGCTTCTCGTGCCGCTCAGGAATCACATCAACTGATTTCACGGGGTACTCTTGGGATATAGACGACAGCATTACCTGTATTCAACCTTTAAGTTCCTCCAAAAGTATTCGTTTAGTCCTCTGTGGGGTAGTGGATATCGGCTTGGAACGACAAATCGGAGAGACGAGTTAGAATTCTAGTAAAATTTCCTTTCCATTCACTCACGCGCAAATATCATTGGGAAAGGTATTAATCCGACGTTTCTCCCTCTAGTTATGGGTTAAATAGCAGAAAAGTTTGGTTCTGTAGCCTTTGATGGCAATCAGTCTACCGCAGAAAATATTGACAACCTATTGGGGGAAATGTTCTGTTCAGTCAAGTCATGACTCTTTCGAGACATAATCGCCTATACGTGTAGCACGTATGGAACTTAACTGACTCATAACAGACTTGCTTCTTGAACAAACGCCAAAGAAAAAAAGTTACTGGGTGTTAATTCGAAATTCCTAGCTGGTCGCTCATACATAAATTAGAGAGTTATTTTTCAATCACTCTGTAGATTATATATCTTTTGACTAAATGTACTCATAGAGAACCACAGTCTGGTTAGAACTATGATGGGGGCGGCCGCTTGGGAAGACCAGGTTCTGTAAACTTGTATGTGTGAGTGGTGCAATTGATAATGCCTCGGAATTGGAAATCAGAGAACAGTGTTTCAGTCTCAGTTGGATTCGTGATATTCACCTACTTCGAAACATATCCACATTCTTGGATATACGGGTGGAAGGAGAAATTTGAATCCATCTGTTCTTTCTCCCACCGACCAGTGGCATGTCAGACTGGGACCCTATAACCTTTTTTGGTAAACACTGTAGGAGAGGATGAATTAAAACCAGCCTGGAATGTGTTGGCAAAAAAGACGGGTGGGCATCTTATT
>JBBBDQ010001412.1:4480000-4485000 GCA_037127315.1 Ascarosepion bandense | reverse complement strand
TGTAAACAATCGTGTCCATTGGCCAAAAAGTGCGAAAGGGAAAATTGCTGAACTTAAACTCAAAAAGTATGTGTCGACCTGGCTTCCCTGGAGATATGTGTCAATAGAAAGTTTGAATGGCGTAGCTTAAAAAATGTAGCCATGCATGGGGAACAGTCACACACAGACTCACAGATTGCCTTTTATATATATAGATGTTATATGTAACATAAAAACGCCAATCAAATTTAAAGACGCCAAATAAATTAAAAATAGGACTTTTGTATAACGTTGAAGTATTTAAACGCTAAAAAAACAAACAAACAAAAAAAACTTATAACGTTATAACCTAACAAAAATTATTAGAAGGATTTTAGTTCCTTTAGCATATGCGGAATGATATAATTCTTATAAGAGAAATGGGTAAATTTTCGTTTTAAGTCCCTTCGCTTTTCCCCCTTCAAGTTTATCCAAAATAGCATTATCTCTGTGCAAATGTATATGCTGAACTCAAATCAAGTGTTAGTTATTGAAGAAACTTACCTTTTTTTTTTATCTAAATGTCCATAAAAAAACGAACTATATGTTGCACATTTTCTCTCCCGTAACTCTCACGAAGTCATGTAATTAACTGCAGAATGACGGACTGTGCATGTGATCGAATTTTGGCAGATTTTTTGTCAATTTTTCTTCATTTACTGATACTTCCGGCGATGTACTTCCGGGAATTAAAGTAATGCGCTCTTGTATTTCTAAGCTTATTACTCTCAAAACAGGAAGTACATCGCCGGAATTTTCAGTAAAGGACGAAATTCGACCAAAATTGCTGCCTATGTAGAACGTCATTCTGCAGTTAATTACATGACTTCGTGAGAGTGACGAGAGAAAAAGTGCGAGATATAGTTAGTTTTTTATGGACTTTCAAAGCAAAAAATGTAAGTTTCTTCAATAACTAATTGTTGATTTGAGTTCAGCATATACATTTGCACAGAAATAATGCTATTTTGGATAAATTTGAAGGGGGAAAAGACGTCGGCACCTAAAACGAAAAATTACCGAGACATGACAAAAAATACTTACTAAAAATACTAACACGGTGTTATTTCATTTAATTTATAGGAAATAACATTTTGGATAAATTATAATTGTGATTTTCCTTTCAGGAATGTTAGTTCACTGTGTCATGTCAAACAATTTTTCTCGGCACAATCTTTTTTATATATTTATTAATCTACTTTTCATTCCATGCATTGAATATTACTTCAGTATCTGATCGGATGCTTCTGCAATGTATTTAGAGATACTTGTTAAGATCCAAAGAAGAATCTGCAATTTTATTTGTATTGACCTAGCATCTCGGTTTCAATTTCTTTCCTACGACCGTAACGTTGTTTCCCTGCGCCTTTTCTATATACACTGCGTGCCAGAATTATACGCAAATCGATTTTTTTTGTTCTAATTCCGACAGTTTTTAATAAAAATTAGTGAAACTTGGCACATTATATGGCAATACTAACACATGTGCAGATCTAAAATTAGCTTAGAATTTTAGATCTGCACATGTGTTCGTATTGCCATATAATGTGCCAAGTTTCACTAATTTTTATTAAAATCTGTCGGAGTTAGAACAAAAAAAAATCGATTTGCATATAATTCTGGCACGCAGTGTATATATTTGACAAACCTGGACAAACATGCCTGCACCAAGACGTAGAATCAAAAGTACTTTTTTCTTTTTTTTTCTTTCTTTTCTTTTTCTTTTTTTTTTTTTTACCTTGACGCCACTTTTTCAGCTACGTTTATTGTTTTATTGGTCTCGTCATTTTAAAGTTGAACGGACTAAATGCAACCGTAAGTTCTATGCTAACAATTTCTTCTCTCACACTTCTCACTTGAGGAATTATCTTCTGGTTTCTTGTTTTCCAGTTAATTTTGATCATCAGAAAAAAGAAAAGAAAATTATGTTTTTCACATATAAATGCTAACTCTTACGTAAGAAATATTAAGCATATTCTTATTATATATATATACTAGCAATATAGACCGGCGTTGCTCGGGTGTAATGAAAGCTTTAAAACTACTCCATGGTCCTGGAGCTCAAACTCTTTGGTCCTTGGCACGAAAGACTAAAAAGCAATAGTTGTTTCCAGTTAAAGCGAAACCGTAGACTGAAAGAAAAATGAATGGATGTAAGTCAAATTTTGATTTCCTGTTTATCGATATCAAATAAGTTTTTTTCGTCGTAAACTGAATTTTGAAGGCTAAATAAGTCCTCTGAATAAATGATATCATGGCTGAGACTAAGAATTACAATTATACCTACTTAGAGCCAAACCCGAACCAAAAACTAAAATAAAAGGGCTGAAAAAAAATACAAACATACAGGCAGATAAATAGACACACACACAAACATCTTGCCTTTTATATATATATTATCGATTTTCTGCACTATTGTAAGAACTGCAACCTTGAAACTTCTGAATATCGTTTCTTATGTCTTTGTCTATGAGTGCATCAAATTTGATTAAAATCGGACCACTCCTTCTATAACCCGATTTTTTCGATTATCGATTTTCGATATTTATCGGGGGTACCTCGACACAAAACCTAGCTAAGAACACTCACAGACTCTTATAGTACAACTGTGTAAATTTTCAAGAAAATCGGTTCAGCCGTTTCGGAGTCTATAGGTAACGGACACAGACACACACACAGACAAAGTTCCATTTATAAATAAGTTTAGATAGATTAGATACATATTACTGTAATATACAATAATATAACAATGTTATATTTTCTTAATATTTCTCTAATTTCAGATAAATCAAAGTTTGGTAATTTCAATGACGATACAATTATTCCTGTCCTAATGCATAAAATCTTTTATCGAAATATCATTCTAAAGTTCAAAAGAGAAAATACTGTTACAAATAAACATGGGCGTGGTCGTAAGAAGAACCTGTCGGGGTCTGGGAAAATGTCATCTTTTCAAAAATCTAAATATTAGAACTAAAATCTCAGGAATAATTTTAAAGCCGCCAGTGGGAAAGTGAGAAGAATTGCCATTACTTGGGCCTTGCACAAGGGCAGCACCGCAAACATGATAACCTCAGAAGACCCCGATTTAATGAATTTTAGTGCGTTGTGGCGCAGTGGATATCGGCTCGGAACGAGAAATCGGGGAACCGAGTTCGAATTCCAGTTGAATTCCTTGCATTCACTTACGCGCAAATAACCTTGGGAAAGGTATTAATCCGTCTCTTCCCTCCAGTTATGGGTTAAATAATAGAACAGATTGGGTTCTATAGCCTTGGTCGGCAACCAGTTTACCGCAGAAAGTAATGGCAACCTACTGCGGGATAATCTTCTGCCCAGTCAGTCATATCTCGAGACATGATCGCCCAAGCGTTTATCGCGCATGGCACTTAACTGACTGACTGAGTGCACTATTAGATTCGAAACACGGTTTCATCATTTTACATTTGAAACGGTTAGATGTAACTGCAAGTTCTATGGTAACAGTTTCTTCTCTTACACTTCTCGCTTGTGGAACTTTCTTCTGTCTTTTGGATTTCCAGTCAGCTTTGATTTTCACAAATTAAAATGTTATTCTTCTTCTATTGTCTTCTTTATTCCTTTTCTTTTATTGTCCTCCTTTCTTAACAATATTTCTCTTCTTTCTTGTTTTCATCCTCACTGTCTTAGAGGCTGTATTGCCTTGATTAGAGTGAAAAAATGATAATCATTTGTAATCTCTTTTATTATGGTCAAATGAACCTGTTGATCGTATTCTGGGAAAACATACAGGCTTTGATCAGAAGTAATTTCCACAACCAAAGAACCAGTTGTAATACCAAATATACCGCACTAGCATTTTCAATATTATAGCAATTACGTTTTCTTTTGGGCAATTTGGGTAGTTATAATTTTTAGAACAATTTCTACCCAAGAATAATTTCATTGGTTTTATAATTACACTAGGTTATGCGATTTCTCCAAGAATTAGTAACTAATGTTTGCTTGTTTTCTGTTTAGGATGTGGTTCCCGGCTTTCTCTTTTTCTTCCCCCCACCAATCTTCTTTCATTTTTTTTTCTTTTCTCTTTTTTTGGTCTCAATTGGAGTAGATAGACTTAACTATCGCCCGGTTCACACTCCACCCATGTCTTTTGAACAGGTGAAGAGGCTCATCCCTTGTTTCCTGTTTAGGATGTGGTTCCCGGCTTTCTTTTTTCCAATCATTCTACTCTTAAGTAGCCCCTTGCGCATCAGTGGCGTCACCGCCTTGCTTGTGGTGATATGATTAAAAAAAAAAAATGTGGTTAGGCTCCCCAGCTGTTCATGTCAGTGTTCTCGATCGGCTCCAAAAGAGAATCTGTAACGTGATAGGTCCCGACTTGGCAGCTCAACTCCAGCCACTTTCTCACCGGCGGGATGTAGCTTCCCTCTGTCTATTCTACAAATATTTTCATGGCTTCTTCACTAGAATTTACTCGTGCAACTAGACTGGCAGCAAGGTCTCACCCACTTACAGTTAAATCAACCAGATGCAGCCGTCAATTCTACTCCAGCGGCTTATTTTTCCCTTCACTTTCCGCCTGTGGAATACTCTTCCGTATTCTTGCTGCCCGGACGGCTACAATCTCCGGGTATTTAAATGCAAGCTCAATACTCATCTTTTATCCACTTGATTCCAGTTCTTTCTACATCACACTGTGTATCTTGTTCTATTTTCTTCTTTCTTTCTGCCTTAGTAACTGTCTTCACACCAATGTTTCCATCCTTCTCTTGCTCTTTCTCTGACACACACTGTAGTTAGGCCGTCTTTCTTTTCGCTCTCCTCTTGCCTAAAATTTCGCTCTTATGTAGCCCCCTGCGCATCAGTGGCAGTACCGCCTTGCTTGGGGTGAAACAAAAACAGAAAAAAAAAAATACAACAGCTTAGCAGATGGGTATTCTCGGAAACGAATATCAAGCCATTCTCTCTCTCTCTCTATATATATATTAAATATATACATATTA
>JBBBDQ010001412.1:4347500-4475000 GCA_037127315.1 Ascarosepion bandense | reverse complement strand
GAAAAATTATATAAAAAATTAATATTAAAAAATTAATATAAAAATAATATTAAAATAATATTTAAAAAATTATACTAAAATAATATTAAAAATAGCACTTGAAAAATAATATTAAAAAATAGCATTAAAAATATTAAAAATAATATTAAAAAATAATATTAAAAAATATAATATAAAATAATATCAAAAAAATAATATCAAAAAATAATATAAAAATATAATATTGAAAAAATAATATTAAAAAATAATATTAAAAAATAATATTAAAAAATATAAAAAATATTCAAAACAAAAATTTGGTACCAATTGTTAAACATCGCGACAGCAGCATTATAATTTGGTGAGAGCGTTTTGTTGCAAATGGAAAAGGCAAAATGACGACACAATGAAATCTGCAAGAAAACAAGCAATTTTGAACGAATGCATCTTTCCCTCGGTTCGAAAATTGGGTTTGAGGCTGAATTGTCCAACAAAACAATGATCCGAAGTTTCAAAGCAAATCTACAAAAGTATGGGTCCGAACAAAGAAAATTTCAAGTCTTAGAATAGCCTAGTTTATTTCCGTTGTGGTGCAGTGGATATCGACTCGGAACGACAAATTGGGGAGCCGAGTTCGAATTTAATTTGAATTCCTTGCATTCACTTACGTACAAATAACCTTGGGACAGGTATTAATCCGTCTCTTCCCTCCAGTTTTGGGTTAAATAATAGAACAGATTGGGTTCTATAGTCTTGTCTAGCAACCAGTATACCACAGAAAGCAATGGCAACCTACTGCGGGATAATCTTCTGCCCAGTCAGTCAAGACATGATCGCGCAAAGCGTGTATCACGTATGGCACTTAACTGACTGATTTATGAATGGAAAGCCTTTGCTATGATGGCATCGCAATCAAAGAGTGGCCGTCCGCGAAAAATAACAGCAAAATCTAGGCGAATCCTGCGGTGTGGCTCTACAGGGTTCCCTGGCCAATATCGGAATCAGTGTGCACGCGTCTACACTGCGACGAAATCTGAACGGTGCATGCCTTAATGACAGAATGCCTAGATAAACACAACTCCTTTCGAAAAAATCACCAACAATCTCGGCTCAATTATATAAAATATCATATTAAAAAGATAGAAACGTTCTGACACACGTTGTATGATCGGAGGAAATCCAAATAGAGCCTTTTGGAAGTAACTATAGGAAGTATGTCTGGTGAACTCCTAATATGGCTTTTAAAGAGAAGAATTTGGTGTCAACAGTTTGACATGTTGGCGACAGCATTATAATATGTCGGTGGCTCTTTGTTGCAGATAGAACAGACAAAATAGTACTCACTGACGGCAAAAGGAAATCTGCACCATACCAAGTAATTTTGAACAATTTTTTTTGACTCTCGGTTCGAAAACTGGGTTTTGGTCGAGGTTAAATCTTCCAACAAAATGATCCGAATTATCAAAGCAAATCCGCAAATGTATAGGTCCGAACAAAAGAAATTTCGAATCTTGGAATGGCCTAGTCAAGGTCCTGATCTAAAGTCATTTGAAAATCTGGGGTATGTGTTAAAGAAGGCACTACATGCAAGAAACCCAGATAATATCAAGCATTTCTGGCAGTTTTGCCAAAAAGAATGGACAAAAATTGACGCTAACTACTGCTAGAAACTTCTTAAAAGTAATAGAAAAACACTGGTCCATCTCGTGATCTCAAAAAAAGAAGTCACCAAATATTAAATGTAAGGGTTCACTGACTTTTAGACATTTTAATTTTAAATTATTATTTTTATTCCAGATTTGTAAAAAGTTTATGAGAGGTTTACTTTTATTGAAGCTTTATCAGAGAATGAGATATAGAAAAAAAGAAGAAAACAATTTTGGTATTTTTGTTTTTGTGTTGCGTGATTTTCTTTTCATTGGTTATTAAGGTTTCACGTGCATTTGATTTGTTAAACAAACGTTAGTATAATTTATGGCGTCCCGAATTCAAAGATAGATGATGCGCCTTTTCAAAATTCCAAGAAATTATATCATTATTCTGTCGGATTCCGATCCATATTTGATCTTTTTTGATACCAATATATATATATATATATATATATATATACAGGGTATCCATAAAGCCATTGTACACTTTAAAAGATTTCAAACTTTATTTGTATTTGTGATAGAAATAATCTGTAAAATATGAGCTTGAACAATAAAAGATAATACAATGTTTCAACAAGATGGAGCCCCTTTCACTTTGCTCTACGTGTTAGTTTCTAAATCAGGAATTTTCTAACAGATGGATCGGAAGAGGTGGACCATTTTATTGGCCTCAACGTTCGTCAGATTTGACCCCATTAGATTTTTTTCATGTGAAAACAATTGTGTATGTAACCAAACCTCGTTTACTAGAAGATTTGAAAGCTAAAATAACTAAATTGATTTCAGGCATTACTGTAAATCTGTTGGCAAATGTTTCCCGTGAACTTCAAAATCGTATTACCTTTTCTATTGCTAATGACGAAGAACATGTAGAAACTTACAAAAATTCAATAAAACCTTAAAAAATATAGACTTAATTCTTTCTAATTCTTTTTACAAATTATTTCTATCGCAAATACAAATAAAGTTATAATTTTTTAAACTGCACATGAACTTTATGGACACCCTGATTGAGCACTCTGGAAAAATAGTAGATTTTGATAAACAGTAGCTACTCTGGCATGTACGCATCGCTCATTCAGTGAAATGAATTAGAGTGCTCTAGCTATTGGGCGTGTATAATGATATGCGCAAAAAAGTCTGCCTACTTCCACCGAACGCCCATAGCCCAGGGGTAGAGTCGCCGACTGAAGCCATTTCGGTCGCGTTTCAATCCTGGGTAAAAAAGCAATCGGAGTCTAACCGTACTGATGAGCTGTGATACGGCGAAACAGATCTGTCTGCGAATGACAATATATATATATATATATATATATATATATATATATATATATATATATGTTAAGTTATATTACAAATGTGAATCGTTTTTATTTTCTTGAAGCCGATTATATAAATAAAAAATTCTTCCATCTCATTTCACATTAAATGAAAGTATTTCTGTGAGTTAAAAATGTTTGTGATGAAGAAAAAGAAAAAATAGAAAAGAAAGGAATAATAATAAAAAAAATGGCTTTTCTTCCATTACGAAAACTCTTCAGAAATATTCCTATGTGGATCATTGCTCTGTTTTGCCTTTCTCTTCGTCAATCAAATGCGAATATCGATTCGGTCGGAAGCGGAAGGATGCACCGTCGTTGACAAAAGTCATTGAGGAGACGAACGTCAACATTAATCGTAACTCTTCGAAAAATTGGAAAAAAAAAGGGTTCGGTTTGCCTGTTTGAAGTGGAACGACAACTATTGGATAGACGTAAGCGGAGCTGTTAGAACAATTCGTTTGAAAATGGCGGCCAAGTACTGTAGACATGTAAATATGAAAAGTACCTATAACTTCGTTTTAACAGTAAATATTCGATATCAGCTGATTGTTTACTGTATTCAAAGCTTCATATGGATACTTCATCTTACTGCAAACTGCTGCAAGTCAAAACATTCACCTAAAACTCTTTTCATTTTAAATAGCCTCATTAGATCGAGACTTTCATAGGCCTGTCATGCGTGGCACCAAACTTGTTCAGAAATATCTCAACCACTTTATCAGGTCAATGACTGAAAATGCATTCGACTGAATAAAGGATATAGGTCCGAGATAAGACCAAATTTCTTCGAAGCTTGCGGACTGGCGCTACACATTCACAAACAAAACCTGTGACAGCAACCACATGAATTGAAGACTTTCAACAACAGCAACAACTAAAATGGATAGCACATGTAAGTCGAAGGGAAAATAATGACGTAATCAAGATGTTAACCTTCTACACCATTTCGTACAAAAGGTTAGGAAGGACCCCCCCTCATTAGTAAGCGAAAACAGTGAATGAGCTTAAGAAACATATTTTCTTGGAAATGTCTTTTAATAGAAAGCAGCACTGGCTAATCGGTCAATGAAGGCTAAATGTATCTTTATAATAACACGGTTAATATTACCATCCCCATAAGAAGAGATACTACACTTTTATCCTAGCACGTTGGAAGCGGAGAAATGAGTAAATAGGTTAGCATTAGATTATTAGATAAATGAATGCCGACTGTTTCCTTTTAACTTGATGCCATTTTATACAGATAACAAATAATATTGCAGTGTTTTAAATTGAATTGCATAGAATTTAATTTGAATGCAGCAGAGGAGGAAACGCGTCACACGAAAATGTTTTACAATATATATATATATATAGTGGAAAATATATGAACAGTAGCTACTCTAGTATCTAAGCATCGTTCATTCAGCAAAGAATTAGAACACTCTCAGCTATTGGGCGTGTATAAGGATAATATACACGCTAAAAAGTATGCCTCCTTCTACCGAGCGCTCATAGCTCAGAGGTAGAATCGCCGACTGACGCCAATTCGGTCGGGTTTCAATCCTGAGTCAAAAGCAATCGGAGTCTAACCGTACTGATGATCTGTGATACAGCAAAACAGACCTGTTTGCTGATGACTATATATATATATATATATATATATATATGCCAGATTATATAAATCCGTTCATATTCCCGGATAATCTCATTCATAATTTATTTTATAGATGTACACTACCGGGCATAATTATTAGGCAACTCCAGAAAAATAAAAAATAGAATGGTCCTTTTGTTATTATTACTTTGCAAAATACTGGACACTAGAACAGTTCATTTGATGCACTTGTAATTGTGCAGTATTAACAAAAGAACCATTCTATTTTCATTTAGAATTATCCACTTGGCAATAAATACTGAGGTGGCCTATTAATTATGACTGGTAGTATATATATATATATATATATATATATATATATATAGAGAGAGAGAGAGAGAGAGAGAGAGAGAACTACTAAAAAGTTGTAAGCTAAAATGCTTTTTTTACAGTATTTATTTATTTCTATTATTATATATAAATAAATAAATACTGTTAAAAAACATTTTTAACTTTTTAGTAGTTTTTCTATACATATTAAGACAGTATACGTGGATTATGCTATATATATATATATATGTGTGTGTGTGTGTGTGTGTGTGTGTGTGTGTGTGTGTGTGTGTGTGTGTGTGCCCCTATGTATGTGTGTATGCGTGTCAGTTCGTAAACTCTTGAGGAGCGAGCGAACAAAATGTAGTACTGACATTTGCCGCTACCCTTTGGCAGCCTTAACATTTGGATCACTATATATTTGTGAAGCGTCCTACATAAAAGACATAGTTTTTTTTTTACGTATACTCATAACGAATCCTTCATTTCGTAATATTGACTGTTTAGCCGGGAAGTGCAGTGGTATTTTCTGATTGATCAAGTGCTTGGAGAAGTGAAAAGATATAGTAGATATGGTGTCGCAACGGCACAGAGAGACAGGCTTAATTCCTTTTCTCTAATCGCTATCAAAATGGAGATCAACTTCAAGTGTGCTCTTCAAATGCATTCCTGGCTCTTCTGTTGGTTTTTGAAGGTAGGAGATTAAGTTGGTTATCTTTTACATACCAGTCAAAAGAAAAGTCTAACATGTGAATTACACATTGGAGATACTAAAATCAATGAACTACATGCCACATTTTTGTATTACTCAAGATATATATTATTTTCTTCTGTGAAAATATTCACTGTAAATTGACGTAGAGGTATCATTTGAAAAGTTATTTCCTTTAGTATTTTTCTATATTTCTGATGCTTACGGCCTATCACGTTGAATACACCGGTTCCCGCTCGATCACGTTGAGCCTGGTCAGTACTTAGATGGCTGACTGCTTGGGAATACCAGGTGCTGTAAGCGTTTAGTGACGGATGTGCGTTGTGGTGCAGTGGATATCGGCCCGGAAAGAGAAATCGCTGAGCCGAGTTCGAATTCCAGTTGAATACCCTGCATTCACTTAAGAACTGGTATCCTTGGGAAAAGTATTAATCCGTCCCTTCCCTCCAGTTATGGGTTAAATAACAAGGGCAGGACTTGGGGACTCTGCCCTTAAAAACAAATCCCAATGAATCTTGATACTCGAAAAGAAAAATGTATTAGCAGACACAAAAACTTATATAAACAACAATAAATTGTTGAAAGAAAAAGGTATTACCAGCAATAAATAAATAAAAGTTTAGTTGGCAATAAATGACCCGCCGGGGTTGATTTGCCATAAAAACAAAACAACCAACCAACAATATTTCTGAGATGAGGCAGCATTTACAGTATTTACATTAAAAAAGGGTTACTGAACATTAGGTTTATAGGTCCCAAAAATTCAGTTGTTCTTGTCCTTAAGGACACTTAGCCCAGTGGATATAGATGCTGGTTAGTTCCTGTGATTTGACCCAAAAAGTTGTGAAATCAAGTAACTTGCCGGGTTAGAGGGAGATGATTACCAAAAGAGGCACTACTACGCAAGGAATGAAGATCATATACCCCAGTGATTGTAATAAAGGGTTCAGTTCGATATTCCTATCACCTGAAGAAGGCCGGAACGTACAACGACCGAAACGTCGTACTAATGGCAACAAAGGTGAGGACAATAGTCAGAATAATGTAAATACTGCTATTTCCTTCTCTCCCGTCAAAAGATAAAATGTATATACGGGAACTAGTTAGGACTACATAGAGACTTTAAAGTATTATGGTGGCTGTTGTAAGAATTTGTTGTTTTAGTGCAAGTAACATTATAGTTTGTTTTGTGGAAAAATAAGAATCGTCGGAACCGTGACGAAAAAGAAAAAAAAATCCGAAGATTTATTTTGATTCTGCTCCAGCTTTTCGGGCGGCCAAAGAAGTGGTTTGGGAGATTCCGTCGGGGTGTTTTTAATCTAAATGATCAACCACGCCCTGGACGACGTTACGGTGTCGATGAGGAGAATAAGCCGAAAATTTCGACGAAAGAGATTGCTTAGAGTTTGAAAATCGACATCTAAACTGCCTTTAGGCATTTGAAGAAACTTGGGTTCAATAAAAATGGGCGATTTTGACAAATTGAAAAGGTGCCAGTTTCCACAATGATAACGATAAAATAATATTTCGTTCAGAGAAAGAGACATTCTCAACCAATTCTAGTGATTTTAAAAAGCTAAAGAAAGGATTTGCGTTGCAATGCAATCGATAGCGACTTGGAACGACAAATCGGGGTGCCAAGTTCGAATTATAGTAGAATACGTTGCATTCACGTACGCGCAAATACCCTTGGGAAATGTATTAATCTCTTTTCCCGGGGTTAAATAGCAGAACAGACGGTTCTATAGTCTTGATTGACAGTCAGTCTTCCATAGAAAGTAATAGTTACCTACTGCTGGAAAATCTTCTGCCCAGTCAGTCATGTCTCTTTCGAGACATTATCGCCCAAGCGTGTATCACGTATGGCACTTAACTGACTGACTGAATCATGCACGGACTTTTGCAATGATCCAATTCCTTGTTCTACCAGCCACCTCCCATGGCTATTGCTGGATAGCCCATTAAGCAAAGGGGTAATACCCCACACGTTCTCGAATTACATTTTGTAGTTTATCAGGGAAATATTTTTCCTTAAGAGAATATATTAAAACCTAGAGGAAACGGTAATTCAATGTTAGAATAAACACTACATACTTCGCTGTCAAGAATGAAGTATTTCACCATAATGTTTAGATTAGACAGATTGTATTAACACCTGGGTACCTAGATACCTTAGAACAGAAATGCTGGATGTTACTTATTTCAGCAGGTTGCCATTGCTTTCTGCGGTAGACTGATTGCCAGCCAAGGCTATAGAACCCAATCTGTTCTATTATTTAACCCATAACTGGAAGGAAGAGACAGATTATTTGCGCGTAAGTGAATGCAATGAATTCAACTGGAATTCGAACTCGGCTCCCCGATTTCTCGTTCTGAGCCGATATCCACTGCACCACAACGCACATAATCTAAAACTCAGTTGAGGTATACTAGTAGGGTGTATCCTAGCACCTGTATATCTTGGACAACAAACCATAGAAACTAATGCTAACAGGTAAGTTAGAGAGTACCTCTTCGATTGTGTTGTTTCATAAATTGACACTGTTAAATGTTACCCTAGGAAGTCACCTGCGAAATTCTAAATTCCAAGTGAGATATACCTTTAAATAACATGCTCGTTTCTGGTTAACTTGTAATGCATTTAAGATGTATCCTACTTACAAATTATACTTATAGTTTGTTTAACGGCATATCAACTTCTCATGGGTTATTTAATGCCGAAATTTTATTTTCTTGTGAACTTTGGTAATCCCCACTATTAATATAGTGCTGCTAATTTTATTTTATTTTATTTTATTTTATATTTAACCATGAAAGTATTCTGCTGGTAATTTTTTATAACGTATTTTTAATTTTCATGCTTTGCGCTCGGTTTGGGGTGGTTCACTATTTACCAATAACTAGTACCTTAACAGATCTCGGGTCAAGGTGAACCTACGAACAACAATAATAAAGAGGTGGTTCCACGCCCTTAAAAACATCTCGATCAGAGACCTTGCTGCCAGATGTAGTTTATCTTCATAAGCAGGAACAATGTATCATACTCACTGGTAATGTATAAGGAAAGTAGTTCTAAATTTCTTCTATTTTACTGAGATGTTAGCACCCAGTCCTGTGATTCAGTGGCTTGCTTCCCAGCAATACATCCGGACTAAATAAAATCAAAATAAACAGGATACGGAGAAGCTGGGGTTGACAATGAAGGAGGTCATCGCTGAGGGTAAGAGTTAGATTTCTCCCCCCCTCCCCGCTAAAAGAAGAAAAAATACAATCTCACGCGCAGATTATCTGCGTATTTGACAAACTGTTGTCCTAATTCTTAGCAGGTGTCAGATAGCGCCGAGAAACGATTAAGATGTCTGTGATCAGAAGAAAACAGCCAATCAGATTTAAACGAAGCTAACTAAAAACATTCTGATAAAACATTAGAACTGACGTTAAAACAATTTAATAAATAAATAAATAATTTTCATTGTCTCATAGTAGGCTACTCAAGGGGTATCGGTACTCACAAAGGCAAGGGTTCGCGTAAAAATTATAAGATTTGCAGGAATATTTGAAGATTTTTTTTTCTAATTTAGTAACTATATTTTTCATATCTATACAATTATCTATTTTACTACTCCTATATATATATATATATATATAATTTGATTAAACGTTATTTCTAATGAATACTCATATTTGAATAAATGCTCTGTTTGTATTATTAAACAGGATATTTATTTATTTATTTATTTACACCTACCGGCCTGATTATTAGAGAAATTTTGTTAGGAGAATGCACGTTCTGGCAGGATATATAATGGGTTGTCCAGAAAGTTCATGCGGTTTTTAAGGGAAAATAAAACACAAAACAAAGTTATGCCATTAAATGTTTAACTAAATATGAACAATTTTGTTGCACAACCTTTCTTCATTTTTCCCTCAATTTAAAGATTTCGTCTTCCTAGAATTTTGTTATTTTCTCGGCAAAAAACTCATTAAGGTTGTTTTTATGTCTTCCAAAGAATTAAAATTTTTATCACTGAGATTATTTTGTAAGGACCTGAATGAATGAAAATCCGAAGGAATAATGTCTGGTAAATATAGTGAGTCTGGTAATAATCCCAGTCAAGCTGCTACACTTTTTTCTAGGTCAACAAAGAAACGTATGATCAGACATTTTCCTGGTAGAACACAACACATTTTCATTTGCTAATTCAGGTCGTTTTTCTTGAATTGCTGCCTTTAATTCGCACAGTTATGCGAATTACTTTTCAGAATCAATTGACTGGTTACTTGTCAGAAGCTCATAGTACAGGATTCCTTTCCAATCCCACCAGATGCAGAGCATAACTGCTTTTGGGGTTGCTATAGTGGGCTCATGTCGATTTTCCTAAGATCATTTTCGCTGAACATTGTTGTAAACGATCTATTTCTCATCATCTGTCAAAATTTGTTTAAGAAAGGTGCATTTTCATTGCTTTAAGACAGCAAATTTTAGATAGCGATGCGTTCTAAAAGATTCTTTTCACTCATAATATGCGGTACCCAAATATCGTAGTGATTTTAGTACCCAAACTTTATTAAGTTCCCTTGGATGATGGATATTGATGAATTTTACTGTTTCTCCCAATTCCTTTGCGATGTAAGTTATTCCCAATCAATCTCTTGGGTGGTCGTCATCTGTAGTGAGGGTCTGCCTGAGCGTTCTTCATCATTAAGATCACAATCACCAACTCTAATCTTAGCGAACCACTTTCGTACAGTTCTGTCAACTAAAGCACCTTCATCGTACATTGCACATATTTTTCGTTATTTCCAACGCATTTTTTCCTTTACGGAATCAAAAAGCTTCAAGTGTCTAAAATGCACTTGATAGCCTTGCATTTCATAGGGATGCAAAATTGACACGAATTTTGTAATTTTAAACTTGTTTTCTCAAAAGTTAGTTTGGAACCGGAAATCTAAGCCTATTATATCTGTTGATAAACTGAACGTTTTATAACGTGTTGTATATATATATATATATATATATAGTCATCCGCTGACAGATCTGTTTCGCTGTATCACAGCTCATCAGTACGGTTAGACATTTGATTGCTTTTAGCCAGGATTGAAACCTGACCGAATTGTCGGTGATTCTACCTCTGAGCTATGGGGGATCGGTAGACGTAGGCGCACTTTAGCGTGTTATATACAATGTAAACACGCGCCAGTCGAGGGTGCTCAAATTCATTAATGAATGAACGATGCGTAGATAAGTGAGTAGCTACTGTTTTTAAAGTAGCTTTTAAGTAGCTCCATAGTTTTTTTTTAAATCATATCACCCCGAGCAAGGCAGTAACGCCACTGATGTGCAGGGGTGCTCAATCGGGGTGTGAGAGCGTAAGATATCGCACATTGAGCACTGGTGTTAATAAAATAGTACTCGATGTAATATAATAAAGCTATTAAGTATATATAATTAAATATTCATTTTTTTACTCATTGGTAGCACGTCTCAGAGTCTCTTGCACAATGCAATCTTGTGGTGCTAAGGAGAAAATAATAATAATAATAATAATAATAATAATAATAATAATAATATATATATATATATATATATATATATATATATATATATATATATAAATATCCAAGTATGGTTGGAATAATATTCCTTGTCCAAAGAAACACTATTTTTAAAAAAGTGCTCATTACAAAGAAGAGCTGATAATATTTATTCAGAAATTATAACATGGATATGTTACACTATCACTTGAAAAGTAGCTATTTTAATAAGCCACATCACTTGACAAGACACAAGAAGAGTCGAAACAAAATAGCTACTTTTGTAGTGATATTGTAACATATCCATGTCATAATTTCTGAATATATATATATATATATATATATATATATATATAAAAGTATTGTATATTTGAATAGCAACCTTTTTTAAACAGATTTTGTTAAATATAGCAGACAAGGAAAGTTTATTCAATTTTCTGCTTAATTTTTCCAGTATTCTTACATTTTTCTGTTTGGTGGAATGAAAGCGAGTGTAAAAATTGATCGTATTGTGCCTTGTCCCAAGTGCTTTCGCCCACTTCTTCTATGCGCTATGTTCACTCAGGAGGTAGGTGATCATGGCCCTCCACGTCTCCCTATCCCTGGTGTCACTTAGCACGCTTTCTCCTGTTATCCCACCCAAACTCCGCCCTGCCGTTCACTTGCATAAGCTCGTCAAGCGTGTCACCCACTGCTTTCCCCTGTCTCTCTTTCCCTCTATCTGATCTTTGACTATCAGATTCTCCTTCCTCATTTTATGTCCCAGGAACTTTAGATGTCTTTTTCTGATGCTCAGTATCAATTTCTTTTTCGTTTCCATCCTTTCCGAAACCTCATCATTGCTCAAATGCGCGATTCATGATATCCGTAGAATCACATTTCATTTGCTTCAAGGTTTTCCTTTATCTTTGATGAGATTGTCCAGCATTCATTGCCATACTGAAGAACAGAGATCACATAATAATCTAGTACTTTCTTCTTTTTTTTTCTAGCGAAATTTTTTTGTCTCTGAATACTCTGCTCAACTTCTGGAATGCATCCTTGGCCATGCCAGTTTGCCTTCGGATCTCAGTGTCTCAATTCCCGTCTTTTGTTAGAAGACTTCCCAGGTATTTAAATTTTTGTACCTGCTTGATTTTAGTATCCTCAACCTATAATTGGCATTTTGGGCTTCGCTGTTTACTGATGACAATACATTCGGTTTGCTTGTAGTTTATTTGCAGTCCTTTCTTTCGACTTTCGCCGCTACCTTCTTTAGGGAGTTTTGTAATTTTCTCTCCGTGTCTGATATCAGCACTGTATCATCTGTGTGTTTTGTGGTTGCCGATGACGAATCGTGGCATAACTTCTAGGATCCTCATAATAGTCTCGTTGTACAAGTTGAATAGATCCGGTGAAAAAAACACATCCTTGTCTTACACCCCTTTCTATCTTTGTATATCTGTTGAATTCGTTTCCTGTCCGTTTGCAGGCTGTTTGCTGCCAGTAGAGGTTCTTGATTACTCTAATGCCTTTCCCAAATATGTCGAGGTTGCTGAGCATTTCTATCAATTCTTAATGGCGTATTTTGTCGAACGTCTTGGCATAGTTTATAAAACTTAAGTACACGTCATTTTTCATTTGTATTGCCGTTTCTGATAGCATCCTAAGCATTAATATCGCGTTCCTTGTTCCAGTGTCCTTGACGAAACCACACTGTTCTTGTCCTATCTCTGGCCTGATTCAGCTTTGTGCTCTATTCATCACGATTCGGATGATGAGTTTTCTTACGTGACTCATTAAACTGATTGTTCGGTGGAGTTCGTATTTGTTTGCATCTGGCTTCTTAGGCAGAGCTATGAAAATTGATCTGCTTAGGCCTTCTGTTATTACACCACTGTTGTAGATTTGATTTATTATCTCTGTAATTTTCTCTATGCCGAAATAATCTAAGGCCGTTAGCATCTCTATTACAATGCCGTCTAGTCCAGCTGCTTTGTTTCTATTCAGTTTGGCCATTGCAGCTTGCACTTCGGATTTTAATATTTCCGGTCTGTCAGCATCTTTGTTGCTCTCTCTCTTTCTCTCTCTCTCTCTCTTGTTGTGGAAGATATTTTTTATATTCTTCGAATCGTTGAAGTATTTCTTCTTTCTCTAATATGATCGTTCCATCCTTAAATTTTATACATCCTGTTGAGGAGCATGTTCTTTGTCCTGTCAGTTCCCTTATTTCTTTATGTATTTCTCCTTTATTAGCCTTGCTCAATCTCTCTACTTCGGCACATTTATTTTTGAGCCATTTCTCTTTAGCCTCTCTGCACCTGATTCTTATATCCTTATGCAATTTCTTGTATTCCGTTCTATGTCTTGGCATAATTATCTGTCTCCTTTGTCAAGAATCTCTTCAGTCATCCACTCGTTTTTGCTTCTGCGTCTGATTTCCTTTGGGCCAATGTTGTTTGCTGATGTCACTGCCGTTTCATTTTTCGTGTCCTATTTCGCGTTTCCGTTTTCCGTTTTTTCGCATTTGTTTCTCACACTGTATTTTTTTGCTGGTTGTGGTCATTCACGAGCGAGTTGTATTGCAGTCTGAGTGCTGCCCCAGGCTTCTTCAGTTTCCGAAGTTTCACCCTGTGTTTGCAGATGACTGGGAGGTGGCCGCTTCCACAGTCGGCACTTGAATAGATTTTGCGTTCCTGAATCTCGTGTTTATGTATATGTAATCGATTTAGTTTTTGATGTCATCTCCTGGGCTTCTCCATGTCCATAGGCGTCCTGGATGTTCTTGAAACCAGGTGTTGGTTATTACCTGGCCATTTGTTGTACCCCTTTTGCCCATTTTTATCCTCGTGCGTTGAGGATTTTTAATCCAAAGTTGCCAGTTGTCTCCCCTTCATTCTCCTAGCCTACCTTGGCATTCAAGTCTCCCATGATGATTCTAATTTCTTGGATTTTACACTGAGCTTGGCATTGTCTGGTGTGGAGTAAAAGATTCTATTTTTCTCAGTGCTTTGCCTTGTTGATGCAGCGACTACTATAATACTTTTGTTGAAATGTCTCCTTTTCACTATGACCAAGAGGATTCTTTCGGGTAACTAGCAGTAACCCAGAACGCATTTCTTTATTTCTTCGTCCAGTATTAAACCAACTCTCTTTTCGTTAGTTTTTGGCCGTCTAGTTGATGTTTAATTAGCTAATCTTCTGCTTGACATTCCCGAGTTGATCACAATGTTCAGCGTCCTTACGTTCGATGTCCCGAGCGTAATTTTTTGTTTGGTGCGCTCAGTCACAGAGTAACGGTTCAGAGACTTCTGTTGCTCATGTCGTTCCTTTCCGGGCGAGGGATAAACTTCGAAGAAATGTGCCCCCTTTACGATGTTGGTGCTAACAGTTGCTGGATGACAGTCAGGTGACACCTGCTGCCCATGACGGTCCTTACGGGGCTAGGAGTTACTTTCTTTGGAAGTAACCCTTTTCACGCAGTTGATATACCGATTTTTTAAAGGCTATGATTATTCTCGGGAATGATAGTGGAGTGGTATTCCGTTCCCTTCTCCACGGTGATTCATCGAAATAACGCATATAGTTAGCTGGCCGTTGATTCCTTCAGATTTATCCCGCCCTTTTTGTAGATATTGTTTTTCTTCTAGTTTGAAACAATGTAAAGATGCCTGTATCTGTCTGCAATTTATTTCCGGCCAAAGTTTGAAATTTCTATTTCTTAGCCGTTTCTGCTGTCTCTCCCCTTTCTGCCCTCTGTGCTTTTCTTACTTTTCCTCTTTGTTCTCCCCTTCGCTATCTGCTTCTTTTGTCTTTCATTTTTCTCTTTATTTCCTTTATCTTTTAGAGATGTATGGTTCTTTTTTTTTAATTCAAAAAGATTTGAGCCCAGACAACATATAACCGACATCTATATCTATCTACAATTCATTTCCTGCCGAAATTTAAAATTTCTCTCTTAGCCGTTTCCACTGGCTCTTTCCTTTATTTCTCTTTTGTTTTCCTCTTTGCTTTCTGTTTACTCTGTGTCTTTCCCTTTCCTCTTTTTCCCCCTTTCTTGATTTCTCTTTTTGTTTTCTCCTCTTCTCAGCCCTCTTTCTTTTTCCACTCTTTTTTAATATATTTTTACTTCGAACAAAAAGATTTCCACAAATAAAGGGAAGTGGTGTTTTTTAAAATTGTTTAAATAAAACGTCTATTACCATCATTATTAACTACCTGATGAGACATTGTTCTTTCAATGTCGAAACAAAGTGTACAATTTTGTAGTAGTTTGTAGTTTGTACATGTTTAAAAATATAATTAATAATAAATATTCATTGCTCTATTTTTATATTGAGAACAGTTTTAAATTAATATTTCGAACGTTGCAATTATTTTCTTCGTTCTTTTTTCTTATATATATATAATTATAGCTGCAAATGTTATTAGTGGATAACCGTATTCGAGTAAGCGTTTCATTCTACTTTAAGTAGAATTTATTTCGATTACCGGCCTGCATGTAAAGTGCCTCCTAATCCTGTAAATCTCTCTTTCTCTCTCTCTCTCTCTCTCTCTCTCTCTATATATATATATATATATATATATCGTTCATTCAGCAATGAATTAGAACACTCTCAGCTATTGGGCGTGTATAATGATTATATACACGCAAAAAAGTCTGTCTCCTACTACCAAGCGTTCATAGCTTTACCTGAATCGCCGACTGACGCCAATTTGGTCGGGTTTCAATCCTGGGTTAAAAAGCAATCGGAGTCTAACCGTACTGATGAGCTGTGATACAGCGAAACAGATCTGTCTGCGGATGAGTATATATATAAATATATATATATATATATATAACTCTGTGTGTGAATATATATATGAATAGAATAAGAACAGGTAGGAATACGGAGAAATAACCATCTATTGCTTTTATTACACGTGGTACAAACATATAAACAAATATAACTGTTTTCTACATTTAAAAATGATCATCTGTTACTTTATTACACGTGACACGTATATGGCCAATGAAATCAAACCACAATCAACATAATGTCTCTTTGGACTTTTAAAACATTATAAAAAAATAACTCATTCGCCTTTAAAAATCTTTGAAGATGCTTATTAAAGTGAAACATGTTTGATTCAAACACTTTTTCCTACCTGTTCTTTACTTATTCTACTGGTTTTGTAGGATTTCCATCCACATATTTTACTCACACACACACACACACACACACACACACACACACACACACACACACACACACACACACAGAGGACTGCAATAAATATAGTAAATTTATAAGAATATTTTTAAGCAATTTTTTTGCAATGATATGTTGAATTAACTGTTGAATTAAGCAACTTTTAAACTTTTTGTGCATTTTTAATTTCTCTATGCACATTGCCATTGTCGGAAAAAAAACTAAGATATATTACTTAACCTAAGTTTATTCTTAACGCCTACAAATCGGATGAAGTGAGAAAGACGCATTCATCATTACAATTGTTTCCCTAAAACAGAAATTACAAAAAAGAAATTTCTAATTTTAGGTTATTGCTATAAAAGCAGGAGAAACTGATATATATATATATATATATATATATATATATGTGTGTGTGTGTGTGTGTGTGTGTGTGTGTGTGTGTGTGTGTGTTATTCCGGATATCAGGAATAGCACAAGCAAATGGGTTTACAATTCCCTGTTTGTAGTAAATTACTTTTCTGATGAGTGCTCGATACCTAGTAAAGCAATGCTTATAGTAATATTTTTAAAGTGTTTATAACTCATTCCCCTGCCCATCATTGACTTACTTTCTATTTGTTAAACTAGCCCAACCGTTTAAATTACACAAACCCTACTCCTTAATTGACTGGATATGGTAACAAATGTGTTGTTTGTAAATTTTTGAATTTATATATATATCAATTCCTCACAGTAAAATATTTCACTGCCTGATGAGGTACTAACAAGCAGAACCAAAACAAAACATCACTTGTGTTGCATCAAACTGTTTTTATTAGAAACACTTATTACATATATATATATATATATATAGTCAGCCGCAGACACATCTGTTTCGCTATATCACAGCTCATCAGTACGGTTAAGCATCCGACTGCTTATACCCAGGATTGAAACCCGACCGAATTGGCGTTAGTCAATGATTCTACCTCTGAGCTATGGGCGCTCGGTAGAAGGAGGCAGACTTTTAGCGTATAATGTATCATGCGCCAGTAGTTAGATTGCTCTAATTCATTCTGCTTCTGTATAGATTCTACCTATATATAATCGGATTTTTGCATATATTTTTTAAATCAGTGTATTTTGTAGTGCAAAAAAGCCGCAAAAAAATTTCCATACTAATTTATGGTCACTCGCTGATGCAAGAAATAAAAATTTTTTTCATAAAATTTCGAAGTGTCTAAAATAGATAAAAAAAATATCTTTTAATTTAACGAATTTTCATCATGGTATGCTCATTTTTTATCAAATCTTTCTGAGTACGTAATATATAGTCTTCACCAAATTTAAGGATATGGAGATTTTCTAAGCACAGCTTAGATGAGGCACAAGGCCGAATGTATGGGACACCCAGTGAGGATCGTACTCACTACTCAGTTGTAATGATTCTAGCGAGACATGCTTGCTAACGATTACACCACCTCGAGGTGCCCCTTGACCCATATGCACATGGGGATTTTCTAAGCGTAGCTTAGATGTGGCACAAGTCCGAAATTAAAGGACTATCAGTGAGGATCAAACTCAATACTCAGTTGTCATGGTTCTAGCAAAATAAGCTTGTTAACCATTGCACCACCTCGAGGTGTCCCACTAAATTTAAGGATATGAATACATTAAATTTATAAAATTTTTAAAGTAATTTTTTTATATTAAATGCTCAATGAAAGCAAATGTTTCATTTTTTAATATATTTTCTTTTTTTCTCCCTTTGTGTGCGCTGCCATTGCAGTTGAAATACTAAGGTATTTTTGTGCACTTTAAATTTATTCTTAGCTGGAACGTATGGTGATCAGTTAGGATGATAAATTCGTCGTTACAATTGGTTTTTCCACAAACAGACATTACTTAAGATTCAAACTCATAAATTAATATTGAATTGTACCTTTAATTTTCTTTGAGAAACTTAAATATTGAAATTTGTTATCAGTAAAATTAACATAAAATGTCATTCAAATTCTGCTGGTTCCAATACAAGGAATATTTATTTAAACAATACGTCCAATATTGTTTTGTGACACAAGACTGAACTGGAAGTTGGGAAAGGCTGATTGACACTGTCTATGGTACTCTTAGCTTATTCGTATTATGACTCATTCACTCTGGTCCTGGGTATGATGATAAATTGCATCCGGCAGCAAGGCCTCTGATTGGAATATTGTGAGGAGCATAGAACCACCTCTAAATTACTGTTAGGGTCCCAGCTATGGGCAAGTAGTTAACTCCCAAACTAGAGTCAAAACACTATTAAAGTATAAATATAGACTTTTATAGAAAAATATAAATAAAAATACACTTTTATAGAAAAATATATATTTTTAAGAAAAAATTTACCAACAGCACATTTTTGAAGGAATAAGTTTTTGCTATAACAGATTTTTGAAGGAAAAAATTACCAGTAATACATTTTTGAATACAAAACTGGAAGATATCTTCAGTTTTGTAAATAAAAAAAAGTGAATCAAAATCTGACTAAATTAAACTTTTTCACTGTACCCAAACATTAAAAGCAGATTTTAAAACCCTGTCTTTTTGGCATTAAATAACCCACAGAGGTTGATACGCCGTTAAACAACACTTAAAGTCAAACCCAAACCATTCACTTTGGTAACAGTTGGCGGAATCACCACAAGAGCCTATACTTCTCTATCAAATACAATTTATACCACATTTTCGAAAGAGAATAAATAAAAAACCTATAATCAAATTTTTTTAATATATACAAATATTTTCCAATTCAAGAAATGATTGCAAAAACATTCCCTCTCCAAATTTATAGCCAAAGCACACAGATGCATGCTGGGATTTCTTTCTATGCTATAAGATCGCTCATTTCTCATGAGCCACCTTTTGTAGAAAATCAGATTAGAAATGCTGAGTATTTATTGTTTGTTCTAATCTATATTGGAAAGGTTGCAAAAAAATATCCCCTCCCTAAATTTATAGACAAAACATACAGATGCATCCTGGGATTTCTTCCTGGCCAGTAAGGTAGAACCCTTTTCGGTCTCATCCGACTTTGTTTTATTCTTTCGTCTTGAAGAATAGTGCGATTGATTCTCTGTATTGCATTCTTAGTTTGTCAACTTTTTGCCGTATCAATGTTACTTCACCTATTTTTGCTTTGCATATACTGTTTGCTTAATATCATTTTTTTTTTATTATTTCACCCTAAGCAAGGCGGGACCGTCATTAGTGTGCAAGGGCTACAGTGAGAGAAAAGATTGGGTACATGGAGTATTGAAGAAAGGATAAAAGATGAACGGGACTTAAGAAGATAAATGTCAATTGACGTTGCATTTAAATCTTGGGAGATAGTAGCTATCAGGGAAGCAAATAAACGGAAGGGAGTTCCTCTGGCGGGAAAAGAAACTATTTGAGTAGAAATGTGGGTTATATTGAACTATTTCAACGATAAAAGGGCGGGACCTTAATGCCAATCTAGTAGCACACTTAAGGTCAACATGATCGAAACACCAGGTAAAAAAGGCATTTTTGTTAATTTCTTTCTCTTGTTATGGTTTATTGCAAACTTTATCAATCCTATTTACACTATATTGTTCGGTTTGTTGGCATACTCACGACGTTTCGGCCTTTGTATGCTCCGGACTTCTTCAAATAATATACTTAAGATTTTCTAACCGTATATTTCGTCCACCGGGATAAATTGTTCTAGTTCCACTTGCCATATCTAAACTTATTTATAAATGGAATTTGTCTCTGTGTGTGTGTGTATGTCTGTGTATGTGTGTGCCCATTACCTATAGACTCCGAAACAGATGAACCGATTTTCTTGAAAATTTACACAGTTGTACTATAAGCGTCTGCGAGTGTTCTTAGCTAGGTTTTGTGTCGAGGTACCCCCGATAGATATAAAAAATGGATAATCGAAAAAATCGGCTTATAGAAGGGGTGACCCGATTTTAATCAAATTTGATACACTCATAGACAAAGACATAAGAAACGATATTCAGAAGTTTCAAGGTTGCAGTTCTTACAATAGTGCAGAAAATCGATAATATATATATATATATATATATATATATATATATATATATATAAGGCAAGATGCTTGTGTGTGTGTCTGTTAAGCTACCTGTATGTCTGTATTTTTTCAGCCCTTTTATTTTCGTTTTTGCTTCGGGTTTGGCTCTAAGTAGGTATAATTGTAGTTCCTAGTCTCAGCAATGATACCATTTACTCAGAGGACTTATTTAGCCTTCAAAATTCAGTTTACGACGAAAAACTTATTTGATATCGATACCAGAAAATCAAAATTTGCCTTACATCCATTCATTTTTCTTTCAGTCTACGGTTTCACTTTAACTGGAAACAACTATTGCTTTTTAGTCTTTTGTGCCAACGTCTAAAGAGTCTGAGCTCCAGAAGCATGGATTAGTTTTAAAGCTTTAATTACACCCGAGCAACTCCGGGCTATACTGCTAGTCTTTTATAGATATCTCAGTAACAGCTATTTCCCTTTTAATAACTCAACTCTCCAAATTTTGTTCATCTCTGCTATTGAACCTGCAACGATTTGGTTCAAGACACTGGGTTACTTCAACCGACGCTTCTATCCATTGAGTTTGTGTCCTTGTCAATTCTGTTTGTTGGCCAGTTTTGCGAATGACATCTAATTATGGCCAATTATTTTGCAAATCTATTTGATAAAATGAAACGAAGAAATATTGAAATTATGTTCTCAACCTGAAAATCTGCAAAGCGAAAATAAAGTCTCTGTTCAGATTACGGGCCTAAAATCTTTTGAGTAAAACTTGGTTTAGCGCCAAAACTTGCAATCATCCATTTCCGACCTAACTCTTTCTTGCTGCGAGGTTCGCGTTTATCTTGAATCAATAAACAAATACATTCATTATTATTATTTTTATTAATAATAGTCTTAATTTAATCGTCCAAAGGTACTTTTCATATTGTCACAGCGCCCTTTTATCTTCATTTTCTTATTGCCTTTTCTCTTTCCTTTTTTTCCCTTATCAACGCTTTTTTTTAAAAATCTCATCTTTCTTAATCACCTCGTTTCCATCTGTGTCTTACCCTCTCCATAGCTTCCACCCCAGCTTATCTCACCTTATCTCTGTCCCATCCCCGTAGATTGTCTGGCCGGGGTGCCTCGGCTATCCCATCTGTTCAGGTAGCGAAGGAAGAGAAACAAACAGGAGTTGATACTCGTCTCGCGTCGACTTCGGATGTCGTTATTTGCATAGGGACCTTATCGCGTCGCTTGTTGCAGAACTGAGAAACACTCCCCGCCACCGCTGCAAATCGACATTGTCGCGAGGAAATGAACAGTTAGGCGGTTGATGGCCTAGATCACGTGACTATCAAATCACCTCTCGACCTCGGCCGAGACGCGCGTGGGAAAAAATCCGGGTAGATTCAGTTGCTATCGGCGGGAAAAAATCTATTAATAATAATAATAATAATAATAATAATAACACGCCACGACCTGCCTTAGGTCTCCCCGCAGACTTGGTTGGTAGTGAGACCAAAGCAGAAATCGAAATATGATGAAAAATGACATAATAATAATAATAAATACCCCAAGGCTACAGCAGAGCTGGCTCTCATGGCTACTGACCTTAAATTGATTAGCGGTATTATCAAGTACGTTTCGTCTTGTTGGACTACAGCTAATATCTCATTCGGTACTACAGAATTTGCCTCTCAGTTGAGCATGTCTCCAAGGAGATGACTCTTTATGCATCAGCTCATGAGTGGGAGTGGTGCGTTGACATCATGGAAAGGTGTCAAGAAATGTTTTCTTAAGTTTGAGAGATGAGACAGTCAAGATGATTTGGGAGTCACTATAGAACAATTTCAATCTGAGCGGAATAAAATACCCGACTTGAAGGCATTTCAAATTGGGCCTCTCCTGCAAGGTAATGTGCTGTGTTTATCAAAACCTATCAATATACTGCATACATTTTAACTTGCAGCTTCAAGATAATACACTGGAACTCAATTTCGCAAACAGCTGACAAGCAATAAAATGCACCACGCTAAGGCAGGTGTTAACCACCTGTATCTGCTATAGAGAAGTATGAGTTAAGACACGATTCAACTGGATTTTTTTAACCCCAAGCAAGGCATTTCACTGCCACTATTGCGCAGGGGGTTACATAGGGGAAAGTGATGAGAAAGAGTGTTTAGGAGGTAACATAAGGGAAAGTGATGAGAAAGAGTGGTTAGGTGGTTACATAGGGGAAGTGATGAGAAAGAGTAGTTAGGAGGTTACATAAGGGAACGTGATGAGAAAGAGTGGTTAGGGGGTTACATAGGGGAAACTGATGAAAAAGAGTGGTTAGGTGGTTACATAGGGGAAGTGATGAAAAAGAAAGAGTAGTTAGGAGGTTACATAAGGGAACGTGATGAGAAAGAGTGGTTTGGAGGTTACATAGGGGAAAGTGATGAGAAAGAGTGGTTAGGGGTTACATAGGGGAAAGTGATGAGAAAGAGTGGTTAGGGGTTTACATAGGGGAAAGTGATGAGAAAGAGTGGTTAGGAGGTTACATAGGGGAAAGTGATGAGAAAGAGTGGTTAGGGGTTACATAGGGGAAAGTGATAAGAAAGAGTGGTTAGGGGTTTACATAGGGGAAAGTGATGAGAAAGAGTGGTTAGGAGGTTACATAGGGGAAAGTGATGAGAAAGAGTGGTTAGGAGGTTACATAAGGGAAAGTGATGACAAAGAGTGGTTAGGGGGTTACATAGGGGAAAGTGATGAGAAAGAGTGGTTACGAGGTTACATAAGGGAACGTGATGAGAAAGAGTGGTTAGGGGTTACATAAGGGAAAGTGATGAGAAAGAGTGGTTAGGGGGTTACATAGGGGAAAGTGATGAGAAAGAGTGGTTAGGAGGTTACATAAGGGAAAGTGATGACAAAGAGTGGTTAGGGGGTTACATAGGGGAAAGTGATGAGAAAGAGTGGTTAGGGGGTTTCATAGGGGAAAGTGATGAGAAAGAGTGGTTAGGGGATTACATAAGGGAACGTGATGAGAAAGAGTGGTTAGGGGGTTATATAGGGGAAAGTGATGTGAAAGAGTGGTTAGGGGGTTACATAGGGGAAAGTGATGAGCAAGAGTGGTTAGGGGGTTACATAGGGGAAAGTGATGAGAAAGAGTGGTTAGGAGGTTACATAGAGGAAAGTGATGTGAAAGAGTGGTTAGGGGGTTACATCGGGGAAAGTGATGTGAAAGAGTGGTTAGGGGGTTACATAGGGGAAAGTGATGAGAAAGAGTGGTTAGGGGGTTACATAGGGGAAAGTGATGAGAAAGAGTGGTTAGGGGTTACATAGAGGAAAGTGATGTAAAAGAGTGGTTAGGGGGTTACATAGTGGAAAGTGATGAGAAAGAGTGGTTAGGGGGTTACATAGGGGAAAGTGATGAGAAAGAGTGGTTAGGAGGTTACATAAGGGAAAGTGATGAGAAAGAGTGGTTAGGGGGTTACATAGGGGAAAGTGATGAGAAACAGTGGTTAGGGGGTTACATAGGGGAAAGTGATGAGAAAGAGTGGTTAGGGGGTTACATAAGGGAACGTGATGAGAAAGAGTGGTTAGGGGGTTACATAGGGGAAAGTGATGAGAAACAGTGGTTAGGAGGTTACATAAGAGAAAGTGATGAGAAAGAGTGTTTAGGAGGTTACATAAGGGAAAGTGATGAGAAAGAGTGGTTAGGAGGTTACATAAGGGAAAGTGATGAGAAAGAGTGGTTAGGGGGAGGGGGTTACATAGGGGAAACTGATGAGAAAGAATGGTTAGGGGGTTACATAGGGGAAGTGATGAGAAAGAGTGCTTAGCGGGTTACACAGGGGAAAGTGATGAGAAAGAGTGGTTAGGGGGTTACATAGGGAAAGTGATGAGAAAGAGTGGTTAGGGGTTACAAAGGGGAAAGTGATGAGAAAGAGTGGTTAGGGGTTTACATAGGGGAAAGTGATGAGAAAGAGTGGTTAGGAGGTTACATAGGGGAAAGTGATGAGAAAGAGTGGTTAGGAGGTTACATAAGGGAAAGTGATGACAAAGAGTGGTTAGGGGGTTACATAGGGGAAAGTGATGAGAAAGAGTGGTTACGAGGTTACATAAGGGAACGTGATGAGAAAGAGTGGTTAGGGGTTACATAAGGGAAAGTGATGAGAAACAGTGGTTAGGGGGTTACATAGGGGAAAGTGATGAGAAAGAGTGGTTAGGGGGTTACATAAGGGAACGTGATGACAAAGAGTGGTTAGGGGGTTACATAGGGGAAAGTGATGAGAAACAGTGGTTAGGGGGTTACATAGTGGAAAGTGATGAGAAAGAGTGATTAGGAGGTTACATAAGGGAACGTGATGAGAAAGAGTGGTTAGGAGGTTACATAAGGGAAAGTGATGAGAAAGAGTGGTTAGGGGGTTACATAGGGGAAACTGATGAGAAAGAATGGTTAGGGGGTTACATAGGGGAAGTGATGAGAAAGAGTGCTTAGCGGGTTACATAGGGGAAAGTGATGAGAAAGAGTGGTTAGGGGGTTACATAGGGAAAGTGATGAGAAAGAGTTGTTAGGGGTTACAAAGGGGAAAGTGATGAGAAAGAGTGGTTAGGGGGATACCTAGGGGAAGTGATGAGAAAGAGTGGTTCGGGGGGTTACATAGGGGAAAGCAAAATTTCAACAATGGGACTTTAACTTGCGCCTTGCAAGATTGAATATTGCAACTCGTAATGGATCACGAAAAAAGTAAAACGTTTTATTCTGTATCAAATGAATGCCATAAATATGCAATAGAATTCGAGTTAAATCTTGAAAATGGCAGATAGAACTGGCATAAAATCAGCAAAAGACAGAAACAAGAAGCGAAAACGCTAGCAAATCGAAGAAAGCAGCAGTCAAAAGCCTCTGGTAATGTAGATCGATTTGTAACCCACCTGAATAGGCAGTTCAAGACTTAAGGGTGAGACTGAAAAATATATTCTTGTTCTGCAGAATCAGTGCCTGCCGACTAAGTCAGTCAGTCAGTCAGTTAGTCAATCAGTTGAGTACCATACGTGATTACCGCTTTTGATTCATAACTAACTAGGGAGATATTCCCGCAGTAGGTTGCCATTTCTTTCTGCGGTAGACTGGTTGCGAACCAAGGCTATAGAAACTAATCTGTCATATTATTTAACCCATAACTGGAGGAGGGAGACGCATTAATACATTTACCAAGGGTATTTGTGCGTAAGTGAATGCAATGAATTCAACTGGAATTCGAACTCGGCTCCCAGATTTGTCGTTTCGAGTCGATATCCACTGCACCACAATGCACATCTGCACCACAATGCACATCTGCACCACAACGCACATAATAGTACAGATTCAAAACGTAGATTTTGTGACTAATATATTGAAACTATTACAACCTTATCTCAGGATGCTCAGTACACATCGTTAATGAATACAAAACCTCTCATCTCAGGGGAGGTCAGTCTTGGCATTAGAAGATTTGTCAGAACTACAGGACAAAAAAATCACCTGCAAACTGACATAAACTGAACTTGTAGCTGAGGGTGTAGATGCTACCATCCTCTGTGATTTTTCTATCGGCACAGATCGAACAGTCGAAGGTAATCACCCAGACCTTAAGATAAAAAAAAACAAACATGCACACCGACTGTTATGAGCAACAAAGATATATCTGAAGGGCTTTTGAAAACATAAACAAATACAAATATCCAAATATGGCACTTAAAAGTAAAACCTGTCCCTGTTGTGGCTGAAGCTTTGGGTCTGATAAAAAATGAAACTCAAGAACTAATCAACAAAATCCCTGGTGTCCGATCTCTCCAGTAAATCTAAACAAATAATTCCGTCAAGCACACTTCATATCATTTGAAGAGCTTTGTCCTTTAAAGTTTTTATTTATTTACTAACAACCGTCTTTTGTTTAATTAAAGGGAAAACAAAATTTTTTAAAAATACTTTTAATAAATTTTGTCTTTTCATAAATTTTGCCTTTGTTTTTAGTTATCTCTTCAAATTTTGTTTGTCTTTTTCGATATTTCTCCAAAACATTGATTTACTCAAGCTCACTAAGTAAGTAATGTGTTGTTTCGTCTTATAACAATACTAGCAGTATAGCACGGCGTTGCTCGGGTGTAATGAAAGCTTTAAAACTAATCCATGCTCCTGGAGCTCAGACTCTTTGGACGTTGGTACGAAAGACGAAAAAGCAATAGTTGTTTCCAGTTAAAGCGAAACCGTACCCTGAAAGAAAAATGAATGGATGTAAGTCAAATTTTGATTTCCTGGTATCGATATCAAATAAGTTTTTCGTCGTAAACTGAATTTTGAAGGCTAAATAAGTCCTCTGAGTAAATGGTATCATGGCTGAAACTAAGAACTACAATTATACCTACTTAGAGCCAAACTCAAAGCGAAAACTAAAATAAAAGGGCTGAAAAAATACAGACGTACTGGCAGATAAACAGACACACACACACACACACACACACACACACACACGCACACACACATACACATCTTGCCTTATATATATATATTATCGATTTTCTGCACTATTGTAAGAACTGCAACCTTGAAACTTCTGAATATCGTTTCTTATGTCTTTGTCTATGAGTGTATCAAATTTGATTAAAATCGGAACACTCCTTCTATAAGCCGATTTATTCGATTATCGATTTTCGATATTTATCGGGGGTACCTCGACACAAAACCTAGCTAAGAGCACTCGCAGACGCTTATAGTACAACTGTGTAAATTTTCAAGAAAATCGGTTAATCCATTTCGGAGTCTATAGGTAACGGACACACACACACACACACACACACACACACACACACACACACAGTTCCATTTATAAATAAGTTTAGATCGGACGCTACCATTCTGGAAAGGTCTGTACAAAATAGAAATATTTCTATAATAATAAAAAATTATATTAAGCCAGATCGAATAATACAAGCAAATTGCCCAGGCATTAATATCAAAGGTCGAAAAGAAGTTTGCCCACCGAATTACATGACAGTTACAAGGGATAAAAACATTTCTGCGAAGATCTTTCACAAACTAAGCAAGTACAAAAACCTGTAGAGCGAAACAGAAATAATGTGGCACTTGAAAACTAAGATTGTTCATGTTGGGGTTGGAGTTTTGGGTCTGATAAAGAAAAGAAACGCAAGAACAAAATCAACAAAACACTTCGTGAATCATCTCTCCAGAAAATCTTCCCAAATTGTTTTAACAAGTTGAGCGTAAATCTTACAAGAACTTTGTATGTATAAGTTCTTTTGTTAATAGCTGTCTTTTATTTAAGTGGAAAAATCATATCTTTCGCTTGACCTAAGTCATTGGTTATGAACTACGTCATTAGTCATGACCTACCATGTGCGTATAAAACAAATGATAGTCAAAAATATTTTTTTTGAATACCAAAAATCTAAACGCGTGGGAAACAACAAAGTTTTTGAAAAAATGCAAAAAAGGAAACATAGTCAGCAGCAGAAACAGACAACTGACATTTCTAGTGCACATACTGAGAAAAGAAGGCTTGGAAAATTTGACACTCACAGGACAGACTAATAGCAAGTGGAGGAGAGGAAAACAATGAATACCTTACCTTGAGAGCTTGAGTAAATGAATGGTGGAACAAGGTGAAGGAGAGATAACAAAAAGACAAAATTATTAAGAGCTACAAAGGACTGGAAATAGTGGAGAGACGCGATCACAACCTCCTGAAGTGACACGTCACATAGAAGAAGACTAAATGAATGGTCGAACAAGGTTTAAGAGAGATAAAAAAAAGTCAAAATTTATTAAAAGCTACAAACAAGTGGAAATTGTGGAGAGCCATGGTCGCTTACGTCTTGAAGAGACCAGTCAAATAGAAAAAGAAGAAGGAGAAAAAGAAGAAAGAAAAGGAGGTGGAAGAGGCTGTGTAAATGAATCGTGGGACGAGGTTTAGGAGAGATAACAAAAAGACAAAATTATTAAGAGCTAGGAAGGACTGGAAATAGTGATGAGCTATAATCGTCAACGTCCTGAAGGGACACGTCACAATAAAAACAGAAGAAGGAGAAGTCATTTGTTATGGCCCAGGTCATTCGTCATGACCTGCCATGGGATTCAAACGTGCGTATTATTATAGACAAGATTCTAACCATCATATTCTATATTTCTTTCAACTCCCGGACAAAGTCCTGGTATTTAACTATCTCTCTCTCCCTCTCTCTTTCAAATTCTCTCTAACGTTCACCGATACAGCCACGTCCACAATCTGAACGGTTCTTGTTTTATTTTTTTTACTCATGATTATCTGATTCATTCCCCCGGTTTCGATGGAATTAACAATCTGAACGTGTTTTACGATTTTGGTTTTCCAGGACTGTGACTGTCTTGTGCTGACATCATTAGTCTACATGTTGATACCTAAGCCATTTGCATAGCTTCTAGGTTAGGACTATGGCTACCCTGTCGTGTCTTCTATTCGGTGTATTGTTGAGTTTGTGAGATCAAAAGATGCGTGGCGTAAAATAGGCGATAAAATATATTTTTTTAATCATTATTTTACTCAGAACTCTTTCGATAAACAAAATCACTTCACAGATTATCTTCTTGACTTGGTTCGGACAGCCAGATAAAGATATGGAGACCCACATTCGTGTGGGAAACATGTGCTCATTAAAAGTGCCGGGTCGTTATAGTTTTTTCGGTTTATTCAAAAATGAGTGACACGAAAAGAACCAAAAAAGAAAAGGAAAAAAATACAAGTAAAAAGTCCCCCCCCCCCATATATATATAAACATCTAAGAGCCCATATGAAACTTTCAGTAGTGATAAATAGTAACATATGAGTATTGTTTTACATTACTATCATATATATATATATATATATATATATGTTCTAAACTATAATTTATAATATATATATATATATATATATATATATATAGTCATCCGCAGACAGATCTGTTTTGCTGTATCACAGCTCATCAGTACGATTAGACTCCGATTGCCTTTTACCCAGGATTGAAACCCGACCGAATTGGCGTCAGTCGGCGATTCTACCTCTGAGCTATGTGTGTTCTTCAGAAAAAAACTCTAGAAACCGGTTCTTTTGATGTCCTTGATAATTCGTCTTCAAAAAGCAGTTTATTTTCATTTGCCTGTTGTTTTGATAACTTTTCAAACGTTTCTTGTTGCTGCATATATTGTTGCTGTTGTTGTTGGAATTGTTGCTGAATAAGTTTTTGTTGTTGCTGTAAAGTGGCTTGTAGCACCTTCATCAATTCAGCAATTTGTTCCATTCTGCAAACGTATCCGATTTATGGATACAATAAATCTTCTAAGTCCAACAAGAGGAGGGCACTTTCTTACTTTCTTGTAAGCGTTGCCAAAGTTTTTCCTTTTCTAACGTTAGTAAATATCAACGAGTCTTTCTAACGTTGTTCGTTAGTAAGTGTTGTCGATTATTTTATTTTCTTGTGAACACATCTCGAATTCTTCGTCGCCAACTGATATGTCCCGGAAAGGAATATATATCTGATTTGAAGTAGCTAAGCGGTTTAGGCAAATGTAACGGGATAGGACAAACTAGTACGTAAACGTAATGGATGGTACTCGTCTTATGCCGTCTCCTGAGACGTAGTCCGTAGACGTAGACCAATAATCGTACACCTATAGACGTAGACCTCTGGTCGAAGACGTGTAGACCTCTAGACGTAGACCAATAGACCCCTCTGCGTTCTCGCTTTCGTCTGTATTTGTGGCTGACACCATCCAATCACATTACTGTAAGGGGGAACCAAGGTGTATGCATATTCATTACATATTCATTGCATCACAAGTGATGGAACGATTTTCTATTCTAAATAACGTGAGAGAATCCTGTATAAATATATGTGTATGAAGAAATCATGGATGAATGCGTGCGTATATAAGTACGAATCGTAAACGGAATATATTTCCGTTAAAAAATTCTAGTGAAAATAATCCATAAAAGTATTAAGCGAAATTTTTATAAATAAAAAGTAATTTTTCGGAAAAATAATGTTAACGGTTAGAATCTTTCAATGAAATAATAAAATACTAAATATATGTATATTAAAATCATTACAATAACATAATTAAGTAATAATATATAAATAAAAAAATCATACATAAAAATTACCATACTGAATCATTGCAATATTACAATTAATCAGAATAAATGATATACTATAATAAATAATAGTTCCATCACTTGACACGTGCACACCTCTTTACTGACTCATAAACGAACACATTCACACATGATTTTTCTCAACACATACATTCATAACTGATTCTCTCATTTTATTAAAAAAAAATTCGTTCCATCACTTGAGACATGTATATAATACTTGTCATATATATATATATATATATATTTATATTTAAGTTTCTTCTTCATATTTGGGGAGGTTGTCCAGCATTCACAGCTATATATGAAGGTAAATATTATATAACGCTTCAGTACTGTTTTCTTTGTTTCTCGAGAAAATTTTCGGTCTCTTAATATTCTGCTTAGTTTCTGGAATGCATCTTTGGATTTCAGTATCGCACTTTTCGTCCTCTGTTAGAACACTTCCGAGATATTTAAAATTGTTTGATTTTAGTTTCTCCGATTTGTAATTTAGTCTCACTCTTTCGCTGACAACGATACATTCTGTTTTCTTGTAATTTATACTTAGTCCTTTCTTCTCGCTTTTATTGATTTCTTTCCGCGTCTCTCATCAACGCTGTATTATCTGCATATCTTATGTTGTTAAAATTGTGGCCGTTATTAATGAATCTTGTTGGAGCTTCTAATTCTCTCAGAATTTCCTTGCTGTGTCAGTTGAATAAGTCCGGCGAGAAGACACATCCTTGTCACACACCTCTATCTATTTTAGTATATCTCCTGAACTAATTTCCTGCCTGTATGTAGGTGGTTTGGTGTGAGTTTTACACACACACACACACACACACACACACACACACACACACACATATATATATATATATATATATATATATATATATATGTACAAATAAATACAGAACAATCTTAATTATAATAGAGAGGATATATAGTCATCCGCAGAGAGTTCTGTTTAGCTGTATCACAGCTCACCGGTACGGTTAGGCATCCGATTGCTTCCAGCAAGGATTGAAACCCGACCAAATTGACATCAATCGGCGATTCTACCTCTAAGCTAGGTGGAGGAAGGCAGATTTAGCGTGTTATATACACAATGTAAACACACGCCAGTAGCCAAGAATGTTCAAATTCATTACTGAATGAATGGTGCGTAAATAGCGGTGAGTAGCTACTGTATTTTAAGTCTACCATATCTCCAGAATGCTCAATCGACGAGCAATATATATATATATATTCTTCACTACACGACGACATAATTGTGGCAAAAAAAAAATAAAATAAAATAAAATAATAAGGCTCTGTTAAGGAGCAAACATGCGGCAAGAGCTTTCATAACTGGTAGTAAAGGAGAATACAAATAATTACACAATGGTCTTTATTATAGCAGGGATATTTCTTTCCCAAACATGTCATGGTTGTTGAACATTTCTAAGAAGTCTTTGTTGCGTACTTTATCGAACCACATTGCATAAATCTATAAAAACAGGTACAGTTCCTTTTGAATTTGTATTTTTCTTTCTGATAATATTCTGAGCATTGATATCGCGTGACATTGTTTCAGTCTCATTGACGAACCCGCATTGTTCTTGTCTATCACAGATCTGATTCTTCTGGGGTTTCTACTCAGGTTGATTTTCCGTTTGCATCTGGTTTCTTAAGCAGTGTTATGAAAACAGATCATTTCATGTGTTCCTGTATATCGCCACTGTTGTAGATATTTGGGAAAGACTTAAGAGTAATCAAGAATCTTTACTGGCAACAAACCGCTTGTATACGGACAGGTAACGAATTCAGCAGATATACAAAGATAGAAAGGGGCGTAAGACAAGGATGTGTCTTTTCACCGGATCTGTTCAACTTGTACAGCGAGAATATTTTGTGGATCCTAGAAGTTATGCCTGGATTTGTCATAGGAGGTCACAGTTTAAACAACCTAAGGTACGCAGATGATACAGTGCTGATAGCAGACACAGAAAAGAAACTACAAAACCTCCTACAGAAGGTAGCTGAAGAGAGTGATAAAAAGAACTACGAATAAACTTTAGGAAAACCGAATGCATGGTCAGCAGTACCAAAGGCAGCCCAGTATGCCAAATACAGGTCGGTGATACTAGAATAAAGCAGCTACAAACATTTAAATACCTGGGAAGTGTTATAACAGAAGACGGAAAGTGCGACACAGAGATCCGAAGGCGAATTGGCATGTCAAAGGAAGCATTCCAGAAGTTGAGTAAAGTATTAAGAAACAGGACAATTTCGCTAGAAACAAGGAAGAGAGTACTGGATTGGTATGTAATGTCAGTTCTTCAATATGGCAATGAATGCTGGACAATATCATCAAAGATGAAGGAAAAACTTGAAGCAGCTGAAATGTGGTTCAACAGAAGGATGCTGCGGATATCATGGACCGAGCATGCGAGCAATGATGAGGTGTTGGAAAAAACGGCAACCAAAAGAAAATTAGCGGATAACATATTTGAGGGGCCTGACGGAACGGGGGTTGCGAGGTGTAACAGGAGAAAGCATACTAAGAGCCACCAGAGATAGGGAGATGTGGAAAACCATGATCGCCTACGTCCTGAAAGGACAGGTTACATAGAAGAAGAAGAAGAAGAAGAAGAAGAAGAAGAAGAAGAATATTGCTACTGTTGTAGATTTAATTTATTATTTCACGTAACCTTGTCTGTGCCGAAATCATCTAAAGCTTCTAGCATCTCTGTTAAAATTTCGCCTTTCTTTGTTTCTGCTGAATTTGGCTGGCGAAGCTTCCAATTCGGTTTTTAATATTTCCAGTCCGTCGATATTTTTGTGTATTTCTGGTTGTTATCTTTCGTCGTGAAATAGTTCTCCAATATATGCATTCCATCTAAGAATTCTTTTTTCTCAAATATAAGTGTCGCGTATTTGGATTTTAAGCATCCTGTTAATGAGTATGTCTTTTGGTTTGTTACCTCTCTTATTTTTTAATCCATATCTGTTTATCTGTGATATTCATTTTTGCTGTCTTTGAACATTTTTTGTTGAGCTATTCCTTTTTAGCTTGCTTGCATTTGTTTCTAATTTCTTTATAAAAAGTCCTATATTCTGTACAGTGTATTTTGTCTCTTATGTTTTATGCAAATGTTCTCGTATGTTTTATGCAAATGTACATTATCTATGATACTCATTCTTTCTATTTTTGTACATTTTTCGTTGAGTCATTCCATTTTAGTCTGACTGCATCTGTTCCATATTTATGTAGTGTTTTATATTTTCTTGCGTGTTTTCTCAATTTTAAATATATTTCAAGTATTGCCAGAATCGAAAAATATACGTGTTTATCTATGTAGAATGAATGTCCAGTTAACAATAGTGATAGAATCTAAAAACAATTCCTGACTTTGAAGAGATACCGGGACTGATTGACACTCACATTTGGAATTATATTGATATCTGCAAGGGAGATTGTTTTTAGAAAAAAGATCTTTTCAAAAGAGCAAACGGATTTTATATTTCATTTTAGGAAAATATCTTAGACAATAACAAATGTCTGGCGAATTAGAATGTTTCTTGTTTTTTTAACAAACATATGCCATTACTGATCGAACACACACACACACACACACACACACACACACACACACATATATATATATATATATATATATATATATTCGTCATTCACATACATGCCTGTTTCGCTATATCACTGCTCATCAGTGGAGGTAGACATCAACTTGCTTCTGCCCGGAATCAAAACTCGATCGATTTGGTGTCAGTCGGAGTCACTAACCCCTAAACCATAGGCAAATGGTATCAGTGAAGGGGAATTTTAGCGTGTTATATATAAGTGATGTATACACACGCCAGTCACCGAAAGAACTCAATTAATCGCTGAAGACTAATGTATATATATATATATATATATATATATATATATATATATATATACTATCAGTATAGCCCGGCGTTGCTCGGGTGTAATGAAAGCTTTAAAACTAATCCATGGTCCTGGAGCTCAGACTCTTTGGACGTTGGCACGAAAGATTAAAAAGCAATAGTTGTTTCCAGTTAAAGCGAAACCGTAGACTGAAAGAAAAATGAATGGATGTAAATCAAATTTTGGTTTCCTGGTATCGATATCAAATTTTCTGCACTATTGTAAGAACAGCAACCTTGAAACTTCTGAATATCGTTTCTTATGTCTTTGTCTATGAGTGTATCAAATTTGATTAAAATCGGACCACTCCTTCTATAACCCGATTTTTTCGATTATAGATTTTCGATATTTATCGGTGGTACCTCGACACAAACCTAGCTAAGAACACTTGCAGACGCTTATAGTACAACTGTGAAAATTTTTAAGAAAATTGATTCAGCTGTTTCGGAGTATATGGGTAACGGATACACACACACAGACACACACACAGACAAAGTTCCATTTATAAATAAGTTTAGATTATATATATATATATATATATATATATATATATATATATATTTAAAAGCAGATATGAACATTTTTATTTAAAGAACAAATCGAAATCTGGTAGGACCTCGCAGTACGAGTTTAATTCGTTCCCAGTCCGAGTCCGTATTGCAATTTATTCGTATTACAAAGCAACTTTTACCACTGAAATTAATAGAAAAATAATTAACCTGTTTCAACCTCCCAAAACAAGCAAAAATGATTATTTTTAAGTTTTTAAACAGAAAAAGTGCAGTTAAAAAATTAACAAACATAAGAAAACCTGCTATTTCTTAGAAATCAATGACGTCATCTATCAACGCTATCGATAACCTCCCTTGTCAATGACCGCCACCATGTATGACAGTCTCTCGTACTGCGAATTTTTACTCGTTATACGAAGCGAAAATTTTCTTGCTCGCATAATTGTGCACTTGTACTACGAGGTTCTACTGCTATTTTATCCGACTAATTATTTGTCAAGATATTTTTTGCCATTCTTTGTAAGGAAAATATATATATATATATATATATATATATATATATATATATATATATATATGCATGTGTGTGTGTGTGTGTGTAAATATTTAAAAGGCAAAGATTTGTTTAATAAAAGAAAAAAGTGAAAAATAAAAACTAGCTATTCTATAAAATAAAAAACACAACCTTACCAAAAACTAAAATTTAAGATTCAGTAATTTCGAATTATATCTTATACATTCGTAGTTAAATATTATATAGTTCAGTAATTATACATTCGAAAGTAAACATTATGTAATATCAGTAAAGTCTGTAAAGCAGATTATACGATTGTAACGACAATGTGACGAGACCAATGAATAAACAGATTCAGCGACTAACTATATCAATATAAAGTGATTTATTTTCATTGAATGACAATATCTTTTTTTGAACTGAAGGGCTCATCATAGTCAGGAAACAACACTATAAAAATTCAACGCTAATTACAAGAGATGATTCTAATGTTATAAAGTTTCAGCCTTTCGATCGTAAAATCATTTTTATTAATTTACCTAGAATTTCAAAAAGATGTCTTTATTCGGTCAACATCTTCGTATTTCATTTTCATTTTTCATGAGAATAGTACCAGTTGTTTACTTTCTCTTTAAATTTTCATTGAGTCTAGAATTTGATCCTTTCCGCATAGTAAGTGTAATGCCTCGCTGATTGTCGCAACTAATTAAGACCAAGTAATTACGGTTAACCAGCGTTACGTCTACAAGGACAATGTTCCCTGGGAAAATCAGGTGTTGTCATTTGGAAGTCATAAAGGAAATAAAATTTCTGTTCTAATTAAGGGTCCAAGATGGTTATAGTGGAAGATTTGAATATATCCGAGGATAGAATAATATTTATTTTAAAATATTACCTATGAATAGAGTTAATAACAAAAGGATATTTCAATCCGTTGAAAAGGAACAAAAAAAATTCAAAACAATAATTATTAAATTTACTTAATTTGGATTTAAATTTATGTACTTTTTCCATTAAATTTCAGTAATTCTAGACTAAATTTCAGTAATCTGTTATTAGATTTCCCTATTTTGAAACCAATTTTGTTAGCCCGAAATTAAATGTATTCATTCGGAATTAAATTTTTCAGTAATTCTCTATTTAATTTTAGGATCTTGAAATTAAATTTCAGTTATTCGGAATCTGATTCAAATAATTAAATATTAAATACAAATAATTCAGAATTGATTTTCTATAATCCAGCATTAGATTAAGGTATTTTGAAATTAAGTTTCAGTAATTCGGAATTAAATGTTGATAATTTAGAATTAAATGACAATAATAAACAATTAAATTTTTATAATCCGGAATTATATTCCTGTAAATTTAATTTCGAATTATTGATATTTAATTTCAAATTCCTAAACGTTAATGTAATAATTTAATTCTTAATTTACTTAATTGTAAATTAGTAATATATAGTTCCGAATTGTTCCAAAATTTAATTTTTAAACACTAATATTAAATTGTGATTTACAGTTTATTAAATTTCAGTTTTGTGAAATTTGATTTCAAATTGCTCAAATTTAATAACAGTTAAATATTTCATTAATAAATTACTTTATTCGGAAATAAATTTTCGTGATTTCGAATTATATTTAACAGATTCCGGTTTAAATATAATTAAATCGGTGTTTAAATTTCAGTATTTTGGAATAAAATTTAAGTAATTTTTAATTAAATTAATCTATTAAATCATTTTTCAGTAATTTACAAAGTATTTTCCGTAATTCGGATCCAATTTCAATAATTCGGAATTAGATTTTCTCTTAAATAATAGTAATTCTGAATTAAATTTGAGTAATTTTTATTTGAATATCCGTAAGGCTATATAAAATTTCAGCAATTCCGTAATGGATTTTTACAAATGAAAATTAAATGTCAATAATTTACAATTTACTTATAATAATTTTCAATTAATTTTCAATAATTCACAATTTATTGTTATTAATTTGAGATTAAATTTCCACTATTCAGAATCCAACTTTATTAACTCACTCCAAAATTGCATTTTATTAAGAAAGAATTAAATAATTTCATTAAATTAAATATCAGTTATATGAAATATTGTTTCCGTACTCAGGCAACGAATAGCCATATTGGCTTTAGTCACTTTTCTGTCGCTGTAATCTAGCTACACTCTGTCTTTTCTATAAATACTTCAATGGCAGTTCTCTGAAGAATCTGCAATGTTATTAGCCCTGACTTGGCATCTCGGTTTCAATCCCTTTTGTAATATATTACCTTGGACGGCGATAAGCTCGGCGGGTGTGATTGATAGGTACATCCGGCGGTAGATAAAGTCAACAAAGTGACAACCAGAAACACAAAAAAACTTTATATATTATCTTAAATTGTGGTGAACTGGCAGATGTAATTGCAAATAAATCCGGTTGTAGGTAAAGTCATCAAATTGACAAGGGGAAAAGCAATGCGTGGGAGTAAAGCGTGATCAATGAATGAAGAGGCGTGGCCATGTGGATTGCGTGGGAGGTTTAAGACTATAAAAAGTCTGGAATTTTGGCTGAAGAAAAGATCCCTGCTGGCTTCCGGCTCCCGACAGCTTCTTTGTGTGAGCGAACTCTCACAAATTGCTCTCCTGCTCTATACAAGCGTCGCCGTCGAAGAATAAAAATGTAAGATTATATTTTTACATAAACGTGTTCCTCGTTGTTTTCTAGCAGTAGTATACCAGACTTTCCTACTACTGCACCGTATCTTCCCTGTGCTTTTCTTATAAATATTTCATGGTAATTGTTCTGAAGAATCTGCAATAATATTGGCTCTGACATGACATCTCAGCTTCACTAACTTTCTTATTACTGTAAGGTAACTACCTTGTGCTTTTTCTATAGATACTTACATGGTAATTCTTCTGAAGAGCTTTTTTATTTGGTACTTAAACTTTATTAAATTAAGCGCAGTACTAGATTGGACGTGCGTTGTGGTACAGTGGATATCGGCTCGGAACAAGAAATCAGAGAGCCGCGTTCGAATTCCAGTTGAATCCATTGTATTCACTTACGCGCAAATACCCTTGGGAAAGGTATTAATCCGTCTCTTCCTTCCAGTTATGGGTTAAATAGCAGGACAGATTGGGTTCTATAGCCTTGGTCGGCAACCAGTCTACCGCAGAAAGCAATGGCAACCTACTGCGGGATAATCTTCTGCCCAGTCAGTCATGTCTCTTTCGAGACATGATCGCCCAAGCGTGTATCACGTATGGCACTTTAACTGACTGACTAGATTGGATGTGCGTTGTGGTACAAAGGATATCGACTCGGAACGATAAATCGGGTAACCGAGTTCGAATTCCAGTTGAATTCCTTGCATTCAGTTACGCGCAAATACCCTTGGGAAAGGTATTAATCCATCTCTTCCTTCCAGTTATGGGTTAAATAACAGGACAGATTGGGTTCTATAGCATTGGCTGGCAACTAGTCTACCGCAGAAAGTAATGGCAACTTTCTGCGGGATAATCTTCTGCCCAGTCAGTCATGTTTCTTTTCGCGACATGATCGCCCAAGCGTGTATCACGTATGGCATTTAACTGACTGACTGACTAGATTGGCGACAGGGCGTCGTTATTTTACAGTTGAAATGGCGAGATGCAACCTTAATTTCTTCTCTTGCGCTTATCTCTTTTGAATTCTTTCTTTCCAGTCAACTTTGATCGGTAAAAATCCGTATGCAATGTAAATCCCCTTCTTAATCACTGTTCTTTTCTTGCCCATTCTCCTTAATAATATTTTCTTCTCATATTTTCTCACGCTCAGTAACCCTTTGCATCTTGGTGGCTTTATTACTTCACTTCGTGTGAAATGATTAAAAATATGTTTGATAGCCTTGTGCCACACTCCGTTCAGAAAATACCTTGCTAATACCTAGTGAATTGGTCTATATTGCAACCAGGATTATAGAAATCCTGGTTGTAATATAGACCAATTCACTAGTGTTGTGAATTCGATATTTCTCTAAGTCCCACTATAATGGCCATGTACTGTTGCCATATCTGGTCGGGCGCTCCTGCTATTCATCTCGGGGGTCTCGACAAAATTCAAAGGAGAATCTGCCATGTAATAGATCCCGATCTGGTAGCTCGACTTCCGTTACTTTCTCACCGACGGGATTAGGCTTTCCTCTGTCTTTTCTACAATTATTTTTACGGCTTCTGCTCCGAGGAGTTTAGCTCCCTGGTTCCCCATCTACACAAATTTATTCCAGCTAATAGACTGTCAACTAGGTTCCACCCTTTTCCAGTCAAAATAGTCAAATATATCTTCATCACTTCAACTTTGTCAGCTTCTTTTCTCGAACTTTCCGCCTGTAGAACTCCCTTCCGTATACTTGCTTCCCTGATAGCTACAATCTCCAAGAGTTTAAGTGCAACATCAATTGCCATTTATAATCCCTTTGATTCCCCATCTTTCTTTTATCCTTTCCCTGACGCAATCCCCGTGTCTTTTTCTTTCTTTTCACTCTCCTCTCATGTAATCCCCTCCGCACCAGTATTCCCACGCTTCTCTTATCCCTTCTCCAATACCCCACTGTAACATGTTTTCTTTTTTTTTTTGCTCTCCTCTCATGTAGCCACCCCCTCTGCTAAAATAAAAAATAACATGATACATAAAAAACAATTGTCTTTTATTGATGCAGTCATAATCAATGCTGTTTAAAGATCCCTTATTTTTGTTAGCGTTTAGATTTAATGGAAGTATTTTGTCTGATTCATATTTTCCCGCTTGGCGACTTTTAATTCCACTCTGTATCAACCAAAGAAAATAAGGGACCCCCTCCCGCATTTATCCCGAATTGCTTTTGTTTAAAGCCTTTTGTCTCTTCTTTGCTTCGTTTGTCATTAATACTTTCTGTGGAGAGATATTCTTAAACTGATTCCTGCAAGACCTCTGATTTTTGCATTACGAGAACAGGCAAGAGAAAAGACATTGTCTACTAGAGTGATACATGCATATCGAGTGTTTGCTAATGATCTGAGTTCAGTCTTCATTGAGTACTCTCAAGCGTGGTTGACAAGCCGATCCGGCAATGCTTCCCTTGATCTGACAAGCCCCCTTCTTTCCTAGTTACAATGCCTATTGACCGTAAAATTAGTTTTATTGTTCTATACCACGTGGTGTCGAAAAAACTACTTTGATATTTAAAAATGTCATAACATGTATTTTTCTTACATTTTATAACCCATGAAAAATTTAAAACTCGACAATGAGCCAAAATAGTGTAATTTTTGTAAGTTTTGTTAATAAACACACATTACTTACCAACCCAGTCGCTCTTTATATCTCCGCATCCGTGAAATTCAGACAGACCAAATCAGTTAATCTATGGCACTGATAAAAAAACAAAACAAACACTATTGTCTCCTCAACGTTTATTAGTTTAATGAACTCCCAGTAAGCCCTTGCGTCTTAAAGGTTTTATCGCCTTACTAGAAGTGAAATTATTTTTAAAAAAGGCACACAATTTATTATAGTGTTACATTATATGATCTCCCATTAAAGTTTTATTGTAATCTTTGATTTGAGACTAATATTTGATTTGAGATTAATCTTTAGTCTGAGATTAATTTTTGGTCTAAGACTAATATTTGATCTGAGATTAATCTTTGATCAGAGGCCGATATTTGATCTGAGACTAAACTTGTCCAGTAATATCCAGTGTGAGATTAAATTTCAATTATAGAAAGCAGTCTACTGTTAAGCTTCTACTGTTACTGAAGAATGTCGCAGCGTACAATGGTCGAAACGTCGTGAATATCTTGTCCTTTAGAATATTGTTTAACAAACTTGTATTATAGACCACAAGAAAACGGAATACATGGTCATCAGCATTTAATCAAAGTTTTGTTTAAGGGATAATTTTGTGAAATTTAAAAAAAATTTATAGCCGCTACGCTCTCTTGATTGGATGCGTTCCGTAACAAATAGATTTTACGGGTTGGAGTTAAGAGCCTCACGCCCAACACTTTTTGAATTTAGAATTGTCCTCATCACGAAGATGTTAGAAAAATGTCCGGTTCTCTGTACTTGATTCCTCATGCTATCCTCTAACTTTACAAGAGCTGGGTCAAGCCAAAAAATGAAGCATTGCATATATATAAGGTCAGGAGCTGCTCATTCGTCACTTTCCACTCTAGATAGAGTCTAAAAGCATCTCCAAGTTCTTGTGGGTGATGAATTATTTTCCATCTTACATCCTCTTTTCTCACAGACTAAAAGTCGCAAGCCTCAAGCTGTTCTATCGATATTTCCATGGAAAGTGCTCAGACGAACTACATTCCATAGTTCCACCAGTTCTTACCTTCACGGTTAAGACCCGCCATTCAACCAACTTTGTGGCAAACCACCCCTATTCACTTTGTATTCCGTTGGTGAGATGTAAGTGTCACTCAAGCAGCTTCTTCCCACGAATTTGGAACAGAACAGGATGCTTCCCCGACCATTACAACCTTAACCTGTTCAAGTCTAAGGTTAACCGTTATCTTCCCCATATATCCATATAAATCGCGCCTCTTACTTTATAACACTCTACCACAAGTGGCTCTCGGACCTTGTACACGGTGAACATAATTGTTAAAAAATAAATAAGAAATTAAAAAAACAACTCTTGGACGTTGCTAACCAAAGTGAAATAGCCCAGTTTGCCCCGCTCTTCCCCCAGTATTTGTCGGGTAGAGGAGTGACAGATTATTCATAACTTACCAAGGACTACCCAGCAAACTACAGTGGAAAGTTAATACAAGAAATTATTAACATTATTTAAATTATTCGGACTTTTATCTTCATCTTTGTTCTAATATTCACGACGTTTCGACCATTGTACGCTGCAACATTCTTCAGTAACAGTAGAAGCTTAGCAGTAGACTGCTTTCTATAATTGAAATTTAATCTCACACTGGATATTACTGGACAAGTTTAGTCTCAGATCAAAGATTAATCTCAGACTAAAGATTAATCTCAAATCAAATATTAGTCTCAAATCCAAGATTACAATAAAACTTTAATGGGAGATCATATAATGTAACACTATAATAAATTGTGTGCCTTTTTAAAAAATAATTTCACTTCTAGTAAGGCGATAAAACCTTTAAGACGCAAGAGCATACTGGGAGTTCATTAAACTAATAAATGTTGAGGAGACAATAGTGTTTGTTTTTTTTTATCAGTGCCATAGATTAACTGATTTGTTCTGTCTGAATTTCACGGATGCGGAGTTCTCATATTGTCCTCTTTTTTGTTGTTTTTTATTACGACGCTTCAACGGTCGTGCCCTTCGGCTTTCATCAGGTTGAGAAAAATAATAACAAAGATAAGAAAAATGTAAATAAAGATAATGCATATAAAGAAAAGATAACGCCTCAGCCTAAAAATTCTGACAGAAATTATCGAATCGTTACAGACCCGATTTGATAACCAAGGGTTCAGTTCGAAATTTCCAGAAGATTATACGGATTGACATGCTCCTGACAAAGGCTGGGAGGCACAACGGCCGAAACGTTGTGCTAATAACAACAAAAACGAGGACAAGAATTCGCATGAATAAATAATATATTAATTAATTTGAGTTTATTAAGACAACTTTGTTAAATTACGAACCAAAAATTCGTGTTGACTTGAGTGTAAACAGTTTTAAAAAATAACAGAATTTATTAACGGCTTTGATAGTTAAAAAAAAAAGCAGTAGAAAAAAAATGCGAAAGATTCGTACAACAAGCCGATTGTTGATCCTTTGTCCCTCACAGACTTTTATCAGTTTTATAACAAGAAAGGCGCAGAGAAGCGCGAGTTGGGACCGTAACTCGAAAGATGGAGAAGTGGCCAACACGTTTCGGCTCAGGGAAGACGTCCATTTATTCGTCCCCGCTTTCATGAAAATGTAAGCGATTTCAGCCGATCAACTCGTAGCCAGGGTTGCTCTCGGCACTGACGGACACACAGCTTCCTGTTATCTGCCAATCAGCACAAGGTTTATTAATACTTACACAATGTCTGGCAGCTTCATTGGGGGAACGGAATGCTGGTTGAATAACGACTCCGCGGAAATTAAAAGCGAGACGAAGACGAAGAGTGTCATGCAGCGGCCGGGAAGGGAGACTCTTGATTCCCCACTTGGGTCTGTCATAAACGGCAAAGATTTAGTGGTCGATTCTTCTGGCATCTGTCACGCCAACTTTTCAAGCGAAATTTTTAATGAAATTACATCCTGCCCCACTTCGCCCAAAATACTCAAATAAAATTCGGCTTATTTGGGAGAGTAATTTTAGTGTGAATTAGGAAACAGGAGTAAAAGGAAGAGGGATAAAGATAGATAGATAGATAGATAGATAGATAGATAGATATGATAGATATGAAAAGACTGATTAATAAGATAGATAGATAGATAGATAGATAGATAGATAGATAGATAGATAGATAGATAATGAACAGATAGATAGGTAGATAAATATGAAAAGACTGATTAATAAGATAGATAGATAGATAGATAGATAGATAGATAGATAGATATGAAAAGGCTGATTAATAAGATAGATAGATAGATAGATAGATAGATAGATAGATAGATAGATATGAAAAGACTGATTAATAAGATAGATAGATAGATAGATAGATAGATAGATAGATAGATAATGAACAGATAGATAGGTAGATAAATATGAAAAGACTGATTAATAAGATAGATAGATAGATAGATAGATAGATAGATAGATAGATAGATAGATAGATAGAGAGATATGAAAAGACTGATTAATAAGATAGATAGATAGATAGATAGATAGATAGATAGATAGATATGAAAAGACTGATTAATAAGATAGATAGATAGATAGATAGATAGATAATGAACAGATAGATAGGTAGATAAATATGAAAAGACTGATTAATAAGATAGATAGATAGATAGATAGATAGATAGATAGATAGATAGATAGATAAGGAACAGATAGATAGGTAGATAAATATGAAAAGACTGATTAATAAGATAGATAGATAGATAGATAGATAGATAGATAGATAGATATTAATTATGTTAAACAGATATACAAATAATTAACAGATTAAGATGTATAGATAAATAGATGGCTAGCGCGTTAGATAGGAACACACACAAATATATATATACAGAAAGATAGATTGATTGATTGATAAATGGGTGCTGAAAAGTTACTGGTCTTTTATATCTATATATCAGATAGAAGGAGAGAGTGTATTTGTGATAGATATATCGATAGAAATTAACATATATGGCTAGATTGCTAGGTAACTATCTAGATAGATATATCATGGACAGTCTGTAATATCTAAGACAAGCGAGCAACAACTTTGTCTCAGAACTGTCACGTTGTTGAACAAACTCCCGGGGGAATGTTTCCCTGACAATTATACTCTTGATCTCATTAAGTCCAGGCTCAAGCAATGTCTACCCTACTCGTCCTCATAATACTTTATTACTTCCTCCTCTCTCACACTCTTACTCAGTAACTCACTAACTTGCGTAACCCTTGTGTTTTAAATCGATCTAACTGTATAACCTGGCGTTATCGGGTGGTTTTAGGGGTTATGTTGAAATGGTAAGGTTAAGTTCTTATTGAAAAAGCCCCAGTATGTTATGAGGTTGCCGTGACGCGTAAGTTAAAAAAAAATGCGAAGTATTGGTTTTTGTTGTATTTGTAAAACAGGATTCATGAGTTGTCAATTTTGTCAAGAAACGGGAATGATGTATATACAATTGGAAGGACGGGAGCGGACGTTATGCGAGCCCGTAATGTGATGCAATGACGTTGTGACGCATAAAAAGTGGATGCATTGTCCCTGCAACGTCGGAGGGTTCGGCACCTTGTATAAAACTGGAAATTGTTATGGCATATGATAAAATAGAAGTTACAAAAAAGACCCTATTTTTGTTTCGGACAAATAAATGATCGCCAAAAGTAACATTTTCTATTAATTTTTGCTGCACCCTATGTGTCAATTGACATTTTTTTCGCGTATCAAAGCATCAGACCTTGATCTACCAGTGACTCGATTTTAATTAAGTTTGAGTGAAGTATCTGGGAGAAATGGGTAAAAGTGCTCAAAAGACCACTCGAAATTATGTTTGTCGTTGATTTTTTACGAACCTTGTAAACTGATTCGAAAAATTGTTGTGTACATCAAAGGACCTTGATCTGCAAGTGATTTGATTTGGGTTGAATTCGCACAAGGCGTCTCGGAGGAGAAGAGTTCGTAAATTCTAAGCGTTACTGTGATTTCTGCTGCATCCTGTAAATCGATTCAAAATTTTTTTGGGTACATCAAAGTTTCATGTCATGATCAACAAGTAAGCCGATTTTGGTGGAAATCGAACCAAGGGTTTTCGAGGAGTAGGGTACGTTAGAATGAAGACACACAAACATAGACAGACAGATAGACAGACATATCCATTTTTATAGATATAGATAAGCTGTCAGTAAAACAAAAATAAAATAAAATATACAAGGTTAACTTTCTTTTATATAAACCTGAAATTTACATTTCTTAGTGCCATCACTTTAAAATGTCACAGCGAGGCGCTAAATGCACAACCCGGACATTCGTAGGGGAACATCCATTCATCAGGAATATTTAATTCAAAACCTGTTAGGTGTGAGGCTAGCAACTCTAACTGATAAAAACCTATTTGCTAGGAAAAGCGTCAGAGCAAGAGAGTGTGGTGGCCATAAAATTTTGAAATTTCGTAAAGTTATCCGGTAAGTAAAAATCTTATTAAATCTCAAAGAAAATTACTGGATTTTGGCTCATTGTTAAGTTATGAATTTTTTAATGGGTTATAAAATGTATGAAAAACACGGCATTTTATGACATTTTTAAATATCAAGGTAGCTTTTTCGACACCACGTGGTATATGATAATAAAATATTGGGGTGATGTTTGAGTTTAATGCTCTCTCTTTTCTACAAATATTTTAATGTTAACTCTTCTGAAGAGCTTTTTTTCCTTGAATTTAAGGGGGTTAGTTTTCCTGTTGAAATACGTAAATGTAACTTACACTTCTACTCCAAAAGTTTCTCTTCTCGCATGTCCTGGATGTGGAAATCGCTTCCAATTACTTGCTTCCCTGATAGCTACAACCTCCCAAAATTTAAATGCAACATCAATTGCCATCTCTATCTTCTTCAATCCCGTTAATCTATTATCCTTTCTTTAATACCCTCTATACCCAGCCTTTTCTCTTCCCTAAAAGCTACATTCTCCCAAAATTTAAACGCTACATCAATTGCCATCTCTATCTTCTTCAATCCCGTTAATCTATTATCCTTTCTTTAATACCCTCTATACCCAGCCTTTTCTCTTCCCTAAAAGCTACATTCTCCCAAAATTTAAACGCTACATCAATTGCCATCTCTATCTTCTTCAATCCCGTTAATCTATTATCCTTTCTTTAATACCCTCTATACCCAGTCTTTTCTCTTCCCTAAAAGCTACATTCTCCCAAAATTTAAACGCTACATCAATTGCCATCTCTATCTTCTTCAATCCCGTTAATCTATTATCCTTTCTTTAATACCCTCTATACCCAGTCTTTTCTCTTCCCTAAAAGCTACATTCTCCCAAAATTTAAACGCTACATCAATTGCCATCTCTATCTTCTTCAATCCCGTTAATCTATTATCCTTTCTTTAATACCCTCTATACCCAGTCTTTTCTCTTCCCTAAAAGCTACATTCTCCCAAAATTTAAACGCTACATCAATTGCCATCTCTATCGTCTTCAATCCCGTTAATCTATTATCCTTTCTTTAATACCCTCTATACCCAGTCTTTTCTCTTCCCTAAAAGCTACATTCTCCCAAAATTTAAACGCTACATCAATTGCCATCTCTATCTTCTTCAATCCCGTTAATCTATTATCCTTTCTTTAATACCCTCTATACCCAGCCTTTTCTCTTCCCTAAAAGCTACATTCTCCCAAAATTTAAACGCTACATCAATTGCCATCTCTATCTTCTTCAATCCCGTTAATCTATTATCCTTTCTTTAATACCCTCTATACCCAGCCTTTTCTCTTCCCTAAAAGCTACATTCTCCCAAAATTTAAACGCTACATCAATTGCCATCTCTATCTTCTTCAATCCCGTTAATCTATTATCCTTTCTTTAATACCCTCTATACCCAGCCTTTTCTCTTCCCTAAAAGCTACATTCTCCCAAAATTTAAACGCTACATCAATTGCCATCTCTATCTTCTTCAATCCCGTTAATCTATTATCCTTTCTTTAATACCCTCTATACCCAGCCTTTTCTCTTCCCTAAAAGCTACATTCTCCCAAAATTTAAACGCTACATCAATTGCCATCTCTATCTTCTTCAATCCCGTTAATCTATTATCCTTTCTTTAATACCCTCTATACCCAGCCTTTTCTCTTCCCTAAAAGCTACATTCTCCCAAAATTTAAACGCTACATCAATTGCCATCTCTATCTTCTTCAATCCCGTTAATCTATTATCCTTTCTTTAATACCCTCTATACCCAGCCTTTTCTCTTCCCTAAAAGCTTCATTCTCCCAAAATTTAAACGCTACATCAATTGCCATCTCTATCTTCTTCAATCCCGTTAATCTATTATCCTTTCTTTAATACCCTCTATACCCAGTCTTTTCTCTTCCCTAAAAGCTACATTCTCCCAAAATTTAAACGCTACATCAATTGCCATCTCTATCTTCTTCAATCCCGTTAATCTATTATCCTTTCTTTAATACCCTCTATACCCAGTCTTTTCTCTTCCCTAAAAGCTACATTCTCCCAAAATTTAAACGCTACATCAATTGCCATCTCTATCTTCTTCAATCCCGTTAATCTATTATCCTTTCTTTAATACCCTCTATACCCAGTCTTTTCTCTTCCCTAAAAGCTACATTCTCCCAAAATTTAAACGCTACATCAATTGCCATCTCTATCTTCTTCAATCCCGTTAATCTATTATCCTTTCTTTAATACCCTCTATACCCAGTCTTTTCTCTTCCCTAAAAGCTACATTCTCCCAAAATTTAAACGCTACATCAATTGCCATCTCTATCTTCTTAAAACCCGTTCATCCTTTCTCCTTTCCTTAATACCCTCTGTACCCAGTCTTTTCGCTTCCCTGATAGCTACAATCTCCTCAATTGTCATTTTCTATCTTCTTGATTCCCGTTCATTTTTTCTTCGATACCCCTGTACCCAGTCTTTTCTCTCACTTTCAACCCCTGAGCACCAACGGTGGTTAAGCCTTGCTTGGGTAAAATGATTAAAAATGTTAGTCGCTCAATGCACGGGTCCTCTCTGAGGGAATATATATATATATAATATATATTCATCGTAACCGATGGCATTCATTAATGCTACAATCTCAATATTTTGCACATAATTTTATTTTACGAATTAACCCATGGCTGCGGAAAAAGGAGTGAATTCATACCAAGGATATTTGCGCGTATGTTAATATAACGAACGCAACGGAAATTGAATTCGACTCTCTGATTAACAATTCGGCGCTATTATCCATTACACCTCCCATACATCCAGCTCCTGGTATTCCCAAACGGTCACATATCTAGGTACTGACCAGTCTCAACGTTGCTTAACTTACAGAAAACGGGATCAACGCGAGGTGACCATAAGATGAGCATATTATGGACGGAGTATGTGAAGAAGGAAGGTTTAGACAATTTAACACTCAAAGGGCTACTTGTAGTGCTTCAGAAAGTATGGAATCATTCTACCATGCTTTAACTTTAAAAGAGTCGCATTAAACGAAAAATGGAGTGTTGGAGTATGGGCTGGAGCTACTCATTCTTCACTTTCCAGTACTAATAGGGTTAAAGATCGTTTAAACCACAGCTACATCGTATTTCTATCCGTAACATGAAATCAGTACGAAAAATTCTCAGTTTCAGTTAGTTATGTGTTATACGTGATACACTCTTGGGCGATCATGTCTCGAACGAGACATGACACCACAGTTTATTCTCACCTCGACCAAAAAATCTGATGCGGGCGACAAAGCTAACCTTGCAGCCGAGCTTGGAAAGGATCTCCAATCCGTAGTGGACTGGGGTAAGAAATGGCTCGTAAATTTTAATGCTTCTAAAACGAAGCTACTATCAATTAATCATCATAGACAATCGCACCTACCTCCTATTAGCATGGACCAGGCTTGCCTCCCAGCAAGTAAAACACTACGCCTCCTTGGTCTCACACTCTCAGCGGACCTCAAGTGGAATGACTATATCGAATCCATTGCTAAATCCGCTGCTATGTAAGTCGGTTCTCTGTGCAGGGCCCGGAGGTTTTTTCCGTCTGAATCTCTCCTGCACATTTATAAATCTACCATCCGCCCGTGTATTGAATAGTGTTGCCATATCTGGTAGGGTGCCCCTGCTATTCTCCTTGGGCTTCTCGACAAGGTACAGCGGATGGTCTGTAATGTGATCGATACCGACTTAGGAGACCGCCTACAGTCTCTTTCTCACCGGCGCGACGTGGCTTCCCTGTGTCTCTTCTATAAATACTTTCACGGCTTCTGCTCTGATGAACTTAGATCACTGGTGTCCCCTAAGTTCGAATTTGCACGAGATACTAGATTAGCAACTAGATCCCACCCTTTTACAGTGAAACCGATAAAATGCAACCGCAACTTCTACTCCAACAGTTTCTTTTCTCGCACTTCCCGACTGTGGAATTCTCTTCCACATGACTGCTTCCCCGACGGCTACAATCTCCAGGAGTTTAAATGTAAGATCAATGGACACCTCCTAACAAACTAACTTCTATGCTTTCAAACATTCTTCCCACCAACCCAACTATCTATCACCCCCCCTTCTGACATTTTCTATATCTAACCACTATATCTAACCACTCTTCCTATTTACCTCCCCCTATGTAGCCCCAAGCGCAATAGTGGCAGTGGAATGCCTTGCTTGGAGTGAAATGATTAAAAAAAAATGACTGACTGGGCAGAAGATTATCCCGCAATAGGTTACCATTACTTTTGCAGTAGACTGGTTGCAAGCCAAGGCTATAGAACCCAATCTGTCCTATTATTTAACCCATAACTGGAGGGAAGAGACGGATTAATACCTTTCCCAAGGGTATTTGTGCATAAGTGAATGCAAGGAACTCAACTGGAATTTAAACTCGGCTCCCCGATTTATCGTTCCGAGTCGATATCCACTGCACCACAACGCGCATCTAGTCTTAAAATAAATCATTTCAACGGCAAACGCATAGTGTGCATCGTTTCAATCGATAATAATAAATAATGGCATCTGAAAAAATGATAAGACATTAGCAACATAAAGACACCATTGTCATATGACTAAGTTTACTAGCACTAAACAAATGACTGTTTAAAATGTGGCAGGTATTTGTCGCATTTTATACAACTCATTCGAAAACTTAGAAAGAAATGAAAAAATAAACAGAGAGACCTTGTCGGTTGTATTTAATCAACTTTGTTTAAATGAATATTTTTTGTCTATATTGGGTAGACGAAAAAGCTATTGAGGTAGCAGAAAATCACAAGCCATAGTGACCGAGGCTTTGAGCGTACACGCATTGTTCAAACTGTTGATCACGCTAAATGATCTGCTCTCTCCACATAACTATAAATAAGGTCGGCTCAGCATAGCTGCAGTATAAATCCCAATTGAATTGTGTTGCTTTTGGTGTCGAACAAACGCAAATGTGTCTGAGCAGGTGTTTGCAACAAGGATTTACTAGTCTCTCTTAGTAAAAGATTGCACTTGCAAATGAGTAACGGGTAATTAAAGATCAGGCTGCAGGGTGGGTGAGAAAGGTTATCAAACCTCAAGTGTACAGCACAACGCATGTGGGCTAACATAATTCTTGTATTCAACCGAAATATGGATGGTGTGCCCGAAACATCTGAAGCAACTGAAATTATTATCAGCGCCGCATAATATCAACTAAAGGTATCCACTGGCCAAATGACACTCTAGACATTGTAGTCTTGGTGAAAGCGAATGCGATCAGCATCGAGACACACATTCAACGAAGTCGACTGCGTTGGGTGTTGCTGTCAGATTTCACCCACGAAATATACCGAAGATACTGGTCAAAGATTATGTCAAGGATTCAGTAGCACTGTGTGTAACTGATTATTCAGACTGGGAAATATTGGTTTCTGTTGAGACAAAGGGTATATAGTGGATCGCATTGCTTCCAAAATAGTGCGAATATATGGGCTAAAACAAAGTAACCAATAATATTAATGCAGAAATGCCACAGTTCTCTGTCAAGAGTGAGCGAGTTTGTTTGCTTAAGTGTATGGCCTAGGCTGACTGTCAAGTGTGTGGCCGAGGCTGTCTGTCAAGTGTGTGGTCGAATTTGTCTGCTAAAATGTGTGGGCGAGTTTGTTCAACAGCGTGGGTGAGTTTGTCAGCTTAAGAGCGTGGACGAGTATATATGTCAGGAGTGAGGGCGAGCTTGTCTGCTCAAGAATGTGGGCGAGTTTGTCTGTCAAGAATGAGCCAAGTTTTTCTGCTTAAGAACGCGAGCGAGGCTGTCTGTCAATAGTGTCGGCAAGTTTGTTTGCTTAAGAGTATGGGCGAGTTTCTGTGCTTAAGATCTGGACAAGTCTGTCTGTGTGGGCGAGTTTGTCTGCTTCAGATTGTAGGCGAGGCTGTTTGTCAAGAGTTCAGGCGAGGTTTTCTTTTAGGTGTGCATGCCAGTTTGCTCAAGATGTGGCTGAGTTTGTCTGCTTAAGAGTGTGATCGAGGCTGTCTGTCAAAAACGTGGGCGTGTTTGTCTGCTTAAAAGCGTAGGCGAGGTTGACTGTCTGTCAAGAGTGTAGGTGAGTTTGTCTACTCAAGCGTGTGGGCTAGTTTGCTTAAGAGTGTAGTCGAGTTTGTCTTCAAAAGTTCGTAGTCGAGGTTATCTGTCAGGAATGCAGGCGAGTTTGTCAAGAGTGTGGGCGAGTTTGTCTACTCAATATTGTGCGAGATTTTTTCTGCTGAAGATCGTGAGAGAGGCTGTCTCTCAAGAGCGTGAGCGAGGATCTGTCAAGAGTGTGGATGAGTTTATTGGCTAGTTTTTCTGTCAAGTGTGTGGGCGAGTTTGTCTGTTCGACACAAGTCTTTGGTGTAGCCATACCGATTGACCCTTAATCAATTATAATCATTCATTGTCGTCAATCATCTTACGTGTGATCAGTGTGGAAAATTCTGCAAAGGTCGATCGGGTTTAACAAGGCATCTAAAGGAACCCGTCCTAGGCGAAGGTTCTTGTTTGCTATGACTGTGGAACATTATGTAAGTCGTTTTCTGGTTTCAAAAGTCACTATCGTTCACACGGCTGACAATAACGAATTATGTTAAAAATCAGTAATAGTATTGCACGTATGTATGTATGTATGTATGTATGTATGTATGTATGTATGTATGTATGTATGATGAACCGCAGCTATTCCTAAGATAATGAGCTCTCCCTCCTATATTAATGAGTTAACAGGAAGTTAACTCGAGGAGTTCTTGAGAAGTTCTTGGGCAGTTCATAGGAGTTCTAGAGAGTTCTTTAGAGAACTATTAGTTAGTTCCAGTTTGGATATAGTTGGACTAAGGCAGTTGATATTAGTCGACAGTTAGCCGAATACTAAGGAGTCCGCTGACAGTTTGAAGATTACCTAACATTTAGGGTTCGTTAAGTCGATTAGCAACCGACATAGCACGATTATAACTTTCAGTGCGCAAACTACTCCACAACAGTATGTATGTATGTATGTATGTATGTAGGCGTAATTATTATTTTGTATATTCTTTTAAATATTTATTTTTACTTTGAAATATATACATCAATGGCGATGGTAACATTAGTTGTTTCATAATAAGGAAACATTCGACATTCGGGGTCAGAGCAGCCAGTGCTAATCGAGTGATGTCCTTCTTCATTCTCTGGTCATCCGTTGTAGAGATACACACGCGTCTCTAGAGCATGAAGCGGACTCATCAAAATGGTATAATACCGACGCTGAAAATCGTCAGAGGAGATATTTATGAAAGTGTTCTGGATGAGTGTATATGGTTGGTCGAATGATTGTTTTTTTAATTTATCCAAGTCTCGTATAATTTTTTCCCGTCAACTGATATTTCTATCACAACTAAGAATTGTATGTGCGTGTGGCTTTAAAAAAAATATTAACATCATTTTGTTTAGTGCCTTGTAAATAGCATTATGCATTGAATGAATATTCATTGAGATTTTCATTTTTAAAAGTTGTAAATTTATTTCCCATTCTCCAAAAACAAATTGTACATATAAAACTAGTTAGGACTTCATAGAGTCTTTAAGGTATTATGGTGTTTGTAGTAAGTGTTATAGTGCCCTCCTACAAGGATTGAACTCTTCCTCTTACTATATAATTACCTGCATTTGGCAGCTAGTATGCAGTAACGAGCAGTTAACTGCCTTGCGTATTGTCGAAGTCTCTGCCTTTGGGCAGAGAGTATTACCTCAGTAGAAGCTCCGCCGAAGGGTAGAGTCTCGACTGGGGAAAATTAAGACAGAAATTTTTGGCTGGGCTACATGGCACGGAGAAGCCATATTAAAAAGGCCTCGTACCACATTTTACCTTAGTGGGAAGGTGACTGAAGATTGCAGTTAAGGAGCAGTTGACGGCAGTTAAAACCAGCTACTAGTCAGACAATACGCAGTGTAGCTGTACCGTTCGGACTTACTTATTTCTATTTACTTATCTAAACTTATTTATAAATGGAACATTGTGTGTGTGTCTGTGTGTGTCCGTTACCTATAGACTCCGAAATGGCTGAACCGATTTTCTTGAAAATTTACACAGTTGTATTATAAGCGTCTGCGAGTGTTCTTAGCTAGGTTTTGTGTCGAGGTACCCCCGATAAATATCAAAAATCGATAATCGAAAAAATCGGGTTATAGAAGGAGTGGTCCGATTTTAATCAAATTTGATACACTCATAGACAAAGACATAAGAAACGATATTCAGAAGTTTCAAGGTTGCAGTTCTTACAATAGTGCAGAAAATCGATAATATATATACATTAAAGGCAAGATATTTGTGTGTGTGCCTGTTTATCTGCTTGAATGTTTGTATTTTTTCAGCTTTTATTTTAGTTTTTGCTTCGGGTTTGGCTTTAAGTAGATATAATTGTAGTTCTTAGTCTCAGCCATGATACCATTTACTCAGAGGACTTATTTAGCCTTCAAAATTCAGTTTACGACGAAAAAAACTTATTTGATATCGATACCAGGAAATCAAAATTTGACTTACATCCATTCATTTTTCTTTCAGGGTACGGTTTCGCTTTAACTGGAAACAATTATTGCTTTTTAGTATTTCGTACCAACGTCCAAAAAGTCTGAGCTCCAGGACCATGGATTAGTTTTAAAGCTTTCATTACACCCGAGTAATGCCGGGCTATAATGCTAGTTACTAATACTTACGTTGTACATATGTTCTTGTTATACTAATACACTGTTTTGAACCTACTTTTTGAACCTGTCACAAAACTCAAATTGCTGTGGATCTTCGTCGCCAATTTGTTGTGGAGTTGTTGTGGCGAAACTTCACCGCAAAGTTGTAGTGACCGGTTTGGCCGGAAGTAAGACAAGGAACAATGCCTGATATTAAGGGCATATAGCCCAGTGGATACAAACGTCGGTTAGTTCCCGTGACTTGACCCAAAGAGATGTGAGTTCAATACTAAGCTATAGCAGAGGTAAACAAGTAACTCAGAGAGTTAGAGGGAGATAACTCATGACTACCAAAATAGGCTGGGGTATATCATCCTCATGGAATGAGGATGATATACCCCAGTGATTGTAATAAAAAGTTCGGTTCGAAGTTCCTAGCACCTAAAGAAGGCCGGAGCGTACAACGGCAGAAACGTCGTACAAATGGCAACAAGGATGAGGACAATAGTCCTAATAATGTAAATAGTGTAAATACTACTTCATTTAAGAAATATATACAAATACTGAAGATAGAAGAGTTTAAAGTCTATTTCAGTGAAATGGAAAAAGTAGACAGTCTCAAATCTTTTCATGATTGCTATTGAGAATATTTTGTTGAAGTTGTTAAGCTCAAATATTTAATGATGTGATAGGGGGATTTTTAGATTATTTTACTGTCACAGAACGAGCAATGAGCTTATTCAATCATTTAACTGAAGAATTAAGATTCATAAAAAGGGGAAACCCGTGAAATTTTCACTAGTATTTCTAGTATTAATATTATTTCGAATAAAGGTTTTAAAATTTGAGAAGATAAGACAAATATGAAGACGATTGTTGGAGTATAATTACCCTAGTTTCTAACTTAGTCCTGTACTAAGGGAGCCAGAATATAAACAGTGCATTATTTCGGTACAGGGAACGGTTCAAAATCGCATTTGTTTAATGGAATAAGATAGTTGCATGCAGGTTGTTGAAGTAGTAAATTGGCATGGATTTTTCGCTGACCGAAGAAGGAAGGCTGAGGAATACAGGATTTATAACTGAAATTTTTGATATCTCTCTTGGCATAACATTACTGAGATAAACAGATAGACGGACAGACAAGAAGAGACTGAGATAAACACGATAAAAATTAGATAGATAGATAGATAGATAGAAACAGACTGACATAGATAGATAGACAAACAGATATGAATACACTGAGATAGATATATAAACAGACAGACAGACAGATATGAACAGACTAAGATAGATAGAGAGAGAGAGATATGAACAGACTGAAATAGATAGATAGATAGATAGATAGATAGAAACAGACTGACATAGATAGATAGACAAACAGATATGAATACACTGAGATAGATATATAAACAGACAGACAGATATGAACAGACTAAGATAGATAGAGAGAGAGAGAGAGATATGAACAGACTGAAATAGATAGATAGATAGATAGATAGATAGATAGATAGATAGAAACAGACTGACATAGATAGATAGACAAACAGATATGAATACACTGAGATAGATATATAAACAGACAGACAGACAGATACGAACAGACTAAGATAGATAGATAGATAGATATGAACATCGTGGTATTCTTCTATGTGCCCTGTCCCTTCTGGACGTAGGCGATCATGGTTCTCCACGTCACCCTATCGCTGGTGGCTCTTAGTATGTTTTCTCCTGTTACACCTCGCAACCCCCGTTCCGTCATTCATTGATCAGGCCCTGTAAATATGTTATCAGCTGCCTTCTTCTGTCTCGTTTTCCTTCTATCTGGCCTGTCAGTATCAGATTCTCCAAGCCCTCCTTCCTCATTGCATGTCCCAGGAACTTTAGTTGTCTCTTCCTCATGCTCACTATTAATTTCCTTTACGTTGCCATTCTTTCTTTCCAACACCTCATCGTTGCTCCCATGCTCGGTCCACTGTATCCTTCTATAGAACCACATTTCCCTTGTTTCAAATTTTGTCCTCTTTTTCGAGGATATTGTATCAGACTGACATAGATAGACATGAATAGACTGAGACAGATATATAAACAGTTGTTGGTTGGTTGTTTTGTTTTTATGGCATATCAACAACTCGGCGGGTCATTTATTCCTAACTAAATTTTATTTATTTATTGCTGGTAATACCTTTTTCTTTCAACAACTTATTGTTGGTTTTATATAAGTTTTGTGTCTAGTAATACTTTTTTTCTTTTCGAGTATCAAGATTCAATGGGATTTGTTGTTAAGTCTTTTCGAGTATCAAGATTCATTGGGATTTGTTTTTAAGGGCAGGGCCCCCAAGTCCTACCCTGTTATTTAACCCCATAACTGGAGGGAAGGGACGGATTAATACCTTTCCCAAGGGTATCAGTGCTTAAGTGAATGCAGGGTATTCAACTGGAATTCGAACTTGGCTCACCGATTTCTCTTTCTGAGCCGATATCCACAACGCACATCCGTCATTAAACGCTTACAGCACCTGGTATTCTCAAGCTGTCACCCATCTATGTACTGGCCAGGCTCAGCGTTGCTTAACTTCGGTGATCGAGCGAGAACCGGTGTATTCAACGTGATATGGCCGTAAGCAGATATATAAACAGACAGATGTGAACAGACTAAGATAGATAGATTGATAGATATAAACAGACCGAGATAGATAGATAGATAGATAGATATAAATAAATAAATAAATAAATAAATAGACTGAGATAGATAGATATAAACAGATCGAGATAGATAGATAGATAGATAGATAGATAGATAGATATAAATAAACAGACTGAGATAGATAGATAGATAGATAGATAGATAGATAGATAGATATGAACAGACTGAGAGATATGAATAGACTGAAAAAAAGCTGTCTAACTAGATAGTGATAATTTAATAGAAATGAACAGTCTGATAGATGGATAAAAGAAAACCTATTTAGAAAGAAAGGAAGAAAGAAAGAAAGACATTTTTGCAAAAAAAAAAATAATTTTTTATCTACCAATGTTTTGCAACAAGTCGGTATGTGTTAAGCGTGTGTGTGTGTGTGTGTGAGAGAGAGAGAGAAAGAGAGAGAGAGAAAGAGAGAGAGAGAGTGAGAGAGAGAAAATGAGTGAAACACTTGGATAAGCAGATAACTTTACGACAGAGATGAATCGGGCTAAACGAATTAGCGTGGGAATGCCCAATTTTAAGTGAAATGATTGAGAAGAGATTGAATGTAGAGGACGAGGTTTGAGGCTAAGAAGACAGGCAATCTTCTTTCATGAGGCCAAGATATTCCGATCATAAGTGAATTATGGTATCGCAGTTGTTTTAGGAAACCAACTCGTTTCAACGCCATTGATATATATATATATATATATATATATATATATATATATATATATATTCTGCCCGCGTCTATTCACTTATCTTTTTTTTCTTATTTTATCCTTACCAAGATTTTTCCCCCATTCTAGCTATTTACTTACAATCATCTTCACCGAGCACTTCTCTCCTCTTCAACAGTTCGCTAAACGTCTTCAGCGTCAATCGGCAGCCATTGTTCATTCTCTAAGCTATTATTTTGGCGGGTTTGGGAATTGACGCGGGTAAAAAAAAAAAAAGCACAAAAAATGATTCGTGAAAATAATATATAAATATGTACTAATCTTAGTTTACTATACAACAAAACCAAAAACGTGTAGCACCTAATGAGTTTCGTATACACTATAACATGTGTGTGTGATAAAATATAGTTTCACGCTATGCTATATTTATGGATTAAAAGTGCTCAATATCAGGAATTGAGTGGTTGTAAATATAAAAGTGGACATTGAGATCAATATAAAATTATGTATGAAATATAATGTCGCCTTTGGGTGTTGACCTCTAAGTTTTATATATATATATATATATATATATATATATACTTTTATATTTACATCCACACTATCCTTTTCTAGCACTTAAAATCTCTCTCTCTCTCTCTCTCTCTCTCTCGCTCTCTCTCTCTCTCTCTATATATATATATATATATATTTATATATTTTTTTAACATTATTTTTAATGGATATTTGGATTTCAGCATAAATTACAAAAATATGTCGGAGTTAATGCATTTCGTAAAATTTCGTGTATATATATATATGTATATACACGAAATTTTACGAAATGCATTAACTATTTATGACTATTTACGCTCTCACACCCTGATTGAGTACTCTGGAAGAATGGTAGACTTTGAAAAGCAATAGCTACTCTAGCGTCTACGCATCGTTCATTCAGTAATGAATTAGAACACTGTCACTACTGGCGTATGAATACATGGTATATCAGACGCTAAAAGTCTGCCTCCTTCTACTGAGCGCCCATAGCTCAGAGGTAGAATCGCCGACTGACGCCAATTCGGTCGGGTTTCAATCCTGGGTAAAAAGCAATCGGATGTCTAACCGTACTGATGAGCTGTGATATAGCGAAATAGATCTGTCTGCCGATGACTATATACATATATATATATGTGTGTGTGTGTGTGTGTGTGTGTGTGTGTGCGTGTGTGTGTGTGGATATATGCGTAACGTTGTGGCTATCATCGCGGAAAGTGGGATTGGCGCGTGAAAGATCAACAGATGGATTCGATGGATTAAAAAAATTATAGAAAAATCAATAAAATTCAATTATTAGATAAAAACATCAACTTATAATTTGAATGAGTGACTGTTTCACTTTATTCAATTATTTCTTAGATAAATCTGCAAAAGTTCAATTGACTTAACTGATTGGCCGACTCCGGTGTTTCCTTTATAAATGATCATCAGGGCCAGACGATTGATAAATCTATTGAAATTAACAAATCTCATATTTATTATATCTCTCGGAACAAACGCTAACCGTAAAAAGTTGGTATAAAGCCTATTTCAACAGAAAAATATCAACATCCTAATTTTCACGTATATTTTTAGAGTTTTTGTTTTTTTAATCTCTCATCCCCAAGCAAGACGTTAATGTCACTAAAACGCGAGACGATTGCTGGTAGTGAAAGGGAACGAGGAAACATTAATAAAGAGAAGGGACAATAAAAGAACTAATTTCAAAAAGACAGCTTCGACCACAGCATTTTGACCAGTACGTTTTTCAGCCTTCCAAATTCATTTTGGGGACGCATACTTGTGAACTGGCTTGCGAAATACGCTTGCTAATATCAGTAGATATTCAGTGTTATTCACTAAGCGTACCTTATTGTAGCACAAGGCCAGATGTGAAGGGCACTAGTTAGAATGAACGTAGTCTGCAAGATTAAATTGTGAAATATATTATTACTGAAGATTATTTGATGAGAGTACACCCTTGTGCAAATTAATTGAAACAAAACAAATAATGTCTTTCTAGGATCTTTCACAATTTTCCTGATCACGTATACGTTGTCTTTTGCCGTTGTTTTACTCTTCCGGCCGCATTTTCCTTTACGTTTTGGACTGATGGATCCAGTTTGTTTGTTCGCCTTGATGACACGACTGACATGTGAAAAGCTGACAGCAACAATATCCGCGATCTCTTTGTAAGGCTTGCCAGTGTGTTCGTGCAGCGTAACAATTTTCGTACGCTTCCTTGGAGTAACGTCCATCTCAGACAAGGGCCGTAGGACAACTGATCGACAATCGAGACAATAGTGTCTGGGCGAGATAAAAATCTAATGCAATCACAGATGATGCAATATTTTTCAAAGCCAAACGAATTTCATCATACACCCCAAAAATAGACTCATATTCCTGCACACCACTGCAAATGACCTAATCCGAGGAAAAAATAGAAATAGATTACACCCTGTAACTTCAGTGGGTCTAAAACTGACCGTATAGTGAAACAAACTAAATCAGTTGTTTCAATTTATATGCGCAAGGGTGTAGCTTAGTCTGGCACAAGACCATGGAACGAAGCGTTGTTTTAAGATGGAATCAGTCTTCCAGATTATCTTTTTTCTTATTGCACAACTTCAGGAGTCCAGGATTATTTGTTAAACTTAGATTAATCTGGTACAAGGCCATAAGGTTGAATTGGTCTGGCAGAAGAACTATTTCACTTACATACTACTGCAGAGGCCCAAATGTATTTGTTGTAGAAAGACTAGTCTGACATAAGACCATAAAGCGAAGCGTCCAGTTAAGATCAAATTAGTCTACGAGATGAATCATCTCATTATCGTACTGCTAGTCTGACACATGGTCATATGAGTGAGGGCTCAGGATCAACTTGAAATGCGAGATTAAATTTCTTACTATCATCCTACTGCTAGGGTCTAAAATTATTCGCTGCAGGTAGCTTAGACTGGCTCAAGGCCATAAGAGTGCGTTTTACTAATAAGATGAACTTGTTAACCGTTACTCTTCTTTTTGGAGATCTCGAAAGTGGTCCCTTATTATATAAACGAGAACATAAGTGTAGGTCATTGGGAGCAGAACAGTAAAGAATAATTCCGGGAAATAGGAGAAAAGACACCATTAATCGAAGCGTGGGGGGCAGTAGAAAAACTAGAGATTTAGATTAAGAGATTAATTTGAGATGTGAAATGTGTAGACGAATCGATAAATAGGGCAGGGCGTGTCAGGCAAAGGAGAAGTTACGAACTTGGAAAGAAAGAGAGAGATAAAAAGAAAGGACTAGGAAGGAAATAAGAAAGAGTTTATGTGAGTATGTGTGTGGGGGGTGAGAGAAAGAAAAGCAGGTGTGTGGGTAGAAAGAGAAAAGAGAGGGGAAGAGAGAGCAAGAGAATACGATAAAAATAAAGAGCGAAAAGGGATAAAGTGAGAAACAGGAAAATTGTGAGTGAAAAAACTCAGATAAAGGAAGAGAAAGAGAGAAAGAAAGAAAGACATAGAGAGAGAGATGTTGTTAACTCTCACAGAGAGCGTTAGTGGGAAAATTGTGAGAGAGAAAGAGAGATGATAGCGTAGAAAGGAGAATAATGAGTAAGAGAGAGAGAGAGAAAGAGAGAGAAAGAAAGAAAGAAAAAAGACATAGAGAGATGTTTTTAACTCTCACAGAGAGAGAGAGAGAAACTGTCAAAGAGAATGAGAGATGATAACGTAGAAAGGAGATCAACGAGAGAGAGAGAGAGAGAGAGAGAGACATATTATACAGAGAGATGTTTCTAAGTCTCACAGAATGTTAACGAGAAAACTTGGAGAGAGATAGAAAGATGATAGCGTGAAAAGGAGATCAATGAGAGAGAGAGAGAGAGCAAGAAAGAAAGACATAGAGAGAGAGAGAGAGAGAGAGAGAGATGTTTCTAAATCTCAGAAAGTGTGTAAGGGAGTAAACTGTGGGGAAGAAAAAGAGACTATAGCATGGAAAGGATTAATAAGTGAGTAAGAGGGAGAGGGAAAGCGAGAGAAAGAACAATGGAAAGAGTGACAAAATATAAGAGAAAAAGAGAGACCGAAAAAAGTGAGAGAAAAGACGTACAAAACAAGGTTAGTGAAGAACTTCATATGAAGTAGAGACTAAGATGAGAAAAAGAGTGAGATAAGGCGTGAGAAAAGAAGTGAGGGAGCAAGAGATAAAAATAGAGTAAAAAATTAAGCGTGTAAGTGAGAGGAGTTAGAGAGGAAATGATTGCCATGGAAAAGGTTTGTGAGACAGAGGCAGAGAAAGACAATTAGAAAATGAAAGAAAGAGACCGAGAGAGAAAATGAATGAGTCCGAAAAAAAAAACAAAAAAAAACAATGCAATGCGGGTGAAAGAAGAAACAGAGAAAGAGAGAAAGAGAGAGAGAAATGGAGACAGACAGACAGACAGAGAGAAGGGGAAACTATAGATGATCACGAAACAAGATAAGAAAAGCGTAAGTAAAATGAGTGAGTGGGTGAGAGACAAAGAGGAAAAACTGGGAGAGAGTGAGAGAGAGAGAGAGAGAGAGTAAATAAGGTAAAGTGTTTCAGGAATTAAGGAGTTAGAAATAAAGTGAGTATTAAACAAAGAAAAGCGGAAGAGGAGGGTAACTGAAAGGGGAAGTTTCCAGAGAGAGAGAGAGAGAGAGAGAGAGAGAGAAAAGAGAGAGAAAAGAGAGAGAAAAGAGAGATAATGTGTATTTTTGGATGAGACAAAGATAAAAGAAAGAAAAGCAGAATGAGGAGCAGCAAGATAAAGTGACAGAAAAAAAGCAAAAGCGAACAAAGAGGGGGTAGAGAAAACAGAGAGAGTGGGAAACGAGGTGACGACGAGGAGAATAAACCAAGGAAAGAGAAAGAGAGCGAGAGAGAGAGAGAGAGAGAGAGAGAGAGGAATAATAGAAAGGGACAGTGAGAGCGAATAAGATAAAGTGGCAGAGAAATGAAAGGGGTGAGCTAGAGAGAAAGAGAGTTTAAAAAAAACAGACAGTGAGTGAGAGAAAGAAGGAGATAAAAAAGGGAGAGAGAGTGGGAGAGAAATGACAGAAAGAGACAGTGAGAGCGAATAAGATAAAGCGATCGATAGAGAAATAAAAAGGGTGAGCTAGAGAGAAAGAAAGTTTACAAAATCAGAGACAGTGAGTGAGATATGAGGATGACGAAGATGTCAAGGAGGGAAAGAAGGAGAGAAAGAAAGAGTGTGTGTGTGTGAGAGAGAGAGAGAGAGAGAGAGGGGGAGAGAGATAGAGAGACAAATAATTATAGAGAAAGAGAGCAAATGAGACGCGGCAGAAGGGAGAGCCCCAGAACCTGATTGCTAAGTATGAATAAAAACCAACGAAACATCATATGAAGCGAAAAACGTGATCAATTGACAAGCGATCGGCCTGTCAATAGCGAAGCGTTTGAATGATTCAATAAACAATAGACAAGTTTATTCTTTAGCTTGCAACATACTTCCCCTCTCTATATATATGTATCTCTCTCCCTTTTTCCTGTCCTGATTTTTCCTTATTATTATTATTATTATTATTATTATTATTATTATTATTATTATTATCACTTTGTGCACGATCTATGAACGTTCCAGTCTCAAATCACATCTCCCTCCCCCTAATCTTTTTTTTCTTATTTTTTTTGTTTTATTCCAATTACATTGTCTTCTGTGATTTGGTTCCAACATTTGCTTGTTAAGGATTTTAGTGTAAGACTCGCCCTTGAGAGAATCAAGCTCACCCCCACGTTTCTGGATGAAGCAGAAAAAAATGTCACGGATTTTTCTTCAACGAATACGTGAGCATGCGAGACCGGACGCAGACGTACTTTGGTTTAGGCTGAAACGTCTTCAGATCCGATACGATAAAGTCTAACTGGCTCTTTCCTTTACGCAATAAATCTAAATCTAATATATAAAGATCAAGGTTTGTGTATGTGTTTAGCCACTCCAAACACTGAACATTAATTAAGTACTTAAATTTTTTTTGTTCGGGTGTTTGTGCAGATTACGTAATCTGCATCAGAAAATGCATTTTATTTTGCATTCATTTTTACACCTACTCGAAAGGAACACGGTACATAACCAAGTTTAAGTTAGAAACCCTATGAGGTTTGGAGACAAAACTGTTTCGTTCACTTGACACTGCCCTTTTCAGAAGCTTCAGTTAGGATCTCTGACCCACTCTTCGTGATAGAAAGATAGATAAGAGCAATAAATGTGGTTTTATCATTTAAATACAACAATATACCTTACCTAACTTAGCGGTTCTTGATGAATGAAAATGACTTATTGACATTTATTTACAGTCGTTCGGGACCATAATAAATGAGTGATACTTTCCTGGTGTAAGGGTCGGTAAAATTTGAATATGTGCCCAACACCCAAGGGAACATACTCAGTCAGTTAAGTGCCATACGTGATGCACGCTTTGGGCGATAATGTCTCGAGATATGACTGACTGGGCAGAAGATTATCCCGTAGTAGGTTGCCATTGTTTTCTGCGGTAGACTGGTTGCTAGTCAAGACCATAGAACCCAATATATCCTGTTATTTAACCCATAACGGGAGGGAAGAGACGGATTAATACCTTTCCCAAGGGTATTTGAGCGTAGGTGAATGCAAGTCGATATCCACTGCACCACAACGCACATAAAAAGTGATTTTATTGTTAGAAAGATTTTTGCAGTAAAATTCATGTATAAAATATTCTCTAGAAATGTTACATAAAATAAAAGATTAAGAAGATTTAGTTAGAAATAATTAGTTCTAACACATACTGTTAAAATCATTGGTGGACCTGAAGGAGACTACCACCAGTTTTAAATTTGTTGTTTTTCATTTTTTTATTTTTATTTTTTACTTTTTTCAGTGCAGTCTTATCGATTACACGTTTTAAACTTTTCGATTGACAAAAAAAATTTGGAAAAATTTCAATATTTCAACAATTATAGGGAGGGGGCTCAGTTTTTCATGCAACGTTATAGTAAATCGAATCTTCATTTTGGAACTACTCGCCGGTACGACATTTCCACTACCCGTAAATTGGTTGATTATCAATTTGTTTTTTACTTTTTTCAGTGCAATCTTATCGATTAAACCCTTAAGTTTCCGATTGACAAAAACAATTTGTAATAATGTCAACATTTAAACAATTTGGTGGGGGTGGGGGCTCAGTTTCTCATACAACCTTATAGTAAATCGATCCTGTGCAATTAATATTTTTGCTTGCGCATATTCAACAACTGAATCCTTTGCGAAAGTTTTGAATAAAGCCATTCTTGGAGTTTCCGAGGAAGATACCATCGTAAGAATTAAAGAAAACTTGAAAAAGACAAAAACAAGAGCAACAACTCGTCCCAAAAAACAAAATCAGCAACCCCAACACGAGTGATTCCAAAATGGAGGATCGATTTACTATAACGTTGTATGAAAAAATGAGCCCCCACTAAAATTGTTTATATATTGAAATTTTTTCAATTTTTTTTTTTTTTTTTTTTTGATAATCGGAAACTTTATGGAATAACCGATAAGACTGCGCTGAAAAGAGTAAAAAAAAAAAAAAAAAAAAAAATGAAAAACAACAAATTTAAAGGTGGTGGTAGTCTCCTTCAGGTCCGCCAGATCATTAAAATTAATCTACAGATGATTTCGATGCAAAAATATAACGTCAGCTTTCTTTCATTTATGAAGAAATAGAAAAAAAAAAAAAAAAAAAAAAAAAAAAAGGACGAAAAGAAGAAAGAGGGATAAAATAAATAAATGCTACACACTCTCTCCTCTCCTCCAGCTACTTAGACCCATGAAAATAAACCGGATTCATTTTGATTTGACTTTGGCCCCGCCCCATTTCATGGTGATAATTGTGTATATATTTCATCGAGCGAAAATTAAATTGCCCTTTTTCTTTGTTCACCAGGTCCAATGATTCCGAAATATAAGAAGTGAATTTTCGTACATTTTTTTCTGTTAGCGAAACTCAATCATGAAGATAAAAGCCTGAAAGCAGCAGTTTCCTTAGACTGTAAAGAAGAGTGTGGAAAAACAAACAAAGTGAATTCGACAAGAGAAACCTGCCTAGGTTTGAAATTCAGCCAGATATCGATTCTTCCCACCCAAAGGTACAAAAAAAGATTTTCAAAAAGAGCGGAACTCTAAGTACAAAGAAAATATATTCAAGTCATTTAGAGCCCTATTTAAGATTTCCTATAACTTATTTTACCAATCTTTTGGGGCGTACCGGTTCTTTTCATAGACAAATTACGTATTGATTCTTATATGATATGTACCAATGTGCGTTGTGGTGCAGTGGATATCGGCTCGGAACGAGAAATCGGGGAGCCGAGTTCGAATTCCAGTTGAATTCCTTGCATTCACTTACGCGCAAATACCCTTGGGAAAGGTATTAATCCGCTTATTCCTTCCAGTTATGGGTTAAATAACAGGACAGATTGGGTTCTATAGCCTTGGTCAGCAACCAGTCTACCGCAGAAAGCAATGGCAACCTACTGCGGGATAATTTTCTGCCCAGTCAGTCATGTCTCTTTCGAGATATGATCGCCCAAGCGTGTATCACGTATGGCACTTAACTGATTGATTAAACTATTGATGAGGTCTCACCATTTTACAGTTCAATTGACTTGACATGGTCGTAATTTCTATGTTAATAGCTTATTTTTTCTCGCACTTCCCGCTTGTGGAACTCTCTTCCAGTACCATGCTTTCTAGCCAACTTTGATCTTCTAAAATTTAAATGAAATATCAATAGCTATCTACTCACCACATGATTACTCTTCTTTTATTCTCGCTCCTTAGCAATATTACTGTTCGCTATTTTTTCTACAGCTAGTAAGACGTTTCTAAGCGGTTTTACTGTCTTGCGTGGTCGAATTCGATAGAAGTAAGAAACTAACAAAAAAAAAAAAACTATATATTATTTGTAACACAACACGAATGTAAACATACACGTAATCCTACACACACACACACACACACACACACACACACATATATATATATATATATATATATATATATATATATATATCACTTGAATATATGAATCGGAATACAAGTTGATAAAGAACAAATAGGAAACGTATCTCAAACTAACATGCTTCATTTTTAATTCAGGTTCGTCAAAAATCGAGAGGAAAAAACAAAGACACACAGAATAGTGGTATGTTATGATTTGGGGTTTGTTCTTATCGGTCGCGTATATCAAAGCCATAGATAATTTAAAAAAATATATATTTGAGGAATATTTTGGACGAAAATATATATATATATATAAATCCAGGTGAAGAGAACCAACAGTTTTACAATTCCATGTTCTCCGGCATTTACCTTCTTTTTTTTTTTTTATAAAAGTGCTCAATATAACAAATATTGTAGAGCATAATATAATTACATTGTTTCATTTAAATTAAAATTAATATATTTTACATTCGACACAGGAAATTTCTGTTTCGAGATTTTTACCGCGTCATCAAATTTTTCACAACAATGATCTAACATTGCCTGATGACGAGGTAAAAATCTCGAAACATAGAAATTTTCGTGTCGCAATGTAAAATATATTAGTTTTAATTATAAAAACATTTAATTATATTATGCTCTACAATATTTGTTTTATTTAGTATGTTTATAAAATAAAAAACGTAAATGGCGGAGAACCTGGATTTGTAAAACTGTTGGTTCTCTTCACCAGGATATATATATATATATATTACAGAGAGAGTGAGAGAGAGAGAGAGAGAGAGAGAGAGAGAGAGAGAGAGAGAGAGAGAGGGAGAAACTGACAGAGAAACAGAGTGAGAGATAGAGAAAGATAAAAGCACAGAGATAGAGAGGGAGATACAGAGCGAGAGAGAGAGGGGGAGAAACTGACAGAGACGCAGAGAGAGATGGGGTAGAGAAAGAGATGAGTAATGACAGAGAAAAAAAAGAGAGCGCGGATTGAATCATGATGCAGTAGTAAGTACATAAAATTAAAGAGGGCAAGAAAATAAGCCTAAAAAAATAAAAAGAACCAAAAGTATAAAAAAATAACGATTACTGTTGAAAAATGAAAACAAAAAATGTCGATAGATTAAAAACAAGAAGAAAAGTAAAAGAAATGAAAGAGAAAAAAAAAATCCAAAGAAAAATAGTTAGCAAATAAATAAAAAAAAATAGCGGGGAGTATGTTATTAAGATAGAAGAGCCACGCCGAGAAAATTAAATTTCACGGCGACCAAATCCACCATCTATACTTCTCCGCCATTTCGCTGGCTTTCTTGTCCGTGTTTTTTTTTTTTTTTTAACCAAGAAACCAGTCGATGTTGTTCGGTGTTATATGACGTTTCCGGAGATTAAACCAAGATAAATCGATTGCTTGCGATTGTAGTAAGAATGCTACATATAAATAAATAACTAAGTCAGATATTGAATTGAAAAAGTGTGTGGATCTGAGACCATCAATCGTTGCTTCACAGGACAAAAATCCTTGTTTGGAAGGAAACGTGATAGAAGACAATACTATTCGAATTCGCAGTATTTACATTATTCGGACTATTGTCCTCATGTTTGTTACCATTTGTACTACGTTTCGGCCATTGTACGCTTCGGCCTCCTTCACATGCTAGGTATTTCGAACCGGACCCTTTATTACGATCGCTGGGGTTCTTAAGGATACATGGCCCACTGGATATAGACGTTGGTTAGTTTCTGACTTGACTCTTAGAGTTGTGGGTTCAATACCAGCAGTGGTGAACAAGTAACTTCCAGGGTTAGAGGGAGATAACACATGACTTTCTGCAAGTTCATATTCCCCAATGATCGTAATAAAGGGTTCGGTTTGAAATTCTTAACACTTGACGAAGACAGGAGCGTACAACGGCCGAAACGTCATACAAATGACAACAAAGATGGGGACAATAGTCCGAATAATATAAATACTGTAAATACTACCTCACCTCGGAAATATAGACAAATACTATTCGAATTCGTTTGAGCTTCCGAGGAAGCAACAGACTCCATTTTTGTGTTTCCATTCAAGTCACCGAACGGGATCAATATTGCCCTGCTACCTGGTGGCTAAATTCTATTTCATGTTTCTTGGTATTTATACAGTTCTGCCTCTTTAATCCGGAGATCAGCAACTGTTCCGATATACTCTATTCTAGCAGTTCTGATTTTTACAGCTAGGACGCACCATGCTACTTTCATCGAGTCAAATCACCCTCATTTCCCCTGTATTCCAAACGTAACAAAAAATTAAAAAAAAGAAAAAACAGAAAAAAAGAAAAGAAAAACAGCCACTCAGGGTTTTTTTTAAGTAGCCACATTGTAGAAAAGACTGTCATGTTGGTACTCACCTAAACACTACAATATCGACCATATTCGAGTCAAGTATCTATCCTCTTTTATCCCTATAATTTTCTAGTTTTAGCCCATGAAAATTTCACTGTTTTCGTATTCTAATATTCTTGCGAATCTTAATAGTTAAGTTAATGATTAAATATGCTTATGGCTGATCTACGACGATAAAATAATATTAGAAATTCCCCTGTCGCTTCATTAAAATATTTAAGTCTAACAACTTTAACAAAATATTGCAATAAAAATCATAAATATTAATTATTATGTTTTTTAGAAGTATGGGGGTAAAAACGAAGCTATATAAAACTGACAACTTTTTCCATGTCACTTAAACAGGCGTTAAACACTTCTATCTTCTCTTGTTTATTTTATTTTCTCACTGAATCTATGTTTTTGTCTTTTCAGGCTATTAAAACGTAATAGTTCATTTTTATGAGTTTGAGTTTGAGTTTGAGTTGGAGTTTTGTTTAACGGCATATCAACCTCTGTGGGTTATTTAATGCCCAAAAATATGGGGTTTTAAGGTATTTTTTTAATGTTCGGTTATAGTGAGAAGATTGATTTAGTCAGATTTTAATGGAATTTTTTTGTTTTTATTCTTTCTTATTTTAGAAAACTGAAAATGTCTTCGAGTTTTGTATTCAAAAATGTTTTACTGAGAATTCTTATTTTTCCTCCAAAATTGTAAATAGTAATAATTTTTTCTTCAAAAATTTATTATTGGTAAAATTTTTTTATCAAATATGTATATTTTTTCTATAAAGGTCTATTTTTATGTATATATTTCTATAAAAGCCTATTTTTATACTTTCATAGTGTTTTGACCCCACTTTTGGGCTTAACTATTTGCCTATAGCTGGGACCCTAACAGGTGCTACCACTCCGGGTCAAGATGGACCTAAGATCATCAACAATTATAATGTGGTTCGATGCTCCTCACAACCTTCCAAGCAGAGGCCTTGCTGCTGGATGCAGTTAACCGTCATGCCCAGGACCTGAATAGACGTACTAATGAAATATGAAGGGAATGAGGCTGAGTCAACCCAGTGTACGTGGCCTGGTGGATCCTAGCTGGGAAGGACTGAACTGGTAAAGAGAGGATATTTGCGATGAAAATCGCGATAGACCAGGAAAAGGTCAGCAACATTTTGGTTGTAGGAGAGGGGTTGAATGGGTGAAAACAATTCATCACCTACAAGGTCGCTTTTTGAATTCGTTCGAAGCTGGAAAGTGAGCTGCTCCGATTAAGACGTGGCTGTTCAGGCTCTTGTAAATATAAAGCAAGCAAGGAAGAGTCAAACACTCTCTGGAGTGTCACCGGGTTTGTTGGGATTCAAATATTGTGTAGGTCCTAGGTACGACGATAAACTGCATCCGGCAGCAAGGCCTCTGATTGGAAGGTTGTGAGGAGCCTGGAACTACCTCTTAATTGCTGTTGTTCCCAAATCCACCCTGATCCGGAGTAATAGCACCTGTCAGGGTCCCAGGTATGGACAAATAGTTAACCCTCAAACTGCGGTCAAAACACTATGAAAGTATAATAATACACTTTTATAGAAATATATGTGAAAATAGACTTTATAGAAAAATATACATTTTTGAAGGAAAAAATTATTACCAGCTTTACATTTTTAATTCAAAACCAGAAGATATCTTCAGTTTTCTAAAATAAAAAAGAATATAAATTATCATTTTTATCATTAAAATCTGATGAAATCAACCTTAATACTATAACAGAACATTAAAAAAAATACCTTAAAACCCCACCTTTTTGGCATTAAACAACCTACGGAGGTTGATATGCCATTAAACGAAACTCAAATTCGAATATAGTGGATTAAAAATCTGGCCGAATGCATTACAATATTCTAAAGAAACTAAAACAACAAGGAAAAACGAAAATAAGGATGAAATGTTCAAGAAAAATAAACGTACAATACAAAAAATTCTAGACGACATAAACGAACTTTGATGGTCTGTATCTCAAAAGTAATTACCGTTTTTACGTTCATTTTTCCTTTTGGTGACGCTGTTGTTCATTCTGTGCAACTCAAGAGGAGAGTAAGAAGCCGTCGAAATCCATATGTCTGTTTGTACTGTAACAATAAACAAACATGTTAATTGGCGACTAGCTTTTGTTTTCCATAACAGGAAGAGACCGCTTACTGCGAAGAGTTCAGGTGTCTTTAACGTGTCTAGTTCTCTTTTCGCTGGTAATTAAATTCATTTTCCTTGAAACACTTTGCATCTTTGTCGCGACACGATGATAAAAGTTCTTACAAAAGAAAAAAAAATGAATAATTATGCTGCATTTTATTTATGATTAAAAAATATATATTTCGATATCTTTTTCTGATATTTGTCTATATTCCTGAGATGAGGTAGTATTTACAGTATTTACATTATTCGAATTATTGTCCTCATCTTTGTTGCCATTTGTACGACGTTTCGGCTGTTGTACGCTCCGGCCTTCTTCAGGCGCTAGGAATTTCGAACCGGATCCTTTATTACAATCACTGGGGGATATGAACTTCATTTCTTGTGTAAAGTCCCGATTGAAAGTCATGAGTTATCTCTCTCTAACCCTGCAAGTTACTTGTTCACCACTGCTGTAGCCTGGTATTGAACTCACAACTCTAAGAGTCAAGTCAGGAATTAACCAACGCCTATATCCAGTGGGTCATGTGTCCTTAAGGATATAGACATTGGTTAGAAAAAGGAAGAAAAAAGCGTGTCAGATTAGCAGACGGAACGGAAAAGCTGCAAACTGAAGGTGGTAGAAGTCAAAATAGAAACATATAAAAAGAAATTTTAAATATAAAAAATGTATACAGAAAAAAAGTGTCCGGCTTCGTTCGTCCCATTTTTTTCCGTTTCGATCCAAAACCGGGTCCGAATAATGTTAATATAACAATAATTACGTTAAAAATTTCCCTCTGGAATAGTCAGTTAAGTGCCATACGTGATACACGCTTGGGCGATCATGTCTCGAAAGAGACATGACTGACTGTGCAGAAGATTATCCCGCAGTAGGTTGCCATTGCTTTCTGCGGTAGACTGGTTGCCGACCAAGGCTATAGAACCCAGTCTGTCTTGCTATTTAACCCATAACTGGAAGAAAGAGACGGATTAATACCTTTCCCAAGGGTATTTGCGCGAAAGTGAATACAATGGATTTAACTGGAATTCGAACTCGGCTTCCCGGTTTCTCGTTCCGATCCGATATTCACTGTACCACAACGCACATCCCCCTCTGGAATAAAAGGGAATAAAAGAATGAGAAATTAACCTATTATATAAGTAAAGTACACTTGTATTCACTTACGCACAAATACTCTGGGAAAAAGTATTAATCCGACACTTTCTCCTCTAGCTATGGGTTAAATAGCAGGATAGATTGGGTTCTATAGCGTTGGTTGGCAACCAGTCTACAACTGAAAGTAATGGCTACCTACTGCGGGAAAATTTTCTGCCCAGGAAGTCATGTCTCTTTCAAGACATGATCACGTATGGCACTTAACTGATTTATATGGCTTAAAAGAAGAAAAACAAGTATTTCAAGGAAAATTAAAATTTATATTAATTATAAAAAATTAAATAAGAAATAAATCTAAGATGGCATCAAAACTTAAGTAATATTTTTAAATAAATAATTGAAAATTGGACGATATAAATAAAAAAAATTATTTCCCTATTTAAGTATTATGTGGTCCCACTTGGTACCTTACTCAGACAAAATAATTTAATTAATTACTATGTTTCATTTATAATTTATACTCGAACATAAATAAAAAAAGAATATTATTTTAATAAAATAAATGACCCACACAATACTAAATTGTTGTTCTTAATACAATATAACTAAGTATACCACAATTATTTAGTCCTAATTCTGACCTAAACATTCTATCCCCCTTACTCATAAACTTAAAATCCAACCTCCTGATTAAAATTATTGTCTATCCATTTAAAAAAATCGAAGGTCCCACTATGTATCTTACCCAGACAAAATTAAAAAATCTTGTCTAGATATAAGCCATCCTGCCCCCATTTTATAACCCAAATATTAAATCTCCATCGTAACATAATTCTTAATTTTGACTGAACAATTTTGACACACTTAAATGCATTTCCTCTATCACTCACTAATTTTCTAAATAACCATGAATTCATCATATATTTTCAATAAGTTAAAATAATTCATATTATTAGGAAATTAAATTAAATTCAAATCAAGACCATGACTGCATTAATAATAAAACCAACTAGGCTAATTCTTACTTCGGTTAGAATAAAAAATAAAGCCGGAATGAAAAAACCTAATAAACGCTAAGCAATTTGTAAACTGTGATATTTGCAGCAAGAAGAAAATTTACAGTAATTTTTAGCAACACGGTTTTGCAGTTATTTTTTGTTACCAGAACTCACACTCCTGAAGATGATCTCGGAAGAAGATTGAAAGTACTTGGGAATATTGAGAAATGAATAATAAAATCATCTGTCAAAGTTATAGCTCATTTTTTACATCTTTCAATTATAATACGCAAAAGATTATCCTTGAGTATGAACGGATTTTGGTAAAAATAAGCAGACACAATGATTGCAATTTATTTAATCTGACATGTCTAATATATATATATATATATATTTATATATATATATATATATATAAATGTTACGGAAATTAACGAATTTTAACGAAACTTGGTTATAAACAACCGACAATTTGAAATGAATTGCTTGAATATATATATATATATATATATATATATATATATATACACGTTTATTAGAGTAATCAGATTTGCTGACTTACATAGTCGGGGTGTTGTCATTATCTTTATTGTCATATTCACGTCGTTTCAGCCATTGTTTGAACCAAACCATTTGTCTCGATTACTAAAGCAGATCGTCCTCGTTCGATTAGTTAACGTCAAACAATGACAGATAATTAGGAGTTCGAAAAAAAATTTCAACCAGTTCTGATATCAAACACTGTCTCTATTCCGACTTTAGATCTCACGCATATCACTTTGGAAATGTTTAAGAAATTGACAAATTTCTGCTTGTGAGCCAACCGTGTTTTAATGATGATGGATTAACATCTGAAGAATGTCAAAAGCAATTCAGTTAATCCTTGGGGGTTATTTTTTAAAAATTTTGTTTATGATCATATCGACCTTTGCAGGTTATCTAATGCTGGGTGGAGAAACTAAAATCAAGCAGGTACAAAAATTTAAATATCTGGGAAGTGTTCTAACAGAAGACGGAAAGTGCAACATAGAGATCCGAAGGCGAATTGGCATGGCAAAGAACGCGTTCCAGAAGCTGAGTAGAGTATTAAGAGACACAAAAATTTCACTAGAAACAAAGAAAATAGAACTAAATTGCTATGTGATGTCATTTCTTCAATATGGCAGTGAATGCTTGAAAATATCATCAAAGATGAAGGAAAAACTTGAAGCAACTGAAATGTGCTTCTACAGAAGGATGCTACGGATATCATGGATCGAGCATGTGAGAAATGATGAGATTTTGGAAAGGATGGAAACGAAGAGGAAATTAATACTGAGCATCAGGAAGAGACAGCTAAAGTTTCTGGGACATGCAATTAGGAAGGAGGGCTTGGAGAACCTGATACTAACAGGCCAGATAGAGGAGAAAAGAGACAGGGGAAAGCAGCGTATAACATATTTGAAGGGCTTAAGTAGGTGAATGATAGAACGGGGTCGCGTGGTGTATCTTTGATTGTGGATGTTTTTATGTTAACGTCCCTGTAACCTCTCTAAAGATGGCTCATGTGAGCCGAAAGCTTAGAAACAGCATACTAAAAAAATATCTGAATGTTGGTCAATTTTTGCCGTTATTTTCATCTGAAATTAAAGCCAAAATACTATGTTTAGAACGGCTCATGATTAAACATAATAAACATTCATTGTCTGTTATATTTAACTGTATATGTTTAATACACACACACACACACACACACATATATATATATATATATAGATATATATATATATATAGAGAGAGAGAGAGAGAGGGAGAGAAGACAATAATATAAAGAGTAATATAGAAGGGTTTGTAAAATAAAAGATCTCAAATGCTTCAAGAACTTCGAAAAGAGTTTGGAAATTCATAAACTGTGAGTGCGATGTTAGACAATTGTGTGGTTTCTTTGTCTTGGAAAAAATCCCGTTTTATGCACATAGAAAAAAAAGTTTGCCAATAACAACAGCCGATGTCGGTCGAAGTGTTTGTGTCGGCGGCTAAAGCTCTTGAGTCGGTCGCTGCCTTTTTACACAGAAAACGCGAAAATAATCACATGAAGTGGAACCAGTACGTAAAGAAGCTTTCCGCCCTGTCTGCGATCAACTCTATTTCGGGATTCCACTCCACTGATTTCTGCGAATTAACCGAAAGAACACAAGTGGGAAGTCCAGGGGAAAGAAGTTTTGACGTCTGCTTAGCACTGTTGTCTATTTATACCTCTGACCAATTGCTGAAAACCAGAATGAATCGGAAGTATACAAAGTTGTAATGCTTTAAATTCTTCGTTACTTACCAAGGAACAATCAAATCTGACGATACAGACATACTTGTGATAGATTTTAAATGAGATTTAATTGATATTCACATTGTTTCGGTGTTAACTAATGGAAGTACAGACGGTATGAATTTTACTTGATAGACTAATCGTCGATAAAAGTGGACAGATATATAGTTTCTTTGAAATTGATGCATTTAAAGAAGCCGAGTGTCGTTAGACTAACAGAATATTGAGTGTTTCATTTGAGATTTCTTTTTTCTAGTAATGTTCATCCAATACAAGGCTAAAGAGCTGCTCAAGGTAGATGGTTAGGGAATGAGACGTGTAAGCAATAAAGTTAAAGTGGATATAGCGGACAAATAACGATTGAGCCTTGGGATAAAGGGATTAATTTTATAGTGTCCGGTGAAGTCAGTTCCAGAAGGTAGTGGTTCTTGAAATTAAGCTTTCGATGTGGAAAGCCCTTCTTACTAAAAGAATATGTAGGTGATGACGGTGATTCAACCCGATGGATGTAGCAAGGAGGCTTTTTATGCTGTAACTGTTTGGCACAGTGGAATAAAAATTCGACATGGAAGAAGTGATAGACAAGCGATAGGCTTTGATGTTGCGTGGAGATATGGCAGCGATACTTTATTTTTCAGTATGACCTGAAAAATGATCTGAAAAATAGGTGGGGGGGGGGGCAAGCGATTTCTGGAAGAGAAAAAAGGAGCTGACCATTTTTTCGCACGTTTAGAGACGGATCGTATATATGAATTGATGTACACACACACACACGCACGCACACACACACACACACACACACACACACACACATACACACACACACACATATATATATGTATATAAGTATATTTATATATAAAATGGTTATGACTTGTTGAAATTTTGTAAAATAATTGATTTCCTTTATTATAATTCGTATTTGTATTTATCCTATGACTATAAACTGTTAAACACATTAAAATACATAAACATTATCCAATGACGACATTAGCAAACTGAAAAATAAAGCTTCTACAAGTTTACAATCTTTATTTATTTGTAATATTATATGCTATGCTAAAGATATAATTTTTTAAACAACTTAAAAATACATGCCTATATACATAAAATTACACATATATATATATATATGTGTGTGTGTGTGTGTGTGTATAAATGATATTTTTTATTATTTACTCCTTAAGAGATAGTTTCACGCAATAATTCAAATATATTACTTTTAAATGTATTAAAAACCTCTTTTAACACCAGTTAAAATAAACCCATCAAGAGATAGTTTCACGCAATAATTCAAATATATTACTTTTAACTGTATTAAAAATCTCTTTTAAAACCATTTAAAATAAACCCATTAAGAGATAGTTTCACGCAATACCTCAAATATATTACTTTTACTTTTAACTGTATTAAAAATCTCTTTTAACACCATTTAAAATATATATATATATATATGTGTGTGTGTGTGTGTGTGTGTGTGTGTGTGTGTGAAATGAATTGTTTGAACATCATTGTTTTTTGTCGTAGATGTCTACATCTTCCCACAGGCCTCAGACTCAATACGGAGGCCTACATCAAAGAGAAGGATGTGAACACGGGAATGAAGACAGTTGCGAAGGCAGAGAGATAGAAAAAGAACAAGATACACTGGGTGATTGTCGGTTGTTCATAACCAAGTTTCGTTAAAATTCGTTAATTTCCGTAACATATATATATATATATATATATATATATATATATATATATATATGTGTGTGTGTGTGTGTGTGTGTGTGTGTGTGTGTTTATCAATGACATTTTTCGTTATTTACCCATTAACAGACTGTTTCAAGCAATAATTCAAATATTTTACTTTTAACTGTATTAAAAATCTCTTTTAAGACCATTTTAAGTAAACCCTTGTGTATACATAAGAAAAAATACCCCCCACACACATATAGAAAGGATGCTGTGTGTAAATTGTTGTGATTATATATTTTTAATTTTGCGCGTTTGCGTTGTTTCTGTTGTATTTTGTCGACTGCACAGTATAGTAGGGTCAGTTGGACACCGTTTGTGAGAAAATGAGCGCCATGACACAATTCACTTCCCCTAAAATTTAGAAACGGCATGCTGTACTGTTTGGCATTCGCGCCGGAACCTCCAGTACAAGCATTTCGTTGTGTTTTTAGAGTATTTAGACGTCAATCTGCAGACAGTGCATAGGATTTGGAAAGAATTGAATGACTCTAATGGTGATTCTTTTAATCATTTCACCCCCAAGCAAGGTGGTACAGCCACTGATATGCAGAGGGGGGCTACATAAGAGAGTTAGTTTTAGGCAGAAGGAGCGCGAAGACAAAGACGAACCAGTTACAGGGGTGAAAGCGAAAGGGCAAGAGAAGGATGTGAACACGGGAGTGAAGACAGTTGCGAAGGCAGAGAGAAGGAAAAGAACAAGATACACGGGGTGATGTAGAAATGGCTGGAGTATAGTGGATAAGAAATGGGAATTGATTTTACATTTAAATTCCTGGAGGTTGCAGCCGTCAGGAAAGTAAGTATATGGAAGGGAGTTCCACAGGCGGGAAGCGCGAGAAAAGCTTACAAAGATGCTTAGAATGATCACTAGTAATGGTGACGATATGCCTCTTTTATCTTCCCACAGGCCTCAGACTCAACACGGAGGCCGACATCAAGTGCCTTGAAGTGCTAGTGCGGTCCATGTATCAAGAGAGTGGTTACTGGAAGACCCTCTATAGGCAACAAGATTCTTCACCATGGTACACAAGCTAGAAAATCTAGTCATGATAGGTAATTTCTGCAACGACATCACTCTGACATCTGGTCATCTAGCTCCCTAAACTGCAACATCCTTGATTATTATGAGTGGGGCGCAGTTGAACGAGAGATCAACAAATCTTCTTCTAATACCAAAGATGAACTGAAGGCAAGAATTATGGCAGCATTCACCAACTTAAAAAAACAGACCGTCCAGAAGAAATGAAGGAGTTTCTGAACTCTGATTCTGGAGGCCATGGTTGAAGCCAGTAACGATTTTATTTTTTAATTTACTATTTAGTATTTCAAGATATTTTTGTTTAATTTTGGCCAATATATCTTTTAAAATGAGATGCCCGTGTTGGTATTATTTTGGCGTAATTTAGACGACAATTTGCTCATCGCACCCTTTATATATAACGTTATCACACCCTGATTGAGCACTCTGGAAGAATGGCAGACTTTGGAAAAACAGTAGCTACTCTAGAATCTACGAGTCGTTCATTCAGTAATAAATTAGAACACTCAGCTATTGGCGTGTGTATACATGATATATCACACACTAAATGTCTGCATCTTTCTATTGAGCGCCCATAGCTCAGAGGTAGAATTGCCAACTGACGCTAATTCGGTCATGTTTCAATCCTGGTTAAAAAGCAATCGAGTATCTAACCGTACAGATACAGCAAAACAGATATGTCTGCGGATGATTATATATTTTTTAAAGTTTAAAACTTTACGGACACCCTGTGTGTATGTATATATGTATATGTATATATATATATATATATATATATATATATATATATATATATATATATAGTGTCCATAAAGTTTTAAAAATTTATAACTTTATTTGTATTTGCGATAGAAATCATTTGTAAAAAGGATTAGAAATAAGTAAATCTGTATTTTTAAGGTTTTATTGAAATTTTATTTAAGTTTCCACATGTCCTCCATCATTAGTAATACAAAGGGTAATACGATTTTGCAGTTCAAGGAAAACATTTGCCAACTGATTTACAGTAATGCCTGAAATCACATTAGTTCTTTTAGTTTTGAGATCTTCTAATGAACTAGGTTTGGTTGCATACACAATTGTTTTCACATGAAGAAAATCTAATCGAGTCAAATCTGGCGAACGTGGAGGCCAATAAAATGGTCCACCCCTTCCGATCCATCTGTTAGGAAGTTCCTGATTTAGAAACTAACACGCAGAACAAGGAGCTCTATCTTGTTGAATCACTGTATTATCTTTTAACTTTAATAGTTCAAACTCATTTCCAGATTATTATACAAATTATAATTTTTTTAAATTCACACGGAATTTATGGACACCCCGTATATATGTTTATGGGTTAAAATGCTCAATATCAAGGACAGAGCGTATATAAACATAAAAGTGTGCATTGATGTCAAAACTCAGTCGCGACAGCTGAATTGCTGTCACTGGGCGTTGACTTCAATGTCTACTTATATATATAGTACTGTGCAAAAGTGTTGGGACAATAACTACTTTATATTTTATGAGGCATCAAAATAAAGTTTAAATTCAACCCTTTCCTAACACTTTTGCACACTATCCGTAGTGTGCAGAAATATTAGGACAGGGGTGATTATCCTAAAAACCTCACTGAAATTCAAATACAGGGTGAAAAGCCAAACCTTTGTAAGAATTATTTAACTAAAATGGAAGAGCAAGAAAGACTTCGGAATTTGAATTAGCCCCCACAAAGCCCTGATCTCAATATATTTTGGATAAAAAAATTGATAAAACTATTGTTACTTTGCAAGACACACTTTGGGAAAAATACAAGCTGCTTGGCAAGAGATACCATTAGATACATTGAAGAAGCTTGTGATGTCAATGCCTGACAGAATGAAGGCTGTGATCAGAGCAAAAGGCTATTATACTAAATATCAAATTTATTTTGCAACAAGTATTTTTTTAAGCATTTGTTGAGTAAATCAAATAAAATTACTTTAATTAAATTGTTTATTTTCTGTCAATATGCATCACAAAAGATAAAATCGTTCTTGTCCTAATACTTTTGCTCAGTACTGTATATATATCAGAATACAATGAAAACTTCTATAGTGTTGTCATCTACTGAAGGACGATGTCATCACCTCTGCACTTGTAACATGGCTTGGAGTAAACAATATCGTAAAAAAACACGGATGACATACTAAACGAAAAAGAAGCAGAGAATAAAGCGAATAACGTTCTTTATTAGCCATGTCCCCTTAAGATGTAGACGATCATGGCTCGCCACAACTTTCTTTCCTTTGTAGCTTTGTTTTTCTGCTATTTCTCTTAAGCTCTGTTCCACCATTTATTTACACAATTTCACCAACTATGTTTTGCGTGGCATTCCTCTGTCTCTCTTTCCCACTACCTGTCTTGTCAGCATCAGATTTTCCAAACGCTCTTTCCTCATTATCTACTCCAGAAACATAAACTGTCACTTCTTAGTGTCTAGTGTTACTTTCATTTTTGTTTCTATTTTGTTTAAAACTTTGTAGTTGCTCGCATGTTCGGAAGCTAGTATCCCAACAACCTTCTGTAGAATCATATTTCTGTTGCTTCAAGTTTTCTCATCCTTCTTTAAGGATCGTCCTGAACTCACTGCCATAGAGGAGGACAGATATCACGTAGCCGTTCAGCACTCTTTTCCTTGTTTCTTGCGAAATTTCTCTATTTCCTTTTATTCTGCTTAGCTTTTGAAATGCTTCTTAGACTATCCTAATTCTTCTTCGTTATGTGTCATGTCTCTTCAGAACGTTGGCGATCATGGACTTCTACTTGACCCTATCCCTTCTCGTTCTTAACATTTCTTCTTTTGATATCTCTCCCAAACCCCGTTTTGCCATTCACTTGCTTATTCTCATCAAGTTTTTCTCGCGCTGGTTTCCCCTGTTTGTCTTCTCTTCTATCCGTCCTGTGAGCATTAGATAGGACTTCAGTGTCACACTTTCCGTTCTCTGTAAAAAGTCTTTCCAGATATTCAGATTTCCCGAACTTTGAGGAGATTGTAACGTGTGAAAAGCTACGTGGAGTGATATAAGTAAGGACGTTTTGGAGAGCAAAATCGGTTGGTTAGTTGTTTTGTTTTATGGCATACTAGCAGTATAGCCCGGCGTTGCTCGGGTGTAATGAAATCTTTAAAACTAATCCATGGTCCTGAAGCTCAGACTCTCTTTAAACGTTGGCACGAAAGACTAAAAAGCAATAGTTGTTCCCAGTTAAAGCGAAACCATAGACTGAAAGAAAAAGGAATGGATGAAAGTCAAATTTTGATTTCCTGGTGTCGATATCAAATAAGTTTTTTCGTCGAAAACTGAATTTTGAAGGCTAAATAAGTCCTCTGAGTAAATGGTATCATGGCTGAGACTAAGAACTATAATTATACCTACTTAGATCCAAACTCGAGGAAAAAACTAAAATAAAAGAGCTGAAAAAAATACAGACATACAGGCAGATAAACAGACACACACACACACACAAACATCTTGCCTGTTATATATTTTATCGATTTTCTGCACTATTATAAGAACTGCAACTTTGAAACTTCTGAATATCGTTTCTTATGTCTTTGTCTATGAGTGTATCAAATTTGATTAAAATCGGACCACTCCTTCTATAACCCGATTTTTTCGATTACCTCGACACAAAACCTAGCTAAGAACACTGGCAGACGCTTATAGTACAACTGCAAAAATTTTCAAGAAAATCGGTTCAGCCGTTTCGGAGTCTATAGGTAACACACAAAGACACAGACACACACTGACAAAATTTCATTTATAAATAAGTTTAGATCAAGCTCGGCGGGTCATTTATTGCCAACTAAATTTTATTTATTTATTGCTGGTAATACCTTTTTTTTCAATTTATTGTTTTTTTTATATAAGTTTTGTGTCTAGTAATACTTTTTCTTTTCGAGTATCAAGATTCAGTAGAATTTGTTTTTAAGGGCAGGGTCCCCAAGTCCTACCCTGTTATTTAACTCATAACTGGAGGGAAGGGATGGATTAATACCTTTCCCAAGTGTACCGGTGCTTAAGTGAACGCAGTGTATTCAAGTGGAGTTCGAACTTGGCTTGCCAATTTCTCTATCCGTGCCGATATCCACTGCACCACAACGCACATCCGTCGCTAAACGCTTACAGCACCTGGTATTCCCAAGCGGTCACCCATCTATGTACTGACCGGGCTCAATGTTGCTTAACTTCGGTGATCGAGCGAGAACCGGTGTATTCAACGTGATATGGCCGTAAGCCCGCTAAATCGTAGATGGAATATTAAAAAAAAAAAAAGAAATTTATTTAACACAGCTTATTTATTGTTGCCTTTATCCCAACTTTTTTGCTTGCCTAAACACGACACTAAACTTACCCCTGCCTGCCACTTCCCAAGAACGGACTGTGTATTCTCATACTTCAACTGTAAAAAATAAAAAAAATCAATCCTTATTCCAGAAAAGCGAACAGAAGATCAACAAGCAACTCGGCCCTTATTTGTTGATGACGGTTGTTAGCTTGAGTAAGGACGAAGGCATCAGTGGAACTCTCCTCATTCAAGAAGTTGTTTTGAACTTAGCAATAATGGCTATGGTGTTTTACGTTTTAAAACAATTGTACAGCTTTACCCCCTCCAACGCGCCAGGTACGCGTCCAAGCAGACCCCCACGTGTTGCTTCGTTCAATTGAAAAAGTTCTCGGTTAATTAGATTCCACTGATTAATTTGTTTAATTAAAATTAAAATGTTTAAAAAAAAAAAATGAAAAGAAGAAAAACGCTGTACAGTGTGTTGTTTTTATGATAACGATACTTATTAGATGCTATTTTAAATTCCCGATTTCTTTATAAGAATAAATTGAAAGTGGTAACGCTTGTTGACATATGGAAGAAAACAAACTGCATTCTTTATCTTGTGCTAGGTATTGAATTAATGGAAATTCTGACGTAACACTAGAGATTGACCTAGTAATAACACACACAGAAACACACACACACACATATATATATATATATATATATATATATATATATATATAACAATAATATATATATATATATTGTAATATATATATTACAATAATATATATATATATATATATTATATATATATATATATATATATATATATATATATAATATATATATATATATTATTATAATATATATATATATTATAATAATAATATATATATATTATTATTATTATATATATATATATATATATATATATATATATATATATATATATATATATATATATATAGAGAGAGAGAGAGAGAGAGAGAGAGAGAGAGAGAGAGAGAGAGAGGGAGGATGTGCATTGTGGCGCAGTGGATATCGGCTCGGAACGAGAAATCGGGGAACCGAGTTCGAATTCCAGTTGAATTCCTTGCATTCACTTACGCGCAAATACCCTTGGGAAAGGTATTAATCCGTCTCTTCTCTCCAGTTATGGGTTAAATAACAGGACAGATTGGGTTCTATAGCCTTGGTCGGCAACCAGTCTACCGCAGAAAGCAATGGCAACCTACTGCGGGATAATCTTCTGCCCAGTCAGTCATGTCTCTTTCGAGACATGATCGCCCAAGCGTGTATCGCGCATGGCACTTAACTGACTGATATATATATATGTATATTACAATAATATATATATATATAAGGCAATCTGTGAGTCTGTGTGTGACTGTTCCCCATGCATGCCTACATTTTTTAAGCTACACCATTCAAACTTTCTATTGACACATATCTCCAGGGAAGCCAGGTCGACACATACTTTTTGAGTTTAAGTTCAGCAATTTTCCCTTTCGCACTTTTTGGCCAATGGACACGATTGTTTACATTTGCTCCGTAAAACATCTAAGATCTAAGATGGTTGCTGAAATCAAATAACACGTGTCAAACGCAACTAAAATATTTTTTATTAATAAAAAAATAAAAATGAGCCTTTATATTTAATTTTTATTCCGACGTTTTACGTCACAGAAACCAAATCACACGTGTCAACCGCGATTAAAATACTTTTATAGTAAAAAAAATGAAACTATAGTGGGTTGCTTATCTATTATTTTCCCGTTGTAGTGAAGGGTAGTAGTATACCGTTGCAGGTTAACGGAATTTGGCCTTGTGGTAGATAGCCCACTATAAGTCATAAAAGGATTATAAAATCAAGAAAAGCAAATTGAGTTGAAAATAACATTTATATATACACATATCAATTAATGTTTTACAATAAAAGCAATACTTGAAATAAAGGTCCAACGGAGGTTAGAATGTTCATGGCAAATAATGAACTGAAAGAGATAAAAGGCTTAGGAATGTAGGGAGCGGAGGTATGTGAGAAATGTCTTTGAAGTCGTCGTTCCTTAAGGCCAGTAAGTACTTTTGAGACAGGGAAGAAGTGATGAGAGGTGAAGGGAGTCGAAGATAGTAGCCGCTCGTTAAGGGGATATTAATTACATTATTCTCCTTGGTCTCTTCCTGGTCTGTCTGTATGCTGGGTTCTTGTCTGTATCCGCGTTTTATATCTGCTTTTGGATCAAAAGCAGCTCGTTTTGGGATTTCATACTTGTATTTGATTCTGGGCTTCCCATTGGCTGGCAAATAAAATTAGCGTAGGCTCGCGAAATGGAAATTTGATATTTGATTAATTTTTATTTTCCAACCATTACATCTGCGCGAACTCGGATGCGCAACGACGAGTTTTGTTCATTTGCTTTCTAGTCGGTATAGAGCAAACATCCGGTCCCTCGCTTTTGCTTGGTCGGTATCACCACAAGTCTTTATATTTAATTTTTTCCGACGTTTTAAAAATTCATTTTGTCAACAAAAAAATGTGAATATTTTTCCCAGTAATTTTAAAACAAAAGAAATATATATATATATAAAAAAGTGTTTTTTCAAACAAAAACAAAATATGTAAAATGAAATGTGGCATCTTCTCCTACTACTAAAATGTTCTGAGTTGCACGGGCAACGCCGGGCTATGATGTTAGTATATATATATAGTAGAGCACACTTTTCTATTCAAAATATTCCTCACATATATTTTTGAAAAAACTGTCTATTGCTTTCATTCAGTTGACACATATCTAGCCAATAAGAACAAACCCCAAATCATAACATACCACTATTCTGTGTGTCTTTGTTTTTTCATTTTTTTTTTTTTTTGATTCTGACAAAGCTTTAATAAAAGTGAAGCAAGTTAGATTGGAATACGTTTCCGGTGTGTTCTTTATTTTATTATCTTGTCTGATTCCGATCCAGGTATTCAACTAATATATATATATATATATATATATATATATATATATATATATATATAATTTATAAGTCATCCACATAAAAGCCTGTTTTGCTGTATCATCAGTGTAGCTAGACATCCACTTGCTTCCAGCTGGGATCGAAACCCGATTTGGTGTCAATCAGAGTGCCTACCCCGCTAAGCTATCGGGGTATGGAACGAGAGAGAGTAGAGGAAATTTTAGCGAGTTATATATATGCGGTGTATACACACAACATCCACACAACATCCACCTTCATTAATGAAGAGTAATGCGTAAATCGCAGAAGTCGTATCTGTTTTTTAAATTTTCCTTTCTAGAGAGCTCAGTCGTAATGGGAGCATAATTTATCAGTCTCTCTCTCTCTCACACACACACACACACACACACACACACACACACACATATATATATATATATATATTATGTCTCGGAAATGGATATATATATTATTCGAAGTAGCTAGGTGGTTTTGACGTATGCAACCGGGTAGGACAATCTAGCAAGTAACTGTAATGGACTGATACTTGTCGTAGTCGTATGCAGTATGCTTAGGCGTAGGCTTATACAATAGGCGTAATCAATAGGCTTAGTCATAGGCGTCCCCTGCCGTAGTCTGTATTTATGGCTGACACCAACCAATCATATTACTGTGAGGGGGAACCAAGCTGTATTACATCATATATATATATATATATATATATATATATATATATATACATATATATATATATATATCGCTCATTCAGTGAAATGAATTAGAGCGCGCTAGCTATTGGGCGCGTATAATGATATGTGCTAAAAAGTTTGTCTACTTCCACCGAACGCCCATAGCCCAGGGGGAGAGTCGCCGACTGACGCCATTTCGGTCGGGTTTCAATCCTGGCTAAAAAAGCAATCGGAGTCTAACCGTACTGATGATCTGTGATACGGCGAGACAGATCTGTCTGCGGATGACAACACTATATATATATATATATATATATATATATATATATATATAGTGTTGTATATATATATATATGTTGTATATATATATATATATATATATATATGTGTGTGTGTGTGTGTGTATGTGTGTGTGCAAAATTAGTAGATTTTATTCTTTTAATGCCTTACATGGAACGTTATTTTAGTGGATACCCGTATTTGAGTAGACGTTCTGTTTTTGAAACAGTGTTTACTTCGTTTACCGGCCTGCGCACTTGAGATAAAAATAGGTACCTTCGCTTGATCTGACGTGATTTCACCTCTTACTTACGGAGAGCTTTCCAATCAAACCAGGTTCTATTTTGCCTTGAAACATAGGTATCTACTAAAAATAACATTTTACGTAATATATATATTTATTGATATCTTCATTTTAGCGAAAAACAAACAAGAAATTGATAATATCAATATCACATCCAAAAAAATAAAAAAAACTCTATCCTTAACTTTCCCTATGAACGTAGTAAAAAAAAACAAAAAAACCCAAAAAACTCTCATTCTTAGACGTTTTCGTAGAATTCATTAACAACATGTTCACAATTTCATTATACAAAAAAAACAAAAAACTAATAAAAAAAACACACTAGCAGTTCTTGACAAAATCCAACGGAGAATCTGTAATGTGATCGATCCCGACTTGGCAGCTAGGATACAGCCGCTTTCTCACCGACACAGTGTGGCTTCCCTGTGTCTCTTCTACAAATACTTTCACGGCTTCTGCTCCGATGAACTTAGCTCACTGGAGCCCCCTCTGTATGAATTTACTCGAGCTACTAAACCAGCAACTAGGTCCCACCCTTTTACAGTGAAACCAATTAAATGTAACCGCAGTTCTTTTCTCGCACTTCCCGCCTGTGGAATTCCCTTCCGTAGACTTGCTTCCCCGACAGCTACAATCCCCAAGAATTTAATTGTAATGTCAATAGTCATCTCCTATATCACTGATTCGCATCATTTCTCTTATGCTCTTTTCTCTGTCCACTCCACTGCCATTGCACCAGTGTTTTCATCCTTCTATTACCCACGTCTTGACACACCCTATAATCTATCAGTCTTTCTCGTCACTTTCCTCCTGTGTAAACCTCTGCGCACCAGTGGCAGTAAAACTGCCTTGCTTGGGGTGAAATGATTAAAAAAATGCACAACCCCAGTCGACATAAACCAAAAAATTTATTTATCTATGACCAAAAGTTTAAAACAGCTAACTTACCATCAGAATTAACACAATCGAAAACTCAAAACTATAAGTATTATTTAAAAGTACAAATGCCCCTCAATTAATTGAAAACAAAATAACACAAGTCAAAGAAAAAAAATAATTTTTATTGATGATTTAAAGTAGTAACTTCACATAAAATGCATTTATTTGAAAAACAAAGTAACTCAGCGACAGAAAGGATCTCAATGACTCAATGATGCACCTGATTGCTGTCATTTACCAGTTTGCTAAAATTAGGTGTCAACTTGCTTGTGCTGATCCTCAACACCGACTGAAGATTCAAGTCTGCGAGAATTGATCCGTTATTTGACTTGTTAATTTTCAATACAGCGAAAGTCGACTAACAAAAGTAAGTTGATGCAAACAACACAAACATCTTTCTAGCTAAACTTTTAAGATTTTTTAAAAACTTTTCTGAGTGCAGAGATGAATAAAACTTGACCAGTGGTTTATTTTCAAACAGCCTCTTTAAAAAGTTGTCGGCTTGAAAACTAATCAGTTCCACCTGCAGTTCTTCAGTAGTTGTTTAAATGTCACGGGAAACAGGTGAGCTGAGTAAAACGAATTGTCCTTCAGTTGCCTTGAAATCACCAAATCTTCTGATAGATTCCTTTTTTTTAGAGCCATTCATTTGAAATGCAATAAAATCATTAGCTAATTTAGGGAAAAAATATAAACAAAAACATCCTTTCAGTGAATTTAATTTAGTTTTTGAAATACAGCAAAGTATATTGCTATTAAATTTCATCAATTAACTTGAAATTTAAATTAAAATAAAGCCACAAAAATGATTGCCGGATTAGCCATTTGCCGGTAAAGTGGTAATGTTCAAAATATTATTTCGCATTGGTAACTTTCTCTTATTTCAAATTTAATTTATGATAGACCGCATGAGTTCAATTTGGCGGGCCGCATGAATTCCTTTGGTGGTTCGCGCGCCGTAGTTAACCCGCACATGGGTTAGACTATGTGTCAAGACACGTTTGAAGGGAATAAAATGCACTCAAATTCTTTTAATTCAGCGCCTTGCATCTTTCTCGTTTCTTCTCGCCGCATAAGTGTAACCGTCGCGTTCGTTTATATTCCCTCTTATACTTGCACAATTCCATAAATAAAAACATTAATAAAAGGGCTGAAAAAATACAGACATACAGGCAGATAAACAGACTCACACACAAACATCTTGCCTTATATATATATATATATATATATATATATATATATATATATTATCGATTTTCTGCACTTTTGTAAGAACTGCAACCTTGAAACTTCTGAATATCGTTTCTTATGTCTTTGTCTAGGAGTGTATCAAATTTGATTAAAATCGGACAACTCCTTCTATAACCCGATTTTTTCGATTATCGAGTTTCGATATTTATCGGTGGTACCTCGACACAAAACCTAGCTAAGAACACTGGCAGACGCTTATAGTACAACTGTGAAAATTTTCAAGAAAATCGGTTCAGCCGTTTCGGAGTCTTTAGTACACATAGAGACAAAGTTCCATTTATAAATAAGTTTATTTAATAATATCATCTAAAAGGGTGAAATTAATACAGAATATTAAAAAGAATTAAACTGTTGCATAAACTGTCTGCTTCATAAACCAACTGTTTTAGGTGGCCCCACAGATGAAAATCTAAACAGTTGAGGCCGGGAGAACGTGCAGGCAATGGAACCGATTCTCCCCTACCTATCCATCTTTTGCGGTAGAAGCCAGCCTGTGAAACTCGAACAATGTGACTAAAATATATTAGAGCACCATCATGTGGGTCATCGTATTGACAGGGGTACATCATCTACTAGGTCTGGAAGTGTGTTCAAAATAAAGTCCCTTTAGACAACTCTTGTAAGACGAGCTGGGAGAATACCAGATAGTCATGTAAAATTCCAGACTATACATTAACTGTTAACTGATACTGGTGTCTAGCCTGTATTGTATCATGGTTGATCCTGATCCGCCCACAAATGTTGGTTGTTCAAACTTGTTATTCTTTCTCTTGCAAATGTTGCACCATCCTTAACAGGACTGAAAAGACAAAAACGAATAGCCCGTTTGTACAATAAACCATCTGCAAATATGGTGAGTGATGTCAGTCAGTCAAGTGCCATACGTGATAAACGAGATATGACTGACTGTGCAAAAGATTATCCCGCAGTAGATTGCCATTACTTTCTGCGGTAGACTGGTTGCCAACCAAGGTTATAGAACACAATCTGTCCTGTTATTTAACCCATAACTGGAAGGAGGAGACGTATTAATAGCTTTCCCAAGGGTATTTGCGCGTAAGTGAATGCAAGGAATTCAACTGGAATTCGAACTCTGCTCTCCGATTTCTCGTTCTGAGCCGATATCCTCCGCGCAGCAACGCACATCTGGTGAGCGATGGGGAGGCAAAAAAAAAAAAAAACAAAAAAAAACTCTGCACACTGATACACATACTGGAGCTGATCTTTGAAGTTCCCTCCATGCGATACCATGAGATAAACGACCACTTGACGTGTGCTGATACTTGGGTAATCTCCAACAGCCTGTAGAACGTGTCCTTTGTGGTCAGGCGTACAAGCGGATCTCGGCATTTCTCGATGCATAGTTTGTGGTCCTACGGTTCCTGTCTCAGCAACGCGACCATAAACAACAACGAAGGTTGGATGAGACAGCTGCCTTTGGTATAGAAAAAAAATTTGATACAGTCTTTCAGCCTTGCAATAAAACAATAAAACCTATGGGCCGTTATTATATTCTTTAACTCCTAAAAAACGGAAAAATGTTAGAATATTGGAAAAACTCAAAAGATTAATTAAATAATCCTTGTCGGCTGTACTTAATGCTTAAAAGAAAGGTCGCTACCCAGATATGCATTAATATATATATATATATATATATATATATATATATATATATATATATATATACGCATGCGTTAGTGTCCGTGTTCATTTTTTTTTTAATCATCTCACCCCAAGCAAGGCATTCCACTGCCACTATTGCGCAGGGGGTTACATAGGGGAAGGTAAAGAGAAGTAGTGGATAGACATAGGGAATGTCAGGAGAAAGGTGACAGATGAGTAAGGATAGCGAGGATGAGGGTCGGGCAGATGGGAAGAGTGCTTGATAGAATGGGAGCAGGTTAGTGTGTTAGGAGGTGTCTATTGACCTTACATTTAAACTCCTGGAGATTGTAGCCGTCGAGGAAGCAATCGTTTGGAAGAGAATTCCACAGTCGGGAAGTGCTTGGAAAGAAACTGTCTGCGAGGTTAGCTTTCACGCCTACACCAGATTTTTGTAGGAAGCGAGAATAAACTGTGGTGTCATCGGCGTACAAACCTATTTGGGCTTTTATGGAATCAGGGAGATCATTAATGTATATCAGGAAGAGTGTAGGACCTAAGATGGAGCCTTGGGGGACACCTGCATTTGTATGGTAGTTCTGAGAGGCATGTCCGTTTAATACCACTCCTAAGATTAGACCAACTATTTTGCCGAGATTGAAAAAGACCTCCAATCCATATTGGACTGGGGTAAGAAATGGCTAGTAAATTCTAAAACGAAGCTACTCTCAATTAACCATCATCGACAATCTCACCTACCTCCCATTAGCAGGGACCAGGCTTGGCTCCCAGAGAGTAAAACACTACGCCTCCTTGGTCTCACACTTTCAGCGGACCTCAACTTTAATTACTAATCAGGCACTCGACAGGAATGGCGAAGCCCGAACCGTTGCATTAGATATATCTAAGGCGTTCGACAGAGTTTGGCATGCTGGCCTTCTATGTAAACTGAGGAGCTATGGTATAACTGGACATTTGTTTGAACTAATCCAGTCATTCCTCTCTAACCGCACAATGAAGGTGGTATTAAACTTTCGAATAAAGTTTACATTTAAATGATAAAACTACTCGAAGATTATGAATAAAATACTTTTTTTTAATTTTCATACAAAACAAACCTATGTAAAACCTAGCCTCAAATAATTATGATAAATTCTTTGTCAGACAGGTCCCATCTTGTTTTGTGTAAGATTAATCCCAGTCTTGTCTCAGCAAAAACGACCACCATGTATGTATGAGACAAAGCGAATATCAGTAAGTATATAAATATGAAAACTTTGGCTTACTGACGCACACTTGGCCAATCATTCGAAATGGACATGACCGACTGACCAGACTTTCCCGCAGTTTGTTGCATTACTTTCTGAAGTAGACTGGTTGCCAGTTAACCGCAGAAAGAACCCAATTTGTCCTGCTATTTAACCTTTAGCTGGAGAAAGAAGCGGTGGATTAATCCTTTCCAAGGGCTATTTGCCCGTAAGTGAACGCAACGAATTCAGCAATTTCTCGTTCCGAGCCGATATCCAATGCACATCCTTACTGTACAGCGACATAATAAACTTAGAATTAAGTCTGTGAACAAGGAAAAAAAAAGATAGAAAAACGTCTCTCTTGTGTTAAATAGTAAAATGCAGATAATGATGTAACCTACTTATTATTCCATGAAACACTTCTACCTCAAACTAATTATTGACTTACAAACATATCACCTTGCAACACCGACCGTCGAGCTTGGGCTGTACCTGAATGTATGGATATTTAAATACTCCCCCACTGGAGCTAGATGTGACACAAGGTCGGTTTTTAATGTGGGGAGCCTGGACGCATACGAGCGGACAAATGTACAAAAATTACCCAGACCCCGCAACCGCCGGTCGCGCTGGCCCCGGTGACGTGCATCTGGTCCACCCCTCTGGTGCAATGAGGGTGGTGCAGCCTCGGGACACTGTTCCCCGGGACCGGATATCTATAGAGTATGATTTTTCTCAGAGCTACAACTGAGCCGCACTCTGTCTTCGAGGACAGAGACGCAACTGAGAGATGATTTAAGGTCCCCACCCGACACAAAATGTGCCAGATATGTGAGTACCTAAATGTGAGACTGCCATGAAAATCAGATCTTGTAAGCTTGGGTGTACGGGCGGGGTAATGGATAACGGCTCCACATTGGAAATCTGAGAAGAAAGTTCTAATTCCAGTCGGGTTCATTATATTCAGTTACGCGCAAATACCTTTAAGAAAGGTATGTGTCCATATAACCTCCTCCCAGTTATGGATTTAATTAGTATCAGCAAATCATTATTATCTAAAAAAAACAAAAAAAACATTCTTACAAACTTAAATTATTTTTTAGCATTAAATAACGCGCAAAAGGTTGATAAACCGTAAAAAATCAAATCAATCATTACTCGTTATTGAACACACAGAACCCACTTAGAAGTTGGGTTGGTAGGCAATAGATTTTTTTTCTTCAAAAAACTATAGAATTTATCTGTAAAAAGGATAAGCAATTAAAAGAAAAATGGTACAGTGGATATAGGCTCGGAACGTATGGCACTTCACTAACTGACGTATATAATAGATAAAAAAAATTATGAGAAAGTGCACAGAATAGTAACGTGAGATTTGTTCTTAGCGAATGCTGGGCAATCTCACCAAAGATGAAAAAGAGACTTGAAGCAGCAGAAATATAGTTCTACAGAAAGATGCTGAGAATGCCATTGACCGAACATGTGAGCAACGACGAGGTTTTGGAGAAAAAGGAAACAAAACGGAAACTTATACCTAATGCCAGGAAGCGGAAGTTGAAATCTCTGGTGTACGTAATGAGGAAAAAGGGCTTGGAAAATCTGATACTCACAGGACAGATTGAGATCAAGTGAGACAGAGGAAAACAGCTCATAACATACTTGATGAGCAAATAGATGGTAGAGCAGGGTTTGGGAGCAATATAAAAAAGGCAAAGCATTAAGTTACAAGGAACAGAAGAATGTGGAGAACCACGAAGAAACACATAAAAGAAAAAGATAAAACGGATACTACACTTTCTCTACTGAGACTCTGTCGGCCAGATGATGGCTTTTCATTGACAGAACCTTTTTTTAAAAATCTTTTTTATCCAATTGGATATGCAATTCCTTTATTTTAATGAGTGGAGTAGATAGACTAAACTATCGCCCAGTTCACACACCACCCACGTCTATTGAACATGTGAAAAGGCTCATCCCTTGTTCCCTGTTTAGTATGTGGTTTCCGGCTTTCTCTTTTCAAATCTTTTCACTCTTACGTTACCGCCTTGCTCGGGGTGATATGATTAAAAAAAAACAGTTCTAAACCTTCTTTTGGATAACAGCGACAGCTTTCAGTTGAGCATACCAAAGAACATGGCTTACATTGTATTCTAGTGAACCAAAAACAATTCTAAACAAAAAAGTCATTTAAATTTTTAAAAAAATGGTAAAATAATAGTTAAAAAAAAAAACGACTAATAAGCATTCTAACAAGTCAGTCAAGTGCTGCTCATGATTCACGCTTAGGCGAACAAGTCTCTTCCGAGACATGACTGACTAGGCAGAAGGTTGTTATATACTTTCCGAGGTAGAATCCAATCTGTCCTGCTATTCAATCCAGAGAGGTGCAACAGATTCATAACTTAACTAAGGGTATTTACTCTTAATTTAATGCAACGAATTCAAATGAAATTCGAACTCGACTCTCCGATTATCTCGTTCCGAGCCGATATCCACTGCCTCACAATGCACATCCTTCTAAGTCAGTCAGTTAAGTGTCATACGTGATAAACGCTTGGGCGATCATGTCTCGAAAGAAACATAACAGAATGGGCAGATTTTATCGCAGTAGGTTTCCATTACTTTCTGTAGTGCCTAACCAAAATTATAGAACCTAGTCTGTCTTGTCATTTGACCCATAAGTGGAGACGGATTAATACCTTTTCCCAATGAGATTTGAGCGTAAGTAAATGCCACGAATTCAATTTAAATTTGAACTCGGTTCTCTGATTTCTCGTTCAGAGCCGATATCAACTGCACCACAACACACATTTTCTTACAAGTAAAAAGAGAACAAAAAAAGACAACAACAAAAAAAAAACTAAAAATTTATCTATCAGATCCACTTTTTCTTTGATCTTACTAATCAAGCTCTAAATGTCACCATATCCCAAACTCCAATCTAACGAGATATTTTCATCACATACTTGGAACTATAGAGTTTGTAAGTTTCTCTAATTTATTCGACCTGTTCTTTAGAAGCAACATTAAATGCTCGTGAGTTTCCTATTCTATATCACCCACATAATTTATTTTTGTGGTTTTGTTTTGTTTGGGGACCAATCTTTCCAGGTGTCAGTCTAACAGGCTAAGATCAGCTGACAGAAAGCAAATAGGCCTTTAAAATGAACTTACAGAGAAGCAAGAAAAGTCTTCATCGATGTTTCTGTTCGAATGACGTTCTGCCTATTTGGACCGGCAATTTGAGCAGATCACTTATCAAAACAATCAGTATCCTTTACTGGGGCCTTTCACAATTGTGTTGTGTGAGTCAGTGGACACGGTGGCTGGTGGGGTGTTGTTGGATGGGTAAAGGAAAACTTGCTATTCGCGGTTCCCTACCCCCGGGGGAAAGATAAGGTTATCGCAGTATAAAAGGGGATCATCCCGTCGTCTTAGCCGGCCCAATCAGACAAACAAACAAAGTAAAATAATAACATCAGCACCGTCAATAAACACGATAGAGTCATCAGTGGAGGTAAAGGAAGAGACAGAGAGGTGGGAAGAGACAGAGAGAAGAAAAGAAACTGGGAGAAGGAGAGAGTAAGGCTGGAAAGAGAGAGAAGGCGAGAAGAAAGAAAAAGGGTAGAAAAAGAGAAAGAGTGAAAAGAGAGAAAGAATAAAAAGACTATGTGAAAGAGAGAGAAATGGCAGAAAGAAAGTGAAAAAGAACGTCTTAGAGAGGGAGAGAGAGAAAGGGTGAGAATAGAGAAAGAGAAAAGGCAGGAAGAGAGAAAGAGAAAAACTAACAGAAATAGAAAAAGAGTGAAAAGTAAGAGAGACAAGGCAGGAAGAGAGAAAGAGAAAAACTACATGAGATTGAGAATGAGTGAAAAGATAGATAGATAGAAAGGGTAGGAAAAGAGAAAGAACAAGAACGACTGAAAGAAAGAAAGAAAGAAAGAAAGAAAGAAAGAAAGAACAGAGAGAAAAGAAAAGCTAGGAGTAGAGAGTGAGAGAAGAGACAGGAAGAGAGAAAGAGGGAAAGACTGAGGTAGAGAAAGTGCGAGAACGGCTGAGAGAGAGAGAGAGAGAGAGAGAGAGAGAGAGAGAGAGAGAGAGAGAGAGAGAGACGAGAGAGAGAGAAATGGGAACAGAAAAAGAAAAGCTGAGAAAGAATAGGGCTGAGAAGTAAAAGAGAAAAAGCAAGAAGAGAGAAAGAGAAGGCGAAAGACTGAGGGAGTGAGAGATGAGACAAAAGAGAGTGAGAGAGAGAGAGAAAGAGAGAGAGAGAAGGAAAGGGCAAGAAGAGAGATGGAAAGGATAGGAAAAAAGAGAAAAAGTGTGAAAGAGAAGTAGATAAACTGTATCTGCCTCTATATCCAGAACAGCAGGCAATTTATTTTTCCATGAGCCGTATCCCTTCAGGCCGTGGGTGAACTTGACTCTCTACAACCTCATAGCCCTTGTAAATTTTAGCAACATTTATCCCTTTGCTAAGCCTCCCATCCCGCATACTGCCATCTATTTACAAACGTCCACCAATTTTCTTTTATTCTTCTTGTCTTGGATGTGGTGATTTTCTAATCGCTGCTTAGATGTGGCACAAGGCCGAAAGTATAGGACACCCAGTGAGGATCGAAATCATTCCTCAATTGTAATAATTCTAGCGTGACAAGCCTACTAACCATTACATCAACTCGAGGTGCCCTTGCCTTCTATATGTTCCGTAAGTGTAAAATTCTCCAAGCCCTTTTTCCTCAGTAACTACCCAAGAAATTTCATTCCTGTTTCGGAATCAGAACCTGTGTTTTTTGTTTTCAATTTTCCATCCATAATATTTTCAACATCTTTCTGTAGAACTAAATTTCTCAATTTTCCTCATCATCTTTGAAGAAATTGTCTAAAATTCACTGCTATACAAACGGACAGATATTACAAAACAGTTTAAAGATTCCATTTTCTCTAAAGCTTCAGTCCACGGGATTCTCAGCATCCTTCTGTAGAACCACATTTGTATTGCCTCAAGTCTCCTCTTCATCTATGAAGAAATTGTCCAGCATTCACTGCCATACAAGGAAGAGATATTACATACCTGTTTATGATAGCAAGAGAAAGCGAGAAGAAATGATTTAGCATAAACGTCAAGAAAACCGAATGTATGGCCATCAGCAAAAATAAGAACCCAAAATGCCAACTACAGGCCGGGGAAACTGAAATAAACAAATAAATAAATTTAAATACATGGGAAGCGTGCTGACAGACGATGGAAAGTGTGACACTGAGATCCGAAGTTGCATTGGCATGGCTAAATCAAAACCAAACCAAAGGACTGAGAGACAGGAAAATCTCATTGGAAACAAAAAAAAAAAAAAAAAATAAGAGTGCTGGACTGCTATGTGATTTCTGTCTTTCTTTATGCCAGCTAATGATGAAGAATCTCCTCAAGAATGAAGGAAAGACTCGAAGCAACAGAAATGTTGTCCTACAGAAGGATGCTGAGGATACCATGGACCGAACATGTGAGCAATAACAAGAGAGGATTTAAACGAAAAAAAAAAATTACACTTAGCGTCAGGAAGAGACAGTTGAAGTTTCTGGAACGCGTAATGAGGAAGGAGGGTTTAGAGAATCTGATACTTACAGGACGGATAGAGGGAAAGAGGGACAGGGAAAAGCAGTGCGAAACATACTTGATGGGCTTAAGCAAATAGATGGCGAAGCAGAGTTTGGCAGAAATACCAAGAGGAAAAATATTAAGAGTGATAAGGGACAGGTGCAAGTGGACGTCCTTTATTGTCTACGTACTGAAGAAGAAGAGGTAGATGTATGTGAGGAATGATATTACATAACAGTTTTGTACACCTTTCTTTCTAACGAATTTTTCCTGTTTCTTAATACTTTGCTTAGCTTTTTTAATGCAACTTTTGCTACTCCAATAAGGTAATATTTAGATCTAGAAATGCATGTTCTTTTATAGGCAGCGTTCCCTCAGTACATATGCGATCATGGTTCTCCATCTTTTTCTAGTCATCCTAACCGTTGTCTCTCGAATCTATCTCTCAGTCCTTTTTTAATCATTTCACCTCAAGCAAGGCAATAAAGCCACTAACACACGGGTGGTTACTAAGTGCGAAAGAATATAGGAAAAAGATTAAAAAGATAACATAAAAATCTACCAGTCAACTATACGTTGAATATTGCTACCACATATGGTCTGGTGTTTCTGATATACACTACTGGCCATAATTATTAGGCCACCCCAGTTTTAAAAAAATGATGTATTTCATACTATTTTTAGTATTTATTGCCAAGTGGATAATTCTAAATGAAAATAGAATGGTTCTTTCGTTATTATTTCTTTGCAAAATGTTACACGACAGTCGGGAAGCCTTTTCTTCGGACAGCCAATAATAAGAAGAGACTAGCATGGGGAAGTGAGCACAAAAACTGGATACCAGAACAGTTCATTTGATGCACATGTTATTGTGCAGTATTAACAAAAGAACCATTCTATTTTCATTTGGAATTGTCCGTTTGGAAATAAATACTAAAAATAATATGAAATACATCATTAAAAAAATAAAAAACTGGGGTGGCCTAATAATTATGGCCGGTAGTATATATTTTAGAAATTCTTGATAAAATCCAATAAAGAATCTGCAATGTCATTGGTTCTGACCTGACTTCAGTTATTTTGCCATTGCTGTAACGTAACTTTACTCTGTTTTTTTTTTTCTAAATATGCATTCATGGTAATTGTTCTGAATAACTTTGCTCTATGGTATTTCTACTTAATGAATTTAAACGTAGTACTAGATTGGCAACAAGTCTCATATTACAGCTGAATTGGCTAAATGTAACCGTAAGTTCTTTGCTATAAGTTTATTTTATCGCATTTTCCGCCTGAGGAACTCTCTTCTGACCTCTTCCTTTCTAGCCAACTTTGATCTTCAAAAGTTTAACTGCAAAGTCAATCGTTAACTATTGTCTTCTTGATTTTTCTCTTTTGTTCTTTTATTGCTTTTGCTTCTTAATAATGTTGTTCTTTTTCTTATTCTTTCAGTAACACCCCCCATTCGTCTTAGTGGCTTTATTGTCTTTTTTCGGCTGAAATGATTTAAAATATGCATTTCCTTCTCAGTGAAGAAAAACTCTCAGTACCATTTTTACGTTAAGAAAATTTGCATTGACCTGAATAAATAATGATGCCTAGGTACAATACCTGATGATTACAAAAAACAGTGAAAACACTTCCTTCAACTTTTTTATACCATTCTATGCCTAATGCAAAGCCTAAGAATCTCTCAAGGTAGAGGGTTACTAAGTGAGGTTGTTGTAAGGGGTTAAATGGAGGAAGTAGGAAGTGTATATCATTAGGATAAATAGGAAAGATAACTGCTGACTCTAGGATTGAAGAGACTAATATCATAGTGTCTAGGGAAGCACTCTTTCAGGAGTCTGTTCTCAAAGAAGCTGTCCAAGAATGAATCAATCCTATAGATGTGACATTGTGAGTCACAGATGTGAAGGTCTGAATTGGTTGAACTAAGGATATATCACGTCGGTACCTTTAGCATGAAAATGAGCGTAGGTGAGCAACATTATGTCTGTAGAGAAAGGAGTTGTAGGGTAAAAGACAAGTTATCACCCATTAGCTGTATGCAGTTTTGACTTCTCCCGAAAGAAACATTATATTTTCATACTATACAAAATTTCAAGAATAGAATTGATGGATTTGTTCGAAAGATGGTAAAAACAGTAGAAGAAAGCAATAAACGTGCTAACCAACAATATATATATATATATATATATATATATATATATATATATATATATATATATATACACTCCCGGCCATAATTAGTAGGCCACTCCAGTTTTTTAAAAATGATGTATTTCATACTATTTTTAGTATTTATTGCCAAATGGATAATTCTAAATGAAAATAGAATGGTTCTTTTGTTATTATAACTTTGCAATATTGTACAAGACAGCCAGGAAACCTTTGCTTCGGCCAGCCAATAAGAAGAAGAGACTAGCATGGGGAAGTGAGCACAAAAACTGGACACCAGAACAGTTCGTTTGATGCACATGTTATTATACAGTATTAACAAAAGAACCATTCTATTTTTATTTTGAACTTGGCAATAAATACTAAAAATAGAATGAAATACTTCATTTTTAAAAAAAAAACTGTGGTGACCTAATAATTATGGCCGGTAGTATATATATATATATATATATATATATATATATATATGTGTGTGTGTGTGTGTGTGTCTTATTGTTGTCGCCTGAAAATATATATATATATATATATATATGTGTGTGTGTGTGTGTGTGTCTTATTGTTGTCGCCTGAAAATATATATATATGTGTGTGTGTGTGTCTTATTGTTGTTGCCTGAAAATATATATATATATATGTGTGTGTTTGTGTGTGTGTGTCTTATTGTTGTCGCCTAAATATATATATATATGTCTGTGTGTGTGTGTGTGTGTGTGTGTGTGTGTGTGTGTGTGTATGTCTTATTGTTGTTGCCTGAAAATTCACTGAATGAGAAATAACCAAAATGAATTAGTAAACTTTATAGCATCAACAAAATATAATACTCGCTAGCTCCGTGAAGTAGGAAAACACTGCTAGCAGTGAACTGATAGACAAAAATATAGATATAAATATATATAGCTGCATCCCTACTTGAGACAAAATGTGGCACAAGGCCTTTTTAATGTGGGTAATCCTATCCATATAGCCCAGGCAAAATTTTAGCCTACTTTTCCTCAGACAAGACTCTACCTTTCGGCGGAGACTTATCTGGGTTACTCTCCACACACAGGCAAAGAATCCAACAATGTCGGACTTGTGTCTGAGCGACTTTGATAGCTGGGCGGCAGTCTAGGGATTTAGCTGCCCCTTCACTTGAGACAAAATGTTGCCCAAGACTTTTTAATGTGGGTAATCTTAGCCATATATAAATTTTTGTCTACTTTTCCCCAGATGAGACTTCGGCAGGGCTTCGGCAGGGTTACTCTCCGCCCGAAGGCAACGAGTCCGAATGTGTCAATATATATATATATATATATATATATATATATATATATATATATATATGTATTTATTTCATGTGTAAATTCAATATTTTATATTTTAGAAATAGCTATTTCTACAGGCTCTTAGAGACCGTTTTCTCAACCTCAGCAAAACGTCTAATGAAGAAAATTTAGTGTAACCGGAAATAAAGGTTTGCTTAAAAAAGGAAAGAAAAAATGATAGGGGAAAGAGTGAAAAGTAGCACTAGCTTAGTTGATAGGATTTGGGGAAGGCAGGTTGCTTGACGAGGCAAAGGTAGACGATAGGAATAAACTTGAGAGTTATCACGTGCATAAAATTAAATTCTAACCACTATCAATAAACTAAAAATTAATATAACTATTAAATAAGAAGGGAGTTAATAAATACTCTATTAAAGAGGTTTAATCTATTTCTATGTCGACACTTGCTAACCAACTCATTAATTTGATTATAAAGTAAATTTTGATTATTACATTTTAATATCCTTATTTCTTCTACTAAGCACTGATTATCACAGAGACACTTGGAAGAACGTGCAGAGCCTATGAATTTCCAACCTAGTTATGGAGTCAGACTTTCTTCCTTTAGTTTCCAACACTTTCGGGAAAGACTGTTTGAAATATATATATATATATATATATATATATATATATATATATATATATATATACATATATATATATTAGGAGAGAGAGAAAGTGACAGTGAGAGATAGAGAGATTAAATATGGATCGGAATCCGGCAGAAGGATAAGATAAAGAACAAATAGGAAGCATTATTATACTTGATTTATGAACGTTTTCTATTTTTCTTTAACTTCTCATATCGACTGGCCGTCTGTTCTTCGTAGCCAAGTGGTAAGGCGTACAGGGTTAAACACTAGCTTCCTCTGCCCACAGGGAGGCAATTTCGATTCCTGCAAAAGTGCGCACATATTTTAAAGTAAACTCTTCGAACATTGAGGGTAGAAGGAGAAAATAAATTTCCTTTCTGATGTAACGAATATGTAATGAATATGCATACACCTTGGTTCCCCCCTCACAGTAATATCATTGGCTGGTGTCGGCCATAAATACAGACGAAGGCGATAACGGAGATAGGTCTACGTCTATTGACTACGCCTACGTCTCATCAAAATGCATACGGCTACGACGAGCACCGTCCATTATCGTTACTTGCTAGATTGTCCTACCCGGTTACATCCTACCCGGTTACATCCTACCCGGTTACAAAACCGTTTAGCTACTTTGAATAATATATATATATATATCCCTTTCCGGGACATATCAGTTGACGGTGAAGAATTCGGAACGACTTCGGAAGACTAAAAAACAAAAAATAATAATAAAGTTAACAAACACTTACTAACAAAAAACGTTAGAAAGATTCGTTCGACACTTACAGAAAGTAAGTTTTTCCTCATTTTTTGTTTTAATGCTTATTAATGAGGAATATTAAAAAAGGAAAAAAACTTGGACAACGCTTAGAGAAAGTAAGAAAGTGCCCCCCCCTCTTGTTTGAACTTAGAAGATTTTATTGTATACATAAATTGGAGCAAAAGTTTTTGTGGATACGTTTGCAGATTGGAACAAATTGCGGAATTAACTAAGGTGCTACAAGTCACTTTACAGCAACAACAACAACAACAACATATTCACCACAATTCCAACAACAACAACAACAACAACTTATGCAGCAACAAGAAACGTCTGAAAAGTTATTCAAACAACAGGAAAAAGACAATAAATCACTTTTGGAAGACGTATTATCAAGGATAACAAAAGAAACGGGTTCTAGATTTTTCTGCAGAAAGAATTTGAAATTCACTCTCTGAATTTAATTACAACTCCGACAGTGTTTCAAAGTTTCTGGCTTATTTTCGTCGATTTGAAACAATATTTACGAAAAGATGTGAACAATGTTCAGACGAGGAAAAAATCACTCAATTGTTGCAGGAATTGGGGACAGAAGAAAATACAAAATACGCGAATTTAATCCTCCCAAAGAAGCCAGAAGAAATTACATTCAGCAAAACAGTAGAAATTTTATCGACAATTTTCGATAAAAGTGTATTTCATACACGATACAAATGTCTAAATATCATAAAACAAGAGGATGATGATTTTGTCACTTATGCAGGTATGGTTAATGCACAATGTGAGGCGTTTAAATTGAAATAATTATCAAGTGACATGTTCAAGTGTCTAGTTTTTGTGCAGGGGCTAACGACACCGAAGGAAAAAGAAATTAGATCAAGAATATTCACTAGCATTGAACAGCATCCGAAGATTACGTTACAAAAAGTAACGGAAGCATGTCAGCGACTTATAAACATAAAAAAAGATAATACTCAGATTGAGAAGAAAATTTCACGAGTACAAACGGTAAGACAACAGAAGTGGATACAGAAGAAAGAAAGAAAAATAATAGTTCGTGTGGAGAACAGCATATAAAGAAGGATTGTTTCTTTATGGATAAGATATGTTTTAATTGCGGGCGTGTAGGCCATAGAGGTTCTCATTGTCGGGCAAAACAGAGAAAAGTAAAAGCAAAGTCACAAACAAAGATGAATGTAGTTTTGTCGAAAAACGAAATTGAGGGGGGGTAAAAGAAGAAAATACCTCAATATAAAAATAAATGGGCAGACCGTAAAATTATTACTCGATTCAGGAATTGATATCTCGGTAATAAACGAGAAAATATAGAAAAAATCAGTTACCCACCGGTAACCAACACAGACAAAATTGCTCGTGAGGTGTCAGAAAAAAGACTTAAGTTTAAAGGTGAATTAAAATGTAACATTTCGTTCATGGGAAAAATTCACAAATCGAAAGTGTATGTGCTCCCTGGTTCAGTAAACCTCTTTGCTTTAGACTGGATAGTATTGTTTAACTTATGGGAATTACCGGTAAATGCGTTTTTGTAACAAAGTTAGCGTCATAGAGAACGATAAGATGAAAAAAACAAAAAGATTTATTACGGATTTGAAAAACGAATTACCTCGCGTCTTTTCAAATGGATTAGATCTGTGCACAAAAACAGAAGTCAACTTCAAATTGAAAGAAAATTTTAAATCGATTTTTAGACCAAAGAGAAAAGTACCATTTTCGGTACTAGACACAATAAATGAGGAATTAGAAAGGTTGGAGAAATGTGGCGTAATTTTGAAAGTTGATTACTCAGATTGGGCGTCTCCAAACGTATATATAAAAAAGAAAAAACGAAAAATCAGAGTGTGTACTGATTTTTCGACAGGTTTAAATGACTGTTTAAAAGACCATGGGTACCCTCTACTGTCTCCTAAGAATATATTCACTAAATTAAACAAAAGTAGAGTGTTTTCAAAGAATATTTGCCTTCAAAGAAGCTAGGTCATGCCGATGGGTTATCAAGATTGATATCTGAATATACGGAACCATTTGAAAAAAGATTATAGCGGCGCTAAGAGGCAAAAGTGAATTGTAGAGTCTGGTATGCAACATTATTAGAGAATTACCAGTTACGCTAGAAGATGTGAAAAAAGCAACAGAGAACGATGATTTCATTAAAAAAAAAATGAAAAAGCAAGTCTGGTTGATCGAGAAATCTAAAAAAGGAATTAGAGTGTCACCGTTTTCAATCTGCGATCAGGTATTACGATACGCACATATAGTTTTAAATGCCGGGTACTCTGCAAAAGAAAATTCTGAAAGAGTTTCATACTGGCCATCCAGGGATTTCGAGAATGAAATCTCTAATGAGAAGCTATACTTATTGGCCGAGAATGGACCAAGACAGAAAATTTGGTGAAACAGTGCAGAGGATGTCAACTGGTAGCAAAGGGAACCACCGGAAAAGATTCAAACATGTCCCAAGACAGATGGCCCATGAACGCGATTGCATATCGACTATGCAGGGCCCATGAATGGATCTTATTACCTAATTATTGTGGACAGTTTCACTAAGCAGCCAGAAATTGTTAAGTGCAGACATCGGACTGCAACAAATAAAATAAACGCACTTAATAATATTTTTAGTCGCTTTGGTCCCCTAAAACTTTCGTCAGTGATAACGGTACGCAGTTTACGGGAAGAGAATTCAAGGAATTCTGTTCGTCATTCTTTATTGATCACGTGAGAACGCCAGTTTATCGTCCATAATCGAATGGACAGGCGAAAAATTCGTGGACACCTTTAAACGAGCGTTAAAGAAAAGTCAAGGCGTAGACACGAATAAAAGAAATATTCAGAAATTTTTGGCACTATATAGGATCACGCCAAACCCGAATGCGACCTCAGGATTATCGCCAGCAGAGTTAATGTTTGCGAAGAAAATACACTCTCTCTTCGACAGGCTGTTGCTTAGTCCGACTAAAATCTGTGAAAAAAACAAAACAAAAAAAAAACCAAAAAAAACCAAAAAACAAAAAAAAACCAGATGACTAAAGCGTATAAGCCAAGTAACAAAGTTTTTTTCAAGAACTTTAGGACTGGAAAAATGTTTTGGGCAGAAGGAATGATAATCTAAAAAATTGGACAGGTCATATATGACATGAAAGGGGAAGAATTTTGGTGCAAAAGACATTGGAATCAATTGAGACTCAGACACACTATAGACATCACGGAAAATACCGAAGAAATTCCAATGGAAGTCCTGTATAACATTTTTGAAATTTCCGTTCCAGCAAGTCAAGATTCACCAATGGAAGTATTCCCGACCTCAAGGCCAGAGGTACTAGTGTGTCAAACGCCAACCCGGAAGAGAGGATTGAGGCGAAAAAGACTTTGGAAAAAAGTCAATCGATTATGTCCAGACCCTAAAAAGAGAAAATATCGAAGCTAAATTGTCACGGGAAAACTTAGCTCATGGGGAAGTGATGTAATGAATATTTAATGAATATGCATACATCTTGGTTCCCCATCACAGTAATATGATTGGCTGGTGTCATAAACATAAACTAAGGCGAGGACGAAGATAGGTCTACGTCTATGGATCTACGTCTTTGGTTTACGTCTATTGACTACGCCTATTGCATAAGCCTACTTCTCAGCATACTGCATACGACTACGACGAGTACCGTCCATTACTGCCACTTGCTAGATTGTCCTACCCGGTTACATTCGCCAAAACCGCTTAGCTACTTCAAATAATATATATATTCCGTTCCGAGACATATTGCCTTTTAATAAACGGTAGCTCCCTCTATTCTAAGGGACGCAGGTTCGATTTCTGTCAAAGATTACAATTTTTTCTTTAATAAGATTTCTCAAGCACATTTAGAATGGCAGGTGGTGAAAATAAATAAATATACTGATCAATAAATAAACGGAGCGCCTGCTCCAATACGAGTATAATTAAAAATAAGGTTATAGTGATAAACATATATATATATATATATATATATATATATATACAAAAGAGTTTCGTGAGATCACTGTCATCTTGTTTTCACTCCTTATGGCTATAGCCATAAATTCGAAGTCGGCATGAATCTGCTCAGTTAAAAAACAAAATCTTTGTATTCATCAATGCTCTATCTTCACCCCGATATCGAGCACTTTACGATAAAAACCATGCTTTTTAAAATACATTTTATCACTGAAAAAAGCAACAATCTTGGCGCTAAACATTATCACAATTAAAAAGTATATATATATATATATATATATAACCATTGATTACTTAGTAATGTATATATATATATATATATATATATATATATATATATATCCATTGATTTCTTAGTAATATATATATATATATATATACATATATATCCACTGATTCCTTAGTAATTACTTACTTTCCGGATTTGAAAAAATGAGCGGGTATAGACATTCAAGAAGATCTGAACCTATGCATTCTTCAAAAGAGTCGTTGAACTTTTACTGGATGCTAAGCTCTCCATGTCCGAACCCTTCATAGGCCCTCCGTATCAGACGGTGATTGTTCCCTACAAAGGCAGGCGCAGGTTCAAGCTCTGTTGGAGAGAACATTTCCAGTATTAAGTCTCTTAAATGTGCCGACCTTTAAACATAATTAGCACCGTTTAAAAAGACACGGTGTCTACTCAATAACAAATAAATGTAAATTATTTATACGTATTTTATCAATCACGACATGGATTGTACGTAATTAAATTTGGAATCGAACGTGCAATATTGCTGTATAGAGAAAGTGTTTAAATGTAGCGATTGATAGGGAAAGACACTTGATTTTGAAGGGCGTACAGTTGGGATTGAACGTATTTAACAAACTATCAGTCAGATGCTAGCAGTACGAAAGAAAGCGAGTGACAAGCCGACGGAGTCTGAGCGTCACTCGGCACGTCTTAATTCAGAATCCTGTGAGCACGACGGAGACAGCGAAAAACACTGCACCTTCAACCATTATAATGTTCCCGCTTTTTTGCCACAATGGCCACACACCCCTGAATTTGGAGGTAGGTAGAGCCCTACTCTGTTTTTTTTTTTTTTTTTTTACGTCCTTTTTTTTCACTGTACATATATGTTGTTTTCTTTTTGTTTTTTTGTTTTTTCGCGTTTTGTCTGCTGCCGACTACTGTCAGCAACGCGAAAGAATGAGAGATACAAACACCGGCGACCAGAGAGAAACGACAGAGGATTAGACCAGTAATGTGGCATCTAAAGACGAACATGTGTTATACATGCCTACCTCCATATATATATATATATATATATATATATATATATATATATATAATCAATGGATATATATATATATATATATATATGTGTGTGTGTGTGTGTGTGTGTGTGTGTGTATGTGTGTGGAGAGAGAGAGAGAGAGAAGGGGGTGTAAATAAGGATACACACAGAGAAAGAGCGAGAGAGAGAGTGTGTGTGTGTTTGTGTGTGCGTGTCTGTGTGTGTGCATACGAGTGACTGCTGAAAATGGCATAGCGATATATAAATCTTTATATATCAAGGACAAGTTCGGGGGAAGATTTTTCATATATATATATATATATATATATATATATATATGTGTGTGTGTGTGTGTGTTTAGGCAGCATGTCTTCATTCAAACATGTTTCATTACATAATATCAACATGTTAGGTCTATTTATTTTTATAATACCCTTTCCCAGTTCTTTAATTATTTTCTTGATGTTAATTTGAAATTGATTAAGGAACGTGCCGTAGTTTTTGCTAACCCAAGTACTTTCGGTCTCCTTCGAGATCATCCGTAGGGGTGAATTGCGAAGACAAACCGAATGTAACAGGTATCGTTTTGATGGGGATTTTTCCAGACATGCGCCAACACGCTATGGTATAATTAGTTTAAAATTAAGAGTTGTGATGATGATGTTTTGTAAACAAGAACACCATCACAACAATCAAAGTTACATTAAATTTGTTATCGCAGTGCACTCCTGAGGATGAACTCAGAGGAGATCGAAACTACGTGAGTTAACAAAAAACAGGGCATTTTCCTTGATGAATCTCAACTTAAAATCGAGAAAATAATTAGAGAAACAGAAAGGATTATACTAAAAATAAATAGATATATTATGTCTATATTACCTAATGAAACATGCTGGAATATATATATATATATATATATATATATATATATATATATATATATTTCATAGCAATTAATTTTACATTAATGCACTTAGGCTTCACAGGAATACAGATTCGATCCCCCACGAGAGGCACATTTTCTTTTAGACTTCCAGTTACCCAATCCAGTATGTTTTAAATTCACTTTTTAAGAAAATAGCAAATATAACGGTATTGTAAAAAAGAAATTTGGTCGTTCATTTATACATTTGTATTAACGTACAGGAAATTATCCATATTTTATTTCCACGGACACTCATGAGATTCAGTGACCACGATAATGGAGTGGATTGACGAAGTTTTCACGTACAATGTATATATATATATATATATATATATATATATATATATATATATATATATATATATATATATATATATATATATATATATATATATATATATATATATATATATATATATATATATATATATATATATATATATATATATATATATATATATATATATATATATATATATATATATATATATATTTGCTTAAACATTTATTTTTAATCGATACGCGTATTTGAGTAGATATTCTGTTTTCAATCAAACAGTATATTTATATATTTATTTCTACCGACCTGATCATTTATGATTAATTTTCTTACGTATATGTGTCTCATTCGGCAGGATTCGAAGCTGCGACCTCTATCAACATAAATATGTCGGTTTTTAAAAGCATTTCGTTAATTTTCGAGATTTTCTTTTACATTGTGTGTGTATATACATATATATAGATATATATATATATGTGTGTGTGTGTGTGTGTGTGTGTGTGTGTTTGTGTGTGTGTGTTTTATTTATATGTATCTGTATATATTTATATATATAGATATATTGAACGCAGTCTGTAGGACTGATGATGGTGTCCAGTGTTATATATATATATATATATATATATATATATATATATTTGTGTGTGTGTGTGTGTGTGTGTGTGTGTGTAAAATAAAGAATAAAGAATAACGAGGAAACGTGTATCAATTTAACAAATTTCACTTTTATTAAAGCTTCGTCAGATACCTAGAAATTAAATACAATAAAGAGACAGTATAGTGGTATGTTGGATGTGCATTGTGGTGCAGTGGATATCGACTCGGAATGACAAATCGGGCTGCCGACTTCGAACTCCAGTTGAATTCCTTGCATTCACTTACACACAAATACCCTTGGGGAAAGGTATTAATCCGTCTCTTTCCTCCAGTTTAACCCATAATAGGACAGATTGGGTTCTATAGCCTTGGCTGTCAACCAGTCTACCGCAGAAAGCAAGGGCAGCCTATTCTGTCATGTCTCTTTCGAGACATGATCGTCCAAAGCGTGTAACACGTATGGCACTTAACTGACCGACTGATACGAGTATGTTATGATTTGGGGTTAGTTATATGTCACGTATATTAAAGCAATAGAAAACTTTTTAATGTATAGACATTAAAGTCTACACTTTATCTTCCAAAATATTCCACGCACATGCATTTACTAATTATCTATTACTTTAGTACACGTGACACTTAACTAACTCCAAATCACAACATACGAATATCTTTTTGTTGTTTCACTTTTTCCCTCTTTCTATGAAGAAGCTTTTTATAAAAATGAAACATGTTACATTCACTTCAGCCGTACGTGGTACACGCTTGGGCGATCATATGTCGAAAGAGACATGACTGTCTGGGTAGAAAATTTTCCCTCAGTAGGTTGCCCTTTCTTTTTGATCTTTTTTTTTTTCCTTTATTCTATCATCTTGTCGGATTTCGTTTCATATACACTACCGGCCAGAATTATTAGGCTACCCCAGTTTTTTTTTTTAATGATGTATTTCATACTATGTTTTAGTATTTATTGCCAAGTGGATAATTCTAAATGAAAATAGAATGATTCTTTTGTTAATACTGCACAATAACACGTGCATCAAATGAACTGTTTCGGCATTTTTTTTGTGCTCTCTTCCTCATGCTAGTCTCTTCTTCTAATTGGCTCGCCAAAGCAAAGGCTTCCTGGCTGCCTTGTAAAATTTTGCAAAGGAATAATAACCGAAGATCCATTCTATTTTAATTTAGAATTATCTACTTGGCAATAAATACTAAGAATAATATGAAATACATCATTTTTAAAAAATGTCTTGGCCTAATAATTTTGGCCGGTAGTGTGTACATATAGATAGATAGATAGATAGATAGATAGATAGATAGATAGATAGATAGAATGAATGAATCAGTTTGGGATAGATAGATAGATAGATAGATAGATAGATAGATAGATAGATAGATAGATAGATAGATAGATAGATAGAATGAATGAATCAGTTGGGATAGATAGATAGATAGATAGATAGATAGATAGATAGATAGATAGATAGAATGAATGAATCAGTTTGGGATAGATAGATAGATAGATAGATAGATAGATAGATAGATAGATAGATAGATAGATAGATAGAATGAATGAATCAGTTTGGGATAGATAGATAGATAGATAGATAGATAGATAGATAGATAGATAGATAGATAGATAGATTGAATGAATCAGTTTAGGATAGATAGATAGATAGATAGATAGATAGATAGATAGATAGATAGATAGATAGATAGAATGAATGAATCAGTTTGGGATAGATAGATAGATAGATAGATAGATAGATAGATAGATAGATAGATAGATAGATAGATAGATAGATAGATTGAATGAATCAGTTTGGGATAGATAGATAGATAGATAGATAGATAGATAGATAGGTAGATAGATAGATAGATAGATAGATAGATAGATAGATAGATAGAATGAATGAACTCAGTTTGGGATAGATAGATAGATAGATAGATAGATAGATAGATAGATAGATAGATAGATAGATAGAATGAATGAATCAGTTTGGGATAGATAGATAGATAGATAGATAGATAGATAGATAGATAGATAGAATTAATCAGTTTGGGATAGATAGATAGATAGATAGATAGATAGATAGATAGATAGATAGATAGAATGAATCAATTTAGGATAGATAGATAGATAGATAGATAGATAGATAGATAGATAGATAGATAGATAGATAGAATGAATCAGTTTGGGATAGATAGATAGATAGATAGATAGATAGATAGATAGATAGATAGATAGATAGAATGAATGAATCAGTTTGGGATAGATAGATAGATAGATAGATAGATAGATAGATAGATAGATAGATAGATAGATAGAATGAATGAATCAGTTTGGGATAGATAGATAGATAGATAGATAGATAGATAGATAGATAGATAGATAGAATGAATCAGTTTGAGATAGATAGATAGATAGATAGATAGATAGATAGATAGATAGATAGATAGATAGATAGATATTTGTAAGATATGTTAATCTTACAGATTGACTACTCTGGGTTCGGTTCGAAATCCTACCAAATATCACCAGAAGAAGGCCGGAGCGTACAACGTTGTGACCGTCACAATAAAGAGGCGGAGAACAGGTCGAACAATGTCAACAGTATACATACCTAAAATACTTCATCTCAGAAATATAGAGAAATATTCACTGATTTAATATTACTAAAACATTTGATATTACTAAAATATTTACATGTTCATGTGGACTGCAACATTTTCTTTTGCAATTCATTTTTTAATTAATTAATTGATTAATTAAATTTTGGCATATGTGGTCAGGAATTCTTTGACACCTGCACTTATCTACATTTGTTACTTTTAGCTATTTTTGTTAAGAAGATTTTCCGAGTTCTTGACGAACACATCGCAACTATATATATTTAGTCCCTGGTGCCCTTTCTCTCTGCAATTCAATAGTTTATTTTTAATGAAACGCTTCTATACAGTAGACAAAAAAACTTTTTAATACTTAGCATCCTTCACAGTTAAAAAATTCTTAAAAAGATTTCTTTCTGGAAAATTTTACAGAATCTAATGTCCCTTGTCTCTCTGCCAAAACCCAATAGTTTTATATATTGTCTTCTGTAAGAGTGCATGAAACGAGACATTTTTTAATGTGTCCTGTCTCTTCAAGACGTGAGCAATTATAGTTCTCCACAACTTCCTAACCTTTGTAGGTTTTAGTTATATGTATGTTCTAATTTTTTAACTATAATTTTCATTCTCTTTTCTGCCATTTGTTTACACAAATTTCTTAGGTATATCGTTAATTCTCTGTGTCTCTCTTGCCTTCAGTATGTTCTTGTGGGTCTCAGATTCTATGCTTCTTTCCTTATTATTTGTCCCCATTTTTTTTTGTATTTTAAGTACATATGTTCTTTGTACTTCGATTTTTCTTAAAACTTCCTCATTGCTCACATGTTCATTGTTCAAACGGTATTTTCAGCATCTTTCTGTAGAAACACTTCACAAGTTTCCTCGTTAGTTGTCCACCATTCACTACCATGTAAGAAAAATTATACAGCAGTTCAGCATTCTTTTATTTTTTCTAACACAATTTCCTTGTCTCTTAATACTTTAACTTTTGGAAGGCATCTTGCGCTATTTAAATCTTACAATACTAACTTTTTCCTTTTGCCGAGTCTTCATTTAAGAAATAGGAAAACTTCCAATCTACAAGATGATCCTCGTCACCCCGACATCATCTAAGAATTATTAGAAACCATTTTTTGGCGTTTCATGAGTTCACAACTATTTTACATTAACTGATGTTACTCGTCGCTACGGTATCACCGAAAACATTTTTATTAAGTTTTACCTGATATAAGACATGGAATAATATTTTTGCATATTGCTAGTTACCCCACCATCATCCATGTGAATTTTGCAAAGCTTCCTTTGCATGAAATTACAACAATTTTATGGTGCCGAGTGATTCGTGTTGTCCCATCACTATTCAAGAGTGTGTTGTTTTCTTTTTTATTTTCAACCATTTGCAGTGACTGGTATTTCTCGCCATACCTCCAAAATCAAAAAAGTTTTTAGAAAATTTATGTTATAGTGTAGGACTCAGCGCACTACATGCTCTCCCCTACAACAATGACAATGGACTGCTCCTACTTAGAAATATGGAAAGTAGCCACATTAATGTAGGAGTTTACGAGTAGTAGATTTACTCAAGTTTTCCTTTCAGTATATGTGTATTTAGTAAACCTCTTTGTTTTCCCATATCTAGTTTTCTGTTCCTTTGATAATCTCACTAACTACGGTCTTCATAATTCTTGGTTTATTTTAACAAAGACAAAATTGTAACACTTTAAAAATACAACCACAATAATTTGTCTAAGGCTGGCGTTTCTAGCAGCTTCAACAACATTTAGCAGTGCTTCTTCAGGTTTTGCTAGCACAAAAACTCAAGCGTTTTTATATACCTGTTGTTCAAATTGGCCGACTATCATCTAGTATTTTTGTTTATAATTCGTTTATAACCCGAGAAAACAATTATTTTTCAGTATCTGGTGTAAATTTGTAACTTTTTCTCTCCGACCCTGAAAAGGAAAATTTAGTGGATGTTACAAAAAAACAAAAAAAAAAACAACTGTCTTATCCACAAGTCTGGCATGTTGCGTCTACCCATGTACCATTTTAATTTTGTTCATGCCATAGCGATTCGACTGTTTTTTTTTTTCTCGGGTGTTCAAACCATATCGGTAAAAAGATAATACGCTACGTGGTAAGGAAAAAAAGAGACCTATCCCTCTTTATACCTGATAAAAGTCGAAAATTCGCCACAACAGGGTAGATAACCCGGTCGCCGATCCCTCCTATGACTCTGCTTAAAAAACGGGCTTATTAACCTGAATACCCGCAAAAGCCAACCTATTACTACTTGATCATCACAGGGAAAACTTTGAATGTGCTCTTAATGTAGATCCTTGTCTTGAAAGTTTGCTGGGCCCCAAGATCATCTTTGGCGGAACAATGGCTGGCTCCTTGTACCTTTCCAGGAAACACGTGGTTCCTCCCTCCATGTTTTACCTTTTCAAAAGTCAATTTGAAGCAAAATGGTAGCTTCTATATCTGGCAGGGGTGGGGGCTTCTATCACTACAACTATGACATTTTCAAATCTAGGGTCAACTGTTATCTATCGTACAAATCCCCATAATATGCCCTTCTTACTTCGTGACAATAACCTCATTAACCCTCTACCTAAAGCAACTCTTTGGTCTTCTATAGTATTAACAATGCACTTTTTCTTATCGGCGTCTACTCGAAATCTACAGACGGGACTCTCCGAGATTACAACATGAGAATATTTTTTTTTCTTCATACGAGATCACAACCATTTAACATTGCCTATTGTTACTCGTCAACATGCTAGCATTCAATAATTTTACGAAGTTATTTTTATTAATATGAGGCTAAAGTTATTTCACCATGTATTAACAACATCATCCGAGATCATGGTAGAACAGATTTTTACTCAGGGTTCATATGAATTGACTCCCTAACCTTTGAAGATCCGAGATATGAGTGGGTGATTTCGACATGTCACGCATGTCGGCCGATATATGCAGAGCTGCAGGAAACTTTGGAAAGAGACGTATTATGGGTAGATATATAAACACCCACTCTAGCGATAAAGGCATAGTGTCTCTTCGACATGCCAGATGAGAATTAAAGAGCACGACTATAGCACAGAAACTCTGGCTGATGATTGATGAAATCACGATCAAGTCTCGTTTTATCATTTGGTCAACACAAACGAGACTTTATTACACAGAGTACTCTTAGGAATAAAGACAAAATGAAAACACACGTTCTCACGCTGACATTAATTAACGAAGTTCGGAGTGAATAAAAAAATGATTTTACTTATGAAAGACTGAATCTCATATTCTTATTTGTCTTTACCTAAATTCAATTGACGAAAAGGTCTGTAAAAATACAATAACTTTTCAAACATTCACACCAGGAATTACTAGAGTTCTAAATCGAAATTAATGTCAATAAGGAAAATTTGTCCAAACAATAATTGATCTGTGATGGTCACAATGGCTCAATATAAATAGTAAAATATGCTTTGCTTACAGTATGGTTTGGTTTATTTTGTTTTACGGCATATTTACACGTATGTGTTAAGTCTTGTCCGTCTAACACCATGGTTCCCAGCCCCGGGGTAAATTACCCCAGTGGGGTAATGAGCCCATATTTTGTGGGTAATGGATGTTTGGTTTGGGAAGAGACAATCAGCTTATAATTTCACACTGCGTCCTTGGAATGAAGACCAAGAAACGTAGCAGACTCAACGTGGCAAACGACGCCCGAATAGCCCTTTCAGTCACAAAGCCAAGAATAAATAAACTGGCACTGGCACAGGCAATACAAGCTCAACACTCACATTAAGAATCACGGCTAAGTTACGGCTACTATACCTCTGATTATTATAGATTGGTATTATTGTATTGAATATTTTCCATTAACTTTGTCTGTTTTGATGTTTGAAAGTATAATTCCTTCTTTTCCTATATTACGGGTATTTGTTCATTGGAGTAATGGATAATAGTGAAATTGTATTTTGGGGTAATCGCAGCAAAAAGGTTAGAAACCTATGATCTAACATAAGGCGCTTTCACCGGCTTCCGTGGTTCGCTGCTGCTGCACGTCGTCCGCCGTTTTGCTGCTGTTGTTGCCGCCGCCGAACGAGCTGACTACGACATCGCCGCCGCGAAGCACAGTCGAAAACCACGATGATATCGAGTTGGAACGACAAATCGGGAACAGAGTTCGAATTCCATTTGAATTCCTAGCATCCACTTACGATCAAATACCCTTGAGAAAAGTATTAATCCATCTCTTCCCTCCAGTTATGGATTAAATAGTAGAACGGATTGGGTTTTATAGCCTGGACTCGCAACCAGTCTACCGCAGAAAGTAATGGCAACCTACTGCGGAATAAACTTCTGCCCAGTCAGTCGTGTCTCTTTCGAGACATGTTCGCCCAAGGGTGTATCACGTATGGCACTTAACTGAACATCAATGGGCTAATTAATGCCGGTAAGATATATAAGAATAGAATATGTATTCTTTGTAAGAAATAAGTTTGTAGATAAGATTTCATTGACGTATTTTTGAAGGATGGGTTTTGTCGAGCGTCAAATGTAATGATAGTATTTTTTCGAGAATGTATTGCTGGTAATTTTTTTTCAAAAATGTATTACTGATAACTTTTTAAAAATGTATTTCTGGAAATATATATATATATATATATTTCTGGTAATATATATATATATATATATATATATAGATATATATATGTATTTCTGGTAATATATATATATATATATATATGTGTATTTCTGGTAATATATATATATATATATATATATATATATATATACATTTGGGATCACCCAAAGACACTTTTAAGACCAGATGATTCAATCTCATTTAAAATTTTAAAAAAATTTAACAAAATGTACAAAATTGAATAGCCACGTGTGGAAATTGAAATTAAATTATGAAAAAGACCCAATCATAACGTGGAGTATAGTGAAAACTTACAACGGTCGCAAAACTGTAGACTGTGCCAAGAAAAAAAGTTAGCGATTATGCTATTCCCAAACAAAAATGAATTATTGAATGAAAAAGCAGAAATTATGACTAAGTGTAACCATAGCATAAAACACCTATGAGGTTCATACAACCGTGGATGAAAATGTTATAATTTCTTCTAATTTAAAAATTGTGCTTTCAAAAATTCCCCGTTACGTGAGCGTTCAAAAAATCTCCGTTACGTGAGCGTTCTTAAATAAAAAAAAGGTAAACGGTAAAATCAGTTATTGCAAATCGCCTGAAGACACCACATGGTAGAAACCTAGGCCACGTAATAAATCGTTTATAAATGAAGAATATATATGGCAACCAGTCTACCGCAGAAAGCAATAGCAACTACTGGAAAATCCTCTGCTATTCATGTCTCTTTTGAGCGTGTATCACGTATGCCATTTAACTGACTGACCTAAATTTCATAGTCATCTGGCCAATATCGACGTTTTTTTTTTTTATAAAACTTTGCATGACACAAGATAGCAGCAGTTTTACAATCACTAGTCTTTTTAGTCGTCTAGTCACTAACCTAGAATTTTATAAACCCATCTTTGCGACGAGATCATGCGTTGTGGTGCAGTGGATATCAATTAGGAACGAGAAATCGGGGAGCCGAGTTCGAATTCCAGCTGAATTCCTTGCATTCACTTACGCGCAAATACCCTTGGGAAAAGTATTAATCCGCCTCTTCCCTCCAGTTATAGATTAAATAACAGAACAGATTGGGTTCTATAGCCTTGGCTAGTAACCAGTCTACCACAGAAAGCAATGGCAACCTACTGCGGGATAATCTTCTGCCTAGTCAGTCATGTCTCTTTCGAGACATGATCGCCCAAGCGTATATCACGTATAGCACTTAACTGAATTGGTTCAACTAATCTCCCAATCAACTTCCCTGTGATTTTACAATGTTTTTCAGAACATTTTGCACTACCTGTTGTTTCTATTCAGTTGCACGTCCAAGTTGTTTTGTGGTGTCTTAAATAACTTTGTCAGATTGAGACATGCATGATGGGAAATCTATTTAGAAATATCTAAAATGCTCCCTGATACCAATGGTAAAAATATGCTTTGAACAAGCAAAACATTAAGGTATAGCCAAAGATCACCCAGCTTTGAACCTTATTGACTGGCGCTACAGATTCACAAACAAAGAACTGAGACAAATAACAGAAACAGCCTATCTTGTAGACTACCAACAGCATCAACAACTAAAATAGATAACACATGTAACTTGAAGAGAAAATAATAACATAATCTAAATGTTGACATTCTACACCACTTCCAATAATAGGTTAAGAAAGACCACTCCCTCCTCATGAGTAATGAAAACAGCGATAAAAGCTACTGGACCTTAGAAACTTTTGTTTCCTTAAAAAGAAGTGTTTTAAGAGAAAGATCTTCTAAATTTCGACCGAAAACAATGAATGCCAAATGTTTTCCTTATAGGGAAACGCTTAATACTATCTCTCCCAATACATTTTGTCTGTGCAGCGTCAACCGGAAGTTCTTACGACTTGCGAATCCATACAATCACATGTCGTATTTATCGGCTTATATAACTCACTTTTCTCTTCTGCTATAAAAGAAGAAATGAAAAAGAAAAAAAAACGCAGTGTTGCTTCCAATACACACTTATTACCGTCTGGATGAGGAACATTACATGCTTAAGTTGCATCTTAAAAACAGTAAGACACTTTCTCGACTGTAGGTGATCCAGAAAAACTCGTGGTATCAACAGGAATCTGAGCTACCCGTCCACACATTAATATGAGGATGCAGAAAGATGGAAGTCTATCTATAATTGTTGATTTTGTTTCAGACAACGCTATGACTCTTAAGTCGAAACTGCCAAAAATCAGACAAGCTAGTGGCAGATATAGAGAGAAAAACAGCAAGAACTCCTCGAAGAAGTAGTACAAGAAAAGTAGGAAGGAAGGACTAAGAAGTTAAAATGTGTGATCATTAGCAAAACGGACTGCCCGAAATGCAAGCTACAAAAGACGTCGGAATGAAGCAAGTAACGAAACTTAACTATCCGGAAAATATTATAAGAGACGATAAAAAAGATGTCACACTGAAATCCAACTTGGAATTGTTGCCGATCGAGCGGAAGGAATTGTGTTGGTTGGCATGTAATTTTTATAAATCGAAAAGAACCAACAAAAAAAAGTTGTTTGTTCTAATATGAACGCAGGTAATAAAATTATTTTATTTCACTATGAGCAGAGGAAAATAAGAGATCGCAAACCCAAAGCCGAAAATAAGAACGAATTCATATTTTATGGGCGTGCTATTTGATAACCAACCGGGTCAAATTGACAAGCGGAAACAGCATGACTAAGAGAAATACAATTGATGTCTGAGCTACACCTCCGATAAAAGTGAAAATTTAACAAAACATAGTTTTTGATTGTTGAAAAAACTTGTTTTGTGACGATTCAAAAATGAATAGGAAAGAAGAAAAACTAGCAAGAAAAACATTATGACCGCTGAATTGTAATGAAATATCAGTGCTTCTGTGTGAAACATCAGTGCTTCTCTGTGAAACAAATCAGTGCTTCTGTGTGAAACATCAGTGCTTCAGTGTGAAACATCAGTGCTTCTGTGTGAAACATCAGTGCTTCAGTGTGAAACATCAGTGCTTCTGTGTGAAACATCAGTGCTTCTGTGTGAAACATCAGTGCTTCAGTGTGAAACATCAGTGCTTCTGTGTGAAACATCAGTGCTTCAGTGTGAAACATCAGTGCTTCTGTGTGAAACATCAGTGCTTCTGTGTGAAACATCAGTGCTTCAGTGTGAAACATCAGTGCTTCAGTGTGAAACATCAGTGCTTCTGTGTGAAACATCAGTGCTTCTGTGTGAAACATCAGTGCTTCAGTGTGAAACATCAGTGCTTCTGTGTGAAACATCAGTGCTTCAGTGTGAAACATCAGTGCTTCTGTGTGAAACATCAGTGCTTCTGTGTGAAACACCAGTGCTTCTATGCGGAATATGAGAACAATGAGAAAGTTTTAAGGCAAAGAAAAACGAAAAGAAAACATACTTATAATCAGAAAGAGACAGTTGAAATTTCCTGGACACATAATGTGGAAAGAAGGCAAGGAGAATTTAGCACTCACGAAGCACACTAAAGTTAAGACGAAGCAGTGATTAATAGATAACAGATTAGTAACTGGAGAAATAAGAAGAATCAAATACTACTTAGATCAACGAATGATAGGAAGTGGTGGATGGTCATAGATTCTCAAGGACAAATCCCATAGAAGAAAAATATTAGAAAATATCAATTCATCTCAACATATCTGCCTGTGGGTTTATTTTCCTTCACCTCAAGAAAGTGAAAAATAACTAGAAAAGGATTCTCACCGAGTAAGTTCAGTGAGTCAAGTGCCATACGTGATACACGCTTTTAGGCGATCATGTCTCGAAAGAGACATGACTCACTGGGGAGAAGATTATCCCGCAGTAGGTTGCTATTGCTTTCTGTGGTAGACTGGTTGCCAGCCAAGGCTATAGAACCCAATCTGCCCTATTATTTAACCCATAACTAGAAGGGAAGTGACGGATTAATACCTTTCCTAGGAGTATTTGTGCATAAGTGAATGCAAGAAATTCATATGGAATTCGAATTCGGCTCTCCGATTTGTCGTTCCGGGTAAGTTCAGACATCGTAAATCGAATTTAATGTCAGGGAAGAACCTTTATTCTAAGAAATATTGATCCGTGGCCACCCCAAAATATAATGTGCTCACTTTAAGAGATCGGAAAGTGGGCTTTGACCTCATTGTGACACCAGTGACACAGAAGAGGTAACTGAATTAGAGGTTGGACCTACAATGCTTCCTCATATCCACAAGGTACAGAATCGGAACTACATTGATGTCTGTGGCTGCTCCCGGTATGTAAACAGGTGGTTGACTCAGTTGAGCTTAGGAAGTGCCCATGCGAAACAACCAAATAGCAGGAATGCGATATTAGCACATCACCCTAGTGGGGAACGCGAGAGTCTTTCAAATGCTCTCAGAAGATCAAAGTTTAAATAAAAACCCTAAAAGCCACATCCTATCACGCTGATATTATATGGGTGAATAAAAAATAATTTTACGTATGAAAGATTGAATCTCATATGCTCATTGGTCTTTACGTAATATACATTTCATAGACGAAAAGGTCTGTGAAAACACAATAACTTCCAGAACACTCATGCTAGGACTAACCAGAGACCTAAATCGAAATTATTGTCAATAAAGAAATTTCTTTCTTTCAACGAATTGATATGTAGCGATGACATTATATACTGAACTCAGTATAGATACAAAAATAGGCTTTGCTCATTGTGTGACACTAGAGTATCAGGAGAGATATGTGAATCATAGCTTTTATTTTAAAGATATCCTTATATTCATCCGGCACAAAATCGGGCCTCAAATGATATCTGTGACTGCCGCCAACATGCAAATAGTTAGTCGATGTAGATGAGCTTATGAAGCTCCCCTAAATAAACATTCCACCTTAGACAGGAAAATGAGAGTTTTTAACGAAAAATTAATTTCAAATAAAGTCCTGATAGACAGAACTTCTCATACTTAAATTAATTAAAGAATTTCGAGGGTGAATAAAAGAGAATTTTATGTATGAAAGATTGAATCTCATATTTCCATTGGTTTACATATTGGTAACGTCCAAGAAGAATTGAATATAGATAGTAAAATAGACTTTGCTCACGGTGTGACACTAGAGTATCAGAAGAAATAAATGAATCAGAGGTTTGACCAAAAAGGTGTTCTCCTATACACTAGGCGCGAAATGGAGCCTCAAAAGATATCTGTGACTGCAACATGTAAGCAGGTTGTCAACAGATGTGTACTCACGGGAGAAATGATTATATAAAGTAAGATAAGCGCCCTACACGAGGAAGGGTAGGCCAGAATATCTATCTAAACTTATTTCTAAATGAAACTTTGTCTCTGTGTGTGTGTGTGTGTGTGTGTGTGTGTGTGTTACCTATAGACTCCGAAACGGCTGAACCGATTTTCTTGAAAATTTTTACAGTTGTACTATAAGCGTCTGCCAGTGTTCTTAGCTAGGTTTTGTGTCGAGGTATCCCCGATAAACATCGAAAATCGATAATCGAAAAAATTGGGTTATAGAAGAAGTGGTCCGATTTTAATCAAATTTGATACACTCATAGACAAAGACATAAGAAACGATATTCAGAAGTTTCAAGGTTGCATTTCTTACAATAGTGCAGAAAATCGATAATATATACCGGGTCTGATCAAAAACAGATTCTCAACCCTTTTATTTTAGTTTTTGCTTCGTGTTTGGCTCTAAGTAGGTATAATTGTAGTTCTTAGTCTCAGCCATAATACCATTTCCTCAGAGGACTTATTTTGCCTTCAAAATTCAGTTTACGACAAAAAAAACTTATTTGATATCGATACCAGGAAATAAAAATTTGACTAACATTCCTTTTTCTTTCAGTCTACGGTTTCGCTTTAACTGGAAACAACTATTGCTTTTTAGTCTTTCGTGCCAACGTCCACGGGGTCTGAGTTCCAGGACCATGGATTAGTTTTAAAGCTTTCATTACACCCGAGCAACGCCGGGCTATACTGCTAGTCTTTCATATACTCGCGAGATCAACGTTCGAAGAAAGCATTCCCAAAAGCCATAAAGCATCACGCAGACATTAACTGAGGGGAATAAAAGATAATTTCCCGCATGAAAGATATATTAATGTATTCTGATTAATCTTTACAACGATGACGCTACATATTCATCCTACTTCCATCCAGATGACGTTTCGTTTCTTTATTCTTTTTGCTCTATGAAGAACTTAAAATTTAAATGAATGACTATTAGGGTTTGTACTGACAAAAATTAATTAGAAACGAAAATTGAACTTTTTTGGCAAAAATAAAGGTCTGGAGAAAGAAGGGTGCTGAATAGTCAACGAAGAATCTTATCCCAACAGTCAAATTTGCAGGCGGATCAATCATGATTATTGGCAAGAAAAGTTGGCAACGAGCCTCAAGTTACACTTAAAAACATTCAAGGAGGAACAGAAGTAAGTGGAATAAAAGTGAGTACAGATACAATTAGTTGTTCACTTCGTCGATATAACATCTTTTCGAGGACTCCAAGGGAAAAAAAACACTCAAGTAAAAACACGTTTTAGACTGAATTTTGCATTTTGCAAACGAGCATTGTATCAAACCTGCAGCCTTTTGAGAAAATGTACTTTGGTCAGACGAAACGAAACGAAACGAAAATTGAACTTTTTGGCAGAAACGCGGTGGCAAAGGTCTGGAGAAAAAAGAGTACTGAATATACGCCTAAGAATACTATCCCAACAGTAAAATTTGGAGGCAGATCAATCATAATCTAGGGTTGCTTTAGTGCCGAAGGTGTAGGGAATATTGAAATAATAGCAGGGATATTTAAATTTACTTCAGAGTGCACATTCACTGGGCTTGAAATCAAGGTGGATCTTTCAACAAGGCAACGATCGTAAACATACTGAAAAGCTTACAAAATCCTGGTTAAGTATAAATAGAATCAGTCAGTCAGTTAAGTGCCATACGTGATACACGCTTGGGCGATCATGTCTCGAAAGAGACATGACTGACTGGGCAGAAGATTATCCCGCAGTAGGTTGCCATTACTTTCTGCGGTAGACTGGTTGCCGACCAAGGCTATAGAACTCAATCTGTCCTGCTATTTAACCCATAACTGGAAGGAAGAGACGGATTAATACCTTTCCCAAGGGTATTTGCGCGTAAGTGAATACAATGGATTCAACTGGAATTCGAACTCGGCTCCCCGTTCCGAGCCGATATCCACTGTACCACGACGCACATCCTCATTAACTGACTGATAAATAGAATACATGTACTAAAATGACCAAGTCAATCTCCATAGATTTAATTGAAAATTTATGGAGAGAGATGAAACTGAGAATTCAAAGAAGGAACCCACAAAACCTGCATGAACTAAAGGAATTTTATCTTGAAGAATGGAAAAATATTAGCCAAGAAACATGCATGAAATTCGTAGGGGGACTAATCTAAACGCCTACATGTTGTAATTATCTATAACGTTTACGCTACGAAATATTAACCCTCTAGGGCCATTCGTATCATATTTGATACAGTATTTCCCTATAAGGAAACATTTGGTATTTCCCTATAAGGAAACATTTGGTATTCATTGACTGAGCAGTCAGTACTGCTTTCATTTGAAATTTATAAAATATTTCTCTTAAAAAATTTTTCAGGAAAAAATTTCTTTCAAGGCTTGTTTTCATACTGTATCAAATATGATACGAATGGCCCTAGAGGGTTAAGGCTTCTACTGGGCATAAAGTGGGGGCTCAGTTCTATATTGTTATGAAGTAATAAACAGATCCCCCACTAATTACTACTTAACCCTCTAGGGCCATTCGTATCATATTTGATACAGTATTTCCCTATAAGGAAACATTTGGTATTTCCCTATAAGGAAACATTTGGTATTCATTGACTGAGCAGTCAGTACCGCTTTCATTTGAAATTTATAAAATATTTCTCTTAAAAAATTTTTCAGGAAAAAAGTTCTTTCAAGGCTTGTTTTCATACTGTATCAAATATGATACGAATGGCCCTAGAGGGTTAATAGATGATTTAATAAATGTATTGTAAACTTTTGCGCTATTAAATATTGGTTTCTCTTATTAATATTTTTATTATTTTTTTTTAAATTTTGATGATTTGACTAAAGGCTTAAACATTAAATATTATTAGAAGTAAAAGTTTCATTAATTTCACTGTGATAGAAATAGCTAAAGTAACATTTTTTGTAATGTATCATAAATTTTTGCACGGCGCTGTAGATTAAAAAATTATCCTACTTTATTTTTCACGTTAATATTAGTTTTAAAACCCACTAAATAAAATTACAAGAACAGTTGGCTTCATAAGTTACGATCTATCTTTTTATACTATTGTTCGTGCTATACAAGGCCTAAGGAACACTCAAGGTAGAGGGTTACTAAATAAGGTTGTTGAGAGAGCGTAAAGGAATGAATATTATAAGGATAAGTAGGACAGATAATGATTGAGCCGATGCTTGAAAAACGAGGAAACATCTTCATGGGGACGAGGGCTTTCATTAATTCTAATGAAACTCTAAATTAGATTCTATAGAATAAATATTAGCCTGATGTATCAAAGCCGAATTTTCTTACGGTTTTTGTTGTTCGTTACATTTACTTGCAAATACGTACCCTGAGAAAACTATGAAAACATCTCTTCTTCCATCAGATATAGGTTCAGTTAAGTGCAATATGTGAAAATCGCTTGAGCGATCATGTCTCGAAAGAGACATGACTAACTGGGCAGAAGATTATCCCGTAGTAAATTGCCATTATCTTCTGCAGTAGACTGGTTGCCAGCCAAAGGCTATAGAACCCAATCTGTCCTGTTATTTATTCCATAACTAAAGGGAAAAGACGGATTAATACCTCTCCCAAGAGTACTTGTACATAAGTGAATGCAATGAATTTCAACTGGAATTCGAACTCGGCTCCCATATTTCTCGTTCCGAGCCGATATCCACTGCATCACAACGCACATCCGCCAGGTTAAATAGTAGAAATTTCATATAGGTTAAATAGGTTGAAATTCCTTCATTAACTTTCAAAACGTATCTTTGATAGTACTACTACTACTAATAATATTTTTTACTATTGTTCACGGAATTCAAGGCCCAAGAGCAACTCATGGTGGAGGGTTACTGAATTAGTTTATTGTAAGAGTGTAAAAAATGATTGACATAAGAGTTGAAGAGATGAATATCATAGTGATGGAGTCCGTTATACAATTCAATAGCCCTGGGGAAGAAGCTGCCTCCACTAATGGGACATGAAGAGAACAAGGATGAGTCGAATCAGTTACGCAGACTGTTGGGTCCTAGCTGTAAAGGTTTGAAATTGTGAAAGCAAGGAATATAATTCGCCCAAACATCTTCCCTGAAAATGGTGGTAGAATAGCAGAGACTAACATTTTGTCTGTTGGAAAGGGGTTGTAAGGTAGAAAACAATTCAAAACTGCGTAATCTCTTTTTAAATTCTCTCGGGACCGGGAAGTAATGATTGTGTAACTCCAGCCTAGAAGTGGCAGCATACACCATTTTCGTTCTCATGAAAAGATAGGGATACTTTCTGTAGCAGTAGAAGAAACAACAATTCTTCCAGTATCTTTCATGATGAATTGTATATATGTGTTCCCCTTGTGGCCTGAAATGAACTTGAATCCCAATAGACACTCCAGACAAGTTTTTCATATCGTGTCTTAGATAGTCTAACACATAAGAATGGTGACACAGTTGAGCAAGGGACTCTTCAAACTCATCGACCTGACGTGGATTCCCTCTTTCCTTTCTACAAATATTATAGAAAAATGACTCACTTTGAACATTCCACGGAACATTATTAAATACATTATGACAAAACAGAAATAACATGACTTTCTGACCTGCCATCTCAATATCATTCACTTTCTCACCGACTTGACGTGCCTTCTCTTTGGTTTTCTACAAATATTTTCATGACAATTGTTCTGATGGTTTTTTTCTTGGCACCCGACTATATGAATTTAAGCACGCTACAAGGTCTTACTGTTTTGCTGTTGAACAAGCTAGACTCAACCGTTTTTTTAAGATTTCGCCTCATGCAAGGCGATACCGTCACAGAGGGTTGCAGTGTGAAAAAAAGACTGGGCTCAGGGAGCATTGAAAGGATAAAAGATGAACGGGATTCAAGAAGACAGAAGATGGCAA